>JAGPOW010000261.1:12336895-12348264 GCA_030014935.1 Caiman crocodilus
CCTGTGACCCTGGCACTCGTTTCCTGCCAATTGGCGGGGGGTCAGACTAGATGGCCTGCTCTAGGCCCCTTCTGACCCTAGGTACTATGATACTATGGTCTAAGGACATAGGCAGGCAGGTTTCTTGGGGTAGATGTGATCTCTTTTATTAGCTATCACATCTGCCCAATATTATAAGATATTAGGTTGCACCCAAAAGCTTGCAAATAACTTTTTTCCAGCTACTCAGTTGATCTAATAAAAGATATCACATCTACCCAAAGAACCTTGCCTGCCCTTATCCTTGTGTAATTTTGTTCCCTTACAGATTTCCAGCTGCTCATTTGGGAATGCCCACCCTGCACGCCACTGTCACTGTTAAGAAGTTTCTCCAGGCTAAAGCTTCTTTTTCTCCATTTTCACTGAGTTATTTTAAGTTATTAGTCTATGCATTATGATTGCATCTTGAGGACTGCAATATACTTGACACGTGGTAGGAAGCTGTTCCTGCCCAGAGGGTTTTGCACCTTTAAATAGATGAAGCAAGCAAAGAATGTATTATTACTTTTAATTCACAGCTGGGAAATGCGTGTCTTCGGTGGAGGCAGCATAAGTGATCTATCCAAGGTCACACGGGGAATCGGTAGTAGAGCCTGAAATTGGAGCATGATCAGGATCCCAGTCTAGTTCCATACCCCCAGGAATATCCCTCCTCTAGATACAAATCTGCAGAACAGTGCCAGGAAAAGGGGGAGCAGCACCCACCAGGGAAGAGAACCAGAAATCAGGACCTACCAAAGCGGGTTATGCCATATAAGCACAGATATAACATGTTATCCCCTGGCATTGATTTCAGCAAAGATGCAGGAGGACCCTGCCTACAGAATCAGCCGTGCCACCTAGGTTCCTCGTCCAAATACTAGTCTGGTTTAACCCTGTGTAGCCTGTGGAATATGTTGTAACCACAGCACCAAGATTAATTGAGAATTTTCATGGCCATTAGACAAATAACTGAAATGAAGTTACACTCAGTATATTTTACCTCTCATGCTAGGGCAATAAGAAGTTCTTGGGAAAGGAAAGAAATACATTTACTTGGGAACCATATTTTTTTTCATTGTTCATCTAAAATATTGTAATTTAGCGCTTTTTCCAAAAAGATTTGCTATAGGCAACTTTTTACGCTGTGCCTGTCTCCTTGGCATCCAAGCACCTAAACCTAATGGGCGTGTCTACACATTCATTAATGTGCTGTATAATTATAGTGTGTTAAGTTTAGTACCTGTAATGACAGGTGCTAAATGCACCATAATCGGCGCTACTGTGCCTTAGCGTGATGAATGTTATTTTTTTTAGTGACACTAATGCACATTAGACTCATTTACTGCACATTAGCTTGGGTTTTGCCAGCTGCACTAGTGTGCGGTTGAATTAGTCTTTTGTGCATTAATCATCTCGTGTAGATGATTAACCCAGAAGACTTCTTTAAAGATTAGTTTACTGACCAAATTAGCCCTGGTAAATGGGGAAGTTCTGTTGGGCCAGGCCTCTCTCAGTCTGCTGTCTTGTACATGTAAACCAGTACAACCTGTTTCATGGGTGGGCTGTTGGGCACTAATCTGGTGCCCCCACTTGTGCTAGCCTGAGTGAGGAAGGTGTGGACACCCAAGAGGACTACAAACCAGACCTGTCAAAGAGTGGATGAGATCTCTGCAAGATGGTGGCTGTCCATACTTGGAGAGGAGATGGATGCCACCAGGTCACTTTGCCTGAAGAGTCACCAATGATGCACAGCACTGAAGGTATCCTGGTGCTCACAGTGGCCTCAGGACTGAGGACTGTGAAAAATGTAGCTGCCAGACAACAGTGAAAAGAAGAGAAATGCATTGTAACATGGTATCTCTTGCTGCTACATGCTGAGTGATTACTAGATAGGTAGAAGCTGGAAACAATAGGCTATAATTGGTCTGCTGGGATTTTAATAAAACCTTTAAAGCGATTAAAGTGCTTTTATTGATAACAGGTTGGGCATCATTTGCAAAGAAGGACTTAACTGTAACAATTTTCTCCATTTAGGTGCATAAACTGCTGTTTTAAATGGTAATTATGGTTCTATGAAATGCCTGTTTTCAGCATTAGTATTAACATGATGTACTCTACTGCTAGAGCTGAATCTTCCAGCAGGCAAAAGAGAAGGGATGCTCATTTATGCATCTATCATAAACCACCTCCCCTGGGTGGGATAGTAGGTCAGTGACAAGATGGCTGAGGTATCTTGGTATGGCTACAGAAGTGTGTGTGTGTGTGTGTGTGTGTGTGTGTGTGTGTGTGTGTGAGCCTGCTCTGGACCTCTGCCAAAAGCTGCCCCCAGTTAATCTAGCTGTAAATGGGGATGTGGTTATTCAGGCCTGGGGAGTCAAAGGTGGCTGGACATGATGTAAGGCACATCATTTCCTAGTGTGTTGCTTGTTATAGAAATTGGTGTGCTTTGTCTATGCTAGCCCAAACCTGGCCTTGTGGCAATAAATGAATTTATTTATCTCTTTGCTTTCTATGCACTGGAAGAATTCAAAGTTTGGCAAAAAGGGTGCGTCCAGATGTGTGTGGACGTTTGGTTCCCCAGGGACAAGTAGCAGCAGTGCACCTTGTGTCATTGCTACTTGTCCCTGGGGAACACCTGTGCCAAGTGTGCTTTGGTGAGTGGCAGGTTTCCCCGGGTCGGGTAAGGGAGGCTGTGCCAACACTGTGCTGGCCCTAGCAGCCTGACCTGGGGTCCTGGGGGCCTCCTGGAGCTGTAGCCGGAGTGATTCTGCCGCGTGGAGCCTGGCCGGCAGGTGCAGCACAGCTCTAGGTGGGCTGGCTCTGCTTTTCAGCAGCGTGCACTGGTCAAGTGTATATTGCACCAGTTTTTTTTCTGCAATTTTTTTTTTTTTTTTTTTTTGGACCCCTAGATATCCAGGGGTCCAAAAAAAAGGCAGAAAAAAATTCCATGGTAGCGCATGCTTGGGCAGCGCCCCTTTGCAGCAGAGAACACCGGACTGTGTGGTATGTGGCATTTGTAGCGCCACATACTGCACTACCGTGCTCATCTGGACATACCCACAGGATGCAAGCTCTAATTGAACCATAGCAATTTATGACCTTGTTCCAAATTTTGCTCAATATCAGCTATAAAGTTACCTTTAGGAGAGCCAGAAAGGGCAACTAAAATGAGGGAGGCATAAGTGAATGGATAGAAAAATTCTCTACAAAGCATATAAGGGCTATTTTAGTGGAAAGTATCAGAGCTGAATGGTTAAGAGATGTCTTGGCACAGCTGTGTTAGGCACATTGCGAGTCCCCGGTGCAGGGATTTCCCCTGTAAAGTGGGAAAAGTCCTTGGTGCAAGATCAGAGCCTGCCAAAAGTTTGCAGCTGCACCATCGAGTGCATGCTCATGATTGGCTTGGTGTAAATTATGCACATGTGGCGGTCAGCAATTGGCTCGCTGGCCGTATAAAAGGCTTGGGTGGTAACTGCCCAAGTCGGAGTAGCGTTCGAACACGCGTAGGGAGAGATTCCCCACGTGTACTTCAGAGCCACAGAGGAGGCCTGATCACCCACCAACGACTCCCCGTTGCGGTCGCCACGACGTATCCCATCCCCACGTGTGAGTGTGAGCGTTGGTGTGCCTGTCTACAGTTCTGTTCGTCTGTCTACGAATTGTGCCTACACTGCATACCTCGTGTATACAGCTTGTAAGTAAAGTTTTTTTGTTTCAACCACTGCTGCTTCTCGTACAACTAATTCCGCTCTATAGGCGGCCCCATTCCGCCAACGTTTCTCGGCCCCCACATGGTGTCACAAACAGGATTGGTACACCGGGAAGACGCAATGGAGCTAGAACTGGTTGAGAGTTGCTCTGGCGCAGTGGAAAACACCACATGCTAGATGCTGTGGAGTTGGAAGCACACGTCGCTTACCATCAAGTGGGCAGATTGGGTGGAAGAGTTGTGAGCAGTTACCTTTCGCTTGAGGGAGAAGGGGAACCTGCGAAAGAGTGGGAAGTGCGTCTCCACACGAGAGCATTTGGATGTGTGATGGGGAGTGATCGGGTTCGATTTAAACCCCAGGAGCAAGGGGGCAGCAAGTCCTCAGCCGGACAAAAGCTGAGCGAGGAAGATATAGCTCTCAGTTGGGAGTTTGTTCGCTGTATGCGCTGTGTACGGGAGAGCAAGGGACCAGCGCTAGTTAATTGGGACGTGCTGTTACCGGAGTTGGGAGAGTTGGAGCTTTCGGAGCTCCGTGGAGAAGTCGAGCCGGAGGGGGGCTCCACGGTGGAAGGGACCGGCACAGAGTACGGGAAGGGGAGAATGCTGCGAGTAATGTTCCACACAGTCACGACCCTGATGTGGGAAAGGACTGAGTTGGAAGCCCGATTGTGTGCTGTTCACGCGGTCAGGCGGGTTGCAGCTACGGAGGAAAGCCAAGGTCCCCCATCATCACAAGATGGCAGTGAAATGGAAGGAAGCTGCCACGAAAGGGTCGAGAAGGAGGGTGGAGCCACCCACGGGAAGATGGAGGAGGAGAGGAGCCGCCACAGAAAGGTAGAAGAAGAAGGTGGAGCTATCAGCAGGTGGGCGGAAGTAGCGACTCCACCCCCCGAGATCCCCATGAGCCCGCCTCCGGGCCATGATCGGGAGGCGGAAGGAGCCAAACTGCAACCGAGTTTCCCATCGGGTACAGCGAGGGCTCAAGTAGCCATGTGCCCTGTGGCAATGAGGAGCCAAGTGATGAGTGCGGCCTGCACTACTGCCGGCGCTTATCACGGCAGGACCTGGACTGAGTTACAGGCTTTATGTAAAAAGTCCAAGATAAGGTCAGCAGAGACTCTGGCTATGTGGATGGGACGCCTGGTCGTGGAGTTCGGATCCGACCTGGTGGACCAACGTGAGGTGAGTTCTCTCCCCAGACGAGCCTCGTGGAGTGGAGGACATGCTGCTGACATTGCAATGGTGACATACAATGTTTATTGGCCTATTTTGCTTCCAGCACTTGTTGCAGGTCAGGCCAGCCAGAGAGCGTATGCATGGCATGAAGGGGGACCATCGAGAATCAGTGTGGAACGGATTTTCCAAGCGATCATCGGGATTTCGTATTGTACGTGGGATCCTAGACGACATGTACTGGGACTGTCATCATCCCAGCAGCAGGAATTGTGGCCTCACTGTTAGCTGCAAGATCCTGGAACTCTTCCGATCACGCTGACAAGTATCGATGCTTGTGTTGAGGTGTACAGAGGAAGATCTGCTATTGCTCTCCGAATTTTGCTAAACCCACTAGCCGGACAGCCTGCAAGTGATTTCTTGCAGCAACTTCCGTGACTACAAGCTCTTGTGAAACTGGGTCAGAGAGAGTCCAACGACCCGCAGCAGCATTGAGTGTACGAGTCTAGCTTGCAACGATTTCAGCCGATGCAGAGAACGCCAGAGGAACGAGAGATGTTCAGATTCCTGATGCGTTATTGTAGACTCACGAAGCAGCAGTTGCGAGTTTGGGGCGATGAGGGTCGGTGGAACCTGGCATACGAGACGGGGCTCCAGTGCCAAGATGAGCCAGATGACAAGTCATCTTGTGAAAATGAGTGACTGAAATTTTTCTGAGAGACAAGCTAATTAATTTTTCTGAAAGTTTCTTTCTCTACAGGTCAGCCGGAGTGTGTGCAGACCAGATCGGAGAGAGGGGGAAACAATTTTGAGAGAGCAGACTATCTCTGCAGGTCTGCTGAGACGCGTGTGACCAGACCAGAGAGAGAATATTTTGAGAGAGGGAGTACCTCGAGAGACCAGGACGTGATGGCACCCACTGAAGTCCTGATAATTGAACTGTTCATCACCAGCCTGTTACTGTGTAGTTGTGTGTTGATGGGTTATTGTTTGATCAGATCCCTGGAAAATGAACTAGCTCCGTTGTCCGCTTTCGTTTATACCTGTCTGCGGTATGAACCCGTCGGGCAACACGACGATTTAGCTGTCTCAGATGTGCCCCGGCTACAACCGTGCCTTCGGCAAGGGGCATGTCAGAGCTGAACGGTTAAGAGATGCCTCGGCTCAGCTGTGTTAGGCACATTGCGAGTCCCCAGTGCAGGGATTTCCCCTGTAAAGCGGGAAAAGTCCTTGGTGCAGAATCAGAGCCCACCAAAGGTTTGCAGCTGCACTATCGAGTGCATGCTCATGATTGACTTGGTGTAAATTATGCACGTGTGGCGGTCAGCAATTGGCTTGCTGGCCATATAAAAGGCTTGGGTGATATCCGCCCAAGTCGGAGGAGCGCTCAAACACGCGTAGGGAGAGATCCCCATGTGTACTCCGGAGCCACGGAGGAGGCCTGATCACCCACCAACGACTCCCCGTCGCGGTTGCCACGATGTTACCCCTCCATCCCCGCGTGTGAGTGTGAGCGTCGGTGTGCCTGTCTACAGTTCTGTTTGTCTGGCTACGAATTGTGCCTACACTGCATACCTCGTGTATACAGCTTGTAAGTAAAGTTTTTTTGTTTCAACCATTGCTGCCTCTCATCCAACCAATTCCGCTCTATAGGCGGCCCCATTCCACCGGCATTTCTCAGCCCCCACAGAAAGATTGTTAATTAGTGAAATGACAGTTATTTGAAGTGATTAGCATATAATATAAAAACAATGGGCCCTTTGATTAAAACAAGGGTAGAACTTTATATGAAGCAGTTCTTTCTTAATGTTTGTAAAATGACCTTCTTCTATGAAAGCTATAGTAGTATAGCTTAGAGTTAAGGTTGCAAACCATTATAAACATTTGCATACTTTCAGAAATAATATGTATTACTTCATCACAATGAGACCAAGGCCTTTTAAAAAACGTTTAAGCCATATTCCTGAAGTTTTGATAGGTGTATGAGGGAGCAATCATCCTCCCCTCAAACTTCATTTGGTAAAAAGTGTATTTCTATCACCTCTACAAGTGTTGCTTGCTCTTGCAATTTTATCACAAGTTTCATCTTAGCCTCTGAAGGCAAGTGATTATACAATGATCCTTTCTTTCACTTTGTTTTAAGTCTTCATAGTTGCAGAAAGAAAGCTTGAAGATATGAACTTTAAAAACTCAAAACCAGAGGCAAATAACTCCTGACTTTCCAAAAGGTGCATTGTTGTTTAAAAAAAAATAAATGCACACACATGCATGCATACATACATATATATAAAATAAAAAATATGATTTTAAAACCAATCTTATGGTTTCTTCTTAGGGCCTAGTTCATGATTTTTGGGCTCCTTGGGGTTGGCAATATTGCAATATTTTGCAGCAAGACACAGCAAAACTGAACTTCTTTGAAACCTGCCATATTCTTAGTCTCTAGGAAACGAGCACAAGCTTGACTTGAGCTTGTGGGAGGGAAATGAACCTGGGTGAGCAAATAAGAAATCTCCCCTTGCTCTGAAGTTTGTATCTAGTTTGTTTGTTTGCTTATATTCTGGTAAAGCCAAGGCCAACCCATCATGGTCCTGTTGCTCGACGTGTGGTCCAAGCACCGAGCTTTCCCCCAGACATCTAGTGACATCACTCGAGGCAGAGAACGTTGCAGCCTCCCCAAGGTCCCCGAGGCTGCAGATGGGAAACCTTGTAGGGGGAAGTTTCATATTTCTGAATGAAAAATAGATGTGGAGGACTATGAGGAATCTTCCAAGCTACTGATTCAGTTATTCTGGGGTCAGAGGCTACCACATTGCTTAAATCTGTTCATAAAATGTATAACGCTCTTTGTTTAATTAGAGGTATCTCTACATTGTGTAGAGGTTCCGCGGCAGCACATATAAAGTGCCTTGGTGCAGCTTGGGAAGCATGAGTTCAAGTCCTGCTCTGGATTTGTGCCCAAGGCTGTTGCCCAGTTGACCAAGCTGTAAGTAGATCTGGAGAGAGGGGGGTCAGATGGCTGGACAGTGCTGGCCGCGTTGTTCCTCTCTCTTCCGTCATCTTGCTAGCCCAGTGGCTGTTGGACTCATGAGGGCAGTATACTTACTTGACTTGATCTCTACTCTGTAGCCACCATGGTGAGTGCAGTGTAGACTTACGTGTGCTAGGTTGGGTATCGGTACCAGTCTAGCCATGGCAGTAAAGAGTTTGGTAGAGTTGTAAAACCTACCTGAGAAGCAGCATAAGTTAGCCTGTGCTGAGCTCCATGTGCTATTGGTTTAATGCTACCTTATGCTCATTCTTGTGACTATAATATAAACCTACCCCTAACTAGTTTCAAGACGGGGCTTGGTAAGTTTACGGAAGGAATAATATGGTATGGTCCTTTGCACGGTAGTCACCAAATTCCATCTTGCATTTATTTATGGGAAATTCAGGCTAAATAGCTTTTCTTCCTCCTCCATAAACACTGAGAATGTATTTCCATGCCTGATGCAATTACAGGGAGTCGTTGTAGCCTCAACTCATTTTTTTTTTTTTTTTTTTTTTTTTGAGGCTCATTCCACAATTTTGGCTGTGTTTATTAGTAGTGCATAAACCTTGCACGTCAGAGCTCCCACTGAATTTACGATCTCAAGAGAAGATTCAGAAGACGGGAGGGTCGGGCAGCAGTTGCATAGCTAGCGATGTGCTGCTGCTGTGTTAAGGACGGCCTGCTCCCAGTGCTCTGGCTTTGATAGCTGGAGAAGCAGAGACCTGAAGCCTCCTCAGAGCGGCTGTGCAGAGGCCTCATCGGACTGAATTCGCCTCCCCTCTTATAGACCTGTTCAATTCTTCATGGCCTCTCGGAGCCTGTTTTATCCTGTGAGTCCAGCTCTTCATTCATTTTTTAAAATCTTTATTTTTCAGTATCTCCCCTGGATGGTACAGTAAGTCTGCCTCCCATTTCGGAAAGGGATCAGATTGGTCAGTCAGGTTATGTGCCTTCTGGCCGTTACCTACATTGCAGAATTCAGCCATGTAATCTGCCCAGGTGTGATTGAGAACCACTGATGATGCACTGACGTAGCGGTCCGCATTTATAGCAGTGTTGTTTCTGTCTGTGGTGGGGCTGGGCATGGATTTCATAGCACTGCTTCCTGCCAGTAAAAATGCATTAATTACAGACTCCTTGATTTTTTTTTTTTTCCTTCTTGTTTTTGTCACACTGCCACTGTAGCGGCAGGGATAGGAAAAATGCCATATTATTAATTTCACAAAAATGCTATCATCCTGTTAGAGAGATGTAACAAGAGTACTGGGGACGGTTGAAGTGTCTGAAGTTGTAAAGTACAGCTTTTGTTTCTGATGCTTCGCGGCTGAAGTGCTGCTTTGGTGATGGGAAAGGGATGAGAGCAAAGTGGTCCATGATTGATGGACTACCCCTTTGGTGCCAGCTAGGGGAAGTGATCTGATGGGGATGGAAAAGGAGGAAATCCCAGGTACCTAAAAGGTGTCTAAGCGATTTTTCAATCATTTTTTTTTAAGAAAAAAGAAAAAAACAAAACCAAAAGCTTCTGCAGTTTCATTGGATCCCACCAGACGATTCTCTCCATCTGTTAACAACAGGTTTCAGCAGGTATCCTGTGGAGTTTGTAGACTTTAAGAAATTATCCTATTGATTGAAGTCTGTGGGAGCTTACCAAAGCTACTTGTTTTACTCTTCTCTAGCATTCCCCTCCGGTGGGCCAGTTCAGTGGATAATTTTCTTGGCAGGGGTCCTGAAGCTTGGAAATGGGCTGTGAAGCCATGTCTACAAAGCTGACTACTGTCTTTCCTGGATTTGACATTTTTCTGGAAGGAAAGAGTCAACTGTATGTTGAGAAGGATCAGCAGTGGTGGGAGGTGTCCCTTCAGTAGAAAAATGTTTTTTACAGGAAGACCTGAAAGACTGCATTGCTTAACAGTCCTTGGACGTGCAGTGTGGTGAGAGGAGCGGGGGTGCAGGAGTTTGGGTCCAGAGATCAGTTCTGCCCCGATGGCTTGGCTGCAGCGGAGTCGTGTTGCTGGAGCCTGCCCTGCCAGCACAGCTCTGGGACGCTCCTTCGGGGAGGGAACAGCTAATGCAGCCTTAAACTTTCCTGCTGGTGCCCAGTGGATGATACCAAGACCGGGCCTGTATCCAGCTGCAGCAGGCTAAACTAGCTAATCTTGAGGCAGTATTTGAGCCCTTCAGACACATCAGTGAAATGTTGAAGGTGGAGCATTCGTGATAATCTTGCAGTGGCTGAAATGGTTTCCACTGACGTCAGGTGAAGCTGGGTGCATCTACATGAGATGCTTTACTGTGCTTTAGGCTAATCCAATGCACAGTAAAGTGTCGCTGTCTACATGTGTGCATAAATTAGTGCACATTAAATTAGCTTAATGTGCTGCTTACTAGTAGCAATTCAAACAGGTATGAGAAAAAATGGTGCTCTAACTAATGTGCCGAAATGCACATGTAGACCCTGACTGGGAGCAATTTGCTCCTGGCTAAGCCTCCATCCCCAGTGGGGGCAGAGTCAAGGGGCAAGCTGTCCCAGCTCACTGGGCAGCTCCCTCCCAGCCCTGCAGAGCCTGGGGCTGGCCCTGAGCCCAGGGGCAGGCAGGAGCAGTCCATGCGGTGCTCAGGACTGCAGCCCAGCTTGGTGGCATCGGTTTGCCTAGGACTGCTTTAATGAGCCTGAATTTTCTATGCAGAAAATTCAGATGCATTAATTGCACATGTAGATGCACCCACTGAGTTGGACAAATGCCTCATGTTTTTGAAAATCTGATGGTAAGCCTCCATTAAATAATCCAGTTTTGAATTTCTCTTCCTTCAGGACCTTTGGATGATTCGTACTTCTCTACTGCAGACAGCTGAGCTGGAATTTGATACTGAAGGCTTCTATTAAAATCCAAAATTGGGGCCAGATTTTTGAAGATGTTAGGTGCCAAGTCCCAGTGAAATCAGTAACAGTGACAAGCATGGTTTGTTTGAAATCAGTGAGAATTAGGCACTTGCATATCTTTGCAAAATCTGGGCCTTTAGTGTTTTTCCTGATTACCAGAACTGATGGAGAAATATCACATTTTGGCTGGGAAAGAGATGACATTTTTCAAAAATATGGATCCAACTTTTTTTACTAGCTCCGTGACTTATTCAGCTCATCGAATTAGTGCATATGTTGCAGGCTTGAGAAGGAGCAGCTTAGCATTGTGAGGAATGGGTAATTTCTTAGCTGCTCTGGCTCTGGGGTGTGTTTCAGATGGAATGGGAGATTGCTCTCATATCAGTAATTGTGGGATTGCTGCACTTTGCTGGATTTCGCTAAATCCAGCCGTTTATGTGCTTGAAACAATTTAGAAAAGTGCTTAGAAAACCCGGAGTTAAGAACACGTTGAAATACTTGGCCGAATATGGTTGCACTTAAGCATGGTCTTTAAGTTTAAATGTGCTTAA
>JAGPOW010000261.1:12351324-12382736 GCA_030014935.1 Caiman crocodilus
TTTTAATCTATCTAATATGTGGTCTGCTAATTATGTATAATACAAATAAAACATCTCTCAGTACTATGCCGGATGCCGTGAAGAAGTCCTAGTATACTATACCAGCATGATTTGCTTTTATCCTACAGATCTGTAATCGGTCAACATGAAGATAAAAATCTTGTTCGATAAAACCCACCTCCCATAAAACCATGTTGACTAGCATGAATTATACTTTTAGACTCTAACTCTTTGATAGGGTCTGTGAGCTGTCCAAGTAGTTGTGACCCCGGAGGGTGTTGCTGGGTGTGTTGGGTTGGGAACACCGCTAATCCCAACCCCTTTTACTCTCCTGCAGAGGGTTGGCCGAGGATCAGGACCCTGGCCTCCCCAGGCAGTTGACCTACGGCTAGCCCCTGGCTTATGGGCTTGTCCCTAGGCCCTGGGCTTCCTGCCCAGAGTCCAGAACCATTAACACAAATCAATAGTAAAAAACAAATGAAAAAGGTTGCTCTTATTGTCATGCTCACTGTTTGTGGTCTCCGCTGTCCACTCTCTGCTCACGGCTTCAGCTGGGCAAGGGAAAGGCTGCCCAGAGATTATGCTGCGCGAGCGTCCCTGCCAGCGGTGGCATGCTCCTCGCTTGGGAGACCCCCTTGCTTTGCAGCCATTCCTGGCTGCTTTAAACTCCCCAGCCCCGTGGGAGTGAGCCCTTCTGCCCTGCCCAGGCGACCAGGCTTCCAGTCGCATGCAGCTGGGGACACTTCCCCAGCCAAGGCTGCTTGTTGCAGCTGTGCCCTCCGCATCGGTCTGGCTGGTCTGTGCAACCATGGCACAGCTGCATCTATCTTGGAGGTAGGGGAGGTGGAAACTGTCCCGAACCGGAGGAAGCTTGGACATGCTCCTCCTTGCAGTAACTGGGCTGAGCTCTGTTACAGACCCCAAATTAACAGTTCCCTCATCTTACCTAGGATCACTGTCAGAGTAACTGGTCTGTAGTTCTGTAAGTCAGTGGTTTTCACCCTGTGGTCGGCAGACCCCTGCGGGGGTTTGCAGACTATATCTAAGGGGTCCTCAATAGATGACTATGATCAATCGTAAGTGTGTGAGTACCCACACTTGCCATTCAATGGGGTCTGCACCTCCATTCAAAATAATTTTGGGATCTGCAAATGAAAAAAGGTTGAAAACCATTGCTGCAAGTCGTCTTGGGTTTCTCTTTGTAAATCCTGGAGTTACTGTGGTAGATAGCCAGTTATTTAGAATTTCCTCAGTTTTGCAAGGCTTATTGAAAATTACCTTCAGTACTTTAGAGATCTCTTGAGCTTGTTCCTTTTAAGACTCTTGGGTGCAAGTTACCCGGGCTGGTTGGGTTTAAAATGTTTAATTTTAGCAGGTGCTGCCTCGCATCCTCCGTTTGTTACAGATGGTAAAATTCATTCCATCCACAACATCATATGGCAAGGATACATTTTTTCCATCCATCATTTTATTCTTTTTATTATTGCATCCACCGCTCCTCTTAACCCCAGGATACTTTTAACCAGTAGCGTAACCTAGGACAAGTGAGTGGGGCATGTGCCCTGGGCACCACTTACAGGAAAGGGCACCAGGAGAATGAGGCAGAGGGTGCTTCATCCTGGGGCTTCAACTTACCTAGCTGCTGCCTGCCTCTTTGACATGCTGATGTTGGCAGTGTGTGTCCATAGACCACTATTTGGGTTGGTCTAATACAAAATATCAAATTCACCCAAGGAACCTTGTCTGCCTATGTCCTTAGACCAACACGGCTACAACCCAACCCCCTGCATCATAGAGCACAAGACCTTCTGGGAATTGTAGTTTTGCAGAGCAGCAGTGGAGTTTGATGCAATCATGGGGGGAGAACTGACCTCCATTTTTTTTCCACCAAATTCAACATTTTGTTTGCCCTTGGCACATGGGCTCCAGCAGCAAAACAAGGGGGTAAACGTTTCCTCTCTGCAGCAGCAAACTCCAGGCTGCTCAAGAGGATTATGATTCCCATAACACTGTGCGCTCCCGGCCACAGCCTGGCTGTTCCTGGCCCTGAGCGAGAAGATAGGCAGAGGAGGGAGGAGAAGGGGAAGAGATGGCTGCCCTGAGCACTTTTTCCCTGTTACACCTCTGAGGATACCTCCATCCAGTGGAACTTTTCCATATCTCTGGAATTTGGGGACGCCGAGTAGGTTGTCTGTCTGTCAGTAATTCCCGGGTTGCGTTAAGGGTGTACTTGGTAGCTGTGTTGGTCTGAGACAAGAAGACATACAAAGAAACTAGAACTTTTACATTTCATTTTAAATTCATGTTCCTAGGCAGCTCCTTTTAGGATTTGAAAATTGTCCCTTTTAAATGCCAGGCGTTTTTGTTACTGGCTGGTGGCATATGCTGTTTGTGCAAAGGAAATGTAACCAGGTCATGATTCTGGGTACGTAAGTGTCCATAATCATCATCACTAATTATGATTCCATGATTGGGTGAGCAATTAGCGCTTCTTTGTCAGAAGTTGGTCTAATAGTGAGTCATTCCACGTTGGAAGCAGGGTGTTTTGCATCAAGAATCATCTATTTTTATTCAATTCAAGGAAATGTTATTATTGTGTGCATGAGTTGTCGAGCAAATGCCTACCAGGTTGGAGTAGCCCATACCAACGTGTTTTCTTACTGTGTGTTTCGAACATACTTAAAGAGCAGGTCACTCTGGTCTGCGGTGAAAGTTGGTTGTCTGTGACACCCGGGTCTCATTCCTAGTTTTGCCAGTTAGAACAGGGGTCAGCAGCGTTTGCCGGCTCTGGGCTACAATACCCCAGCTTGGGTTCAAGGTAGCCCGCCGGGAGCAGTGTGGTGCACTTGAAGGTGCTGCTGCGAGGTATGGCAAGTTTACTATGTAGGCTTGGCCTCGGTGGCTTTTGCTTGAAGAAGGGTGTTTGTGCCCGAGAGCTTTCAAGGAACCTTTTTCCAACTATTTAGTTGGTCTAAAAAAACTATCACGTCTACCCAAAGAACCTCGTTTGCCTGCCTGTGTCCTTAGACCAACGTGGCTACAACCAGCAACCCTTCAATGTACCTTTAATTCCTAGTTGACTGAAATAGAAATGAGTCTACATTGAATCAACCTACTAATTCACTTCCAAAACCAGTATTTACCTAAAGTCCTGTTAAGTATGTAGAGATTAATAGGGTCACCCAGAGCGCCAGTGGGGACATTTCTGTGAATGCTCTTGAGTACTGGCAGGTAGCTGTAATTTACTGCTGTGTTGGCACTTTACAAACAAAATTAGCATTGTACTTTCACGGTGTGATAAACTGGCTTAGTAATTGAGAGAGGTTTTGGAAGTCGGGGCAGTGAAACTTGGGCACTAACCGCAGCTGACTAAGGGCTCTGTTACACATTACACTTAGCTTGCATTATATTTAGATCCTAGAAAGCATTAAAATGATTTAGAAAGCTTTTTGAGCGGTTGCATGTTAATACTTACTAGGCTCTAAATATAGATCCTATATTGGAGTCTTGAACATGGGCAGATCCAGGATTTTGGAAAGAGGGGTGCAGATGGTGTGGTGCATTATCACATATAACACAACACACGTTTTTCTCCACCTAAAAAGAAACTAGAAATGTCACTAATAACCTATATTATTCAATTTAAGACTGAAGAAAAAAACATTATTGAAATGCGTATTAATTTGCTATATCATATATTACATATAAAAACGCAATGAACTAGGCAAAACAATCGAAAGATATTATTTGATTAGTTCTGTAGGCCTTATAGTTAAATGTATGCCCTTTTTTCACATTCATAAAACAAAATATAGCCTTCTCGAGTATCTTGATTCTTGGCAGCGCATCTTGTGCTTCACTGAAAATTATTTCCATGCCTAAAGTAATGTTACCATTTACATCCCTCAGTTAATGTTTCTAGGTGGAGTAAAAAAACCAGCCTGCAGAACTGCAAAATGGAAGCTACAGTACCAGGGCAGCTAACAGACGGCAGAATTGCAGACGATAGGATAACTTGAATAGTGGAATCATTAAAGACCATTAAAAAGAAAGACGGTCATTAACACCTGTGGAATGAAGAGTTTCGAAGGAATTGAGTAGATTTTAATGAGCCATGAAGTCGGTTGACTCCCTCACTGCTTCCTGAATAGAAATGCTGCTGCCACTGCCAAGCTGTTGGTTTTAACGTTTGGGTGGAGCAGGAATCAAAGACTGGGGCAACTGCAGCCCTCCCAGATCTGCCCCTGCTTGAGGTAGCCTCTATGCAGTTCCAGGGCTGAGGCCTGAAAATGTGGGTCTCAGCACCGAGCCAGCACCAAATCAGCCTCCTTGGGATCCCGGAGGTGAGATGTGAAAATGAGCAGATTTTTGGGGTCTCACCTAGCATCTCACTGAATGGGCTCTGGTGGGCTCCCAGGGTAGAGACCCAGAAATCGGCTTCTTTTTTTCAGGCTTCAGCTATGGGTTTACATTTGAACTGGTTCAAGACTCCAGTGAGATCCCGGGGCTGAGACCCAAAAGTCGGCTTGAAGACGCCTGTGCAGTTCTGGAGCTAGGCCCATCAGTGAATTGTGGGGCCTGGCCCTGGGGCCACAGTTGATTTGTATTGTCTCCAGTCCAGGGAGAGTCCCACATTAAAGCAACATATGTTACCTAACACCATTAGGAGATAATCCTGTCTGGAAAGACATAACTTGAGTACCATACGAGAGCGCTTAGCATGGTTTATCCTGCTTGAATACTAGTGTTTTAAATATGGTTAACGTGTGCTAAATGTAATGTGTAACAACCCCGTAACCCAGCACCCGGGGCCATGTCATCTGGCCTGTGGGACTCCCCCCAGGCTGTAGCCCTGAGTGCTAGATGTGGTATGCAGGGCAGGGGGGCCAGTCCTGGTGAACGGGCTGGATGGGAGCAGGAAGAGGCCCTGGGGCCTGATCCCAGTGTGTGGGGCTTGGCAGGGGCAGGTGGGGCCCCGGGGCCCAATCCAGCCCATGGACCAGCCTGCAGACTGCACCCCCATTTTGTCTGCTGGGCCCAAGGGCTGAGAGCCCCTGCCCTAAGCAGTGCAATTTGGGAGACTTCCCCTATTCTTTGAAGGAAGGCCTGATGGGCATTGATTAGGTGCCTGGAGAAAGAAACAAAGGACCTAACTCCAACTGATCATGGAGTTTAGGCCTTGGAGTTGATTCAGTGCCTAATTCCCATTGATTCTGATGAATACAGGACGCTTAACTAACTTTAAAAATCTAAACTACCTTTAAATTATTAAACTAAGTTTTGACGCATAGAGAGCGGCAGTCAGGTGAAGGAGATCTTCTCTGACAGGAGTGTTCGTCTTCATCTGTCTCAGATATTGATGCCTTAAGCATTTTGGGGAGGCAGTGTGATTGCAACCCTGGGTGAGGGCTTTGGGCTCACAGCCTGGTGCCCTGAGCTCTGCCAGTGACCTTGGGAACATTGCTTTGCTGTTTGGTGTCTCTGTTTCCTTCTCCTGCCCGTCTCTGTTTCATTTGGGGACAAGGACAGTTTTTTACTGTGTGTACTATCAACATGAGTAGACATTATTGTCATGAAAATAATATTCCCAAGGTTAGATTCTTGTACACTCAGGTGGATAAAGGGCAGCCGATCACCTCTGGTGGAATCATCCCTACAACATACAGAAGTCTGATACAAGTAGGACGTAGCCCCCATGAAGAGGAGTTCTCATCATGATACGACTTACGACTAATGTTTTCAGCAGACCACTGTGTGCTCTTTCCCAGTGGGCTGCAGCAGAGCTCATTTTGTTATCTTGGCAGTAGGCTACGAGAAACCCCATCATTTGGAAAATCAAAAGTCCACTGTAGCCTGCAAGACTAAATAACTGTTATCAGTAGCTAGGCTGCAGACTTGTATTTAACATCCTGGGCGCACTGATTGAATTGCATAGTTGATACTAGGTTGAAAGAGAGAACTTTCCCTAGACCACCGTTTCCTTACAAACCTTGAGGATCAACAAAAGAGAAAGGTGATCATCTCGGCTGCTCAGGTGTCCTGCTGCTTCACTTAATTCCTCATCTGGTTCCACTCAGCCAAGTGTTCCCAATGATTTATTTTGTCTCTATTTCAGATGAACTAGTTTGCTTCTGACAGCTCTTCCACCTCTATCATCTACCTATCTTAGGGACTTATATGGCCCCTCCATGGTAGCATCCAAGTGCCTTGCAATTTGAATGTGTCCTGGGAGAAGGAAGAGCAAATACATCTGTAATGCACATAATGGAACTGACTTCATGTCAGAAGATCTCAAGGCTCTTTGTTAAGAAAGTTCCTATCATCATTGTCATTTTGCAAGCAAAGTGACTTCTCCAAACACCATTAGGGGTAGGAGCAGGGGACAGAGCTCAAGGCTTCTTCCCTTCCAGAGCAGCATCTGTCTCACTGACTCATACTCCCTTTGACTTCCTCTCTGTCTGGCCCCAAATAGCTTTCTAGCTTTGCAGCTCAGTGGACCAACTTCAAGAGGAAGCGTTGGAGGGTGCTTGTGGCCCTACCATGCCTATGTTTAGGCACCTTGCTAGGAAACAGGAGACAGTGGTTTAAACCCCTTCTGGTGGGGGAGTGCCCCAGTATTTTCTTCCCAAGTACAGGGGAGGTGGACCTGATGATCTCATGAGGTCCCTTCCAGCCCCTAATATTGATGAATCTATGACTTTGCTTTTTTGGAGCTAACAGATTGGATGCTCTTTTTTCTCTCCCGTCATAGCCAACATGGGGCAGGGGTAGGATCTAAAATCTGCAAAAGTAGCCTGAAGTGCTACTTAAGCAGCTCATTTTAACCATGCAAGTTTACTTCCCCCTCTAACAGTGGAGTTGGATTTGGACCACAGAGTGGAAGTCTACTCAAAGTCTAGCAGAGCTGGGAATTCAAAGAAGGTTTCTTGAAGCTAGCAATTCAAGCCTTCAAATAGCTTTTCCCTATGCCATGTATTACTGGCTGTAGAATAAGGTGTACAAAGCTGTATTACATATATGTATCTTAAACTCAGCACATATAATTGGGGAAAAAAAGATTTGGCTCCTGTGACTCCAAATGAATATTTAAAAACATGAAATTTCAGTAGTTGTCAGTTAATATGATGGATGTGGGATTCTTACAATTTTGGGGAGAAATGTTTCCAAATGGGCAAATTACTACTTTTAGGAATGGATTTCCTGCACATAGTAATGGGTAGTATTTTTTATGGTGTTTTCTCCTTTCAAAATACTTTAGAACTATTCATTAATTAACACTCAGTGCCCTTTTGGAAGTGGGCAAATAATTACCACCAGTCTAAACTTGTTCACAGGAAACAGAATGAAAAATAACATGCACGTTACTTAAACAAGTTAGGTACTGGTTTGCATGCTGATATTATCCATTGCAAGTGCCCTATCTGCATACCCCTATCTGTAAAGGGGGTCCTTGCATATACAAAGATCATGTAGACCAATGCACATACAGTCGCATGAATAATTATGGGTTTGATGTGTTTAAATATCAGGCTTGGCTTACAACTAAGGTTTCAACAAAGCCAGATCAAGGGCATTTAGCCATTCATTTGCACATGTAGCATGTGGTTTTTAAGTTCATGATGTGTTTTAAGAAAAAAGAATCCATTTATAATGGCTGCATAGAAATGATTTTTGCTAATAGACTCATTAAGCTCTGGAGTCAGCTGAGTTAACTACATGCTTTTAAATGCGTTTGAGCATCCACTGCAGTTAGCGGGTTGTATTCACGTAGCTCCAACAGGATGACCAATGCAGACGTTGTCCTTCTTCAACAGCGTTCACCCCACCTCTCTATTCAAGTGTGCAGACCAGCACGTTCTGCTGAAATGAATGAGCACCGCACACGTTTTGCCCCTCTCACGATTGCTCTTTACCTCGGTATCATCTCTGTGTTCAGCTCGTTGATGCGCATCCCTTGGCACCTCTCTGGTGGCGGAGGGCACAGAGCACTGACAGTCTCTTTGAATTGCCTGCCACTTTTGCAAAAAGCTGTTGTTTAAGGATTTGGTTTAAAAGTGAATTGATAAACTGTCTGAGGTTGCTTTCCAGCATGATGTGCAGACACTTGGAAGCCATTTTTCTTTCCAGATAATATTACCCTTGGAAACCTCTTCCCTACCCTTCCTTTCTCCTCCCTCGGTTCCTCTAGAGAACACCCTTTTTAAAGGAGGTGCTTAAGGGACGGTCACTGAAAAGTGGAAGTCTTACCACTGCCTCCCTACGTCATCCTCAAGACACGGGCACTGTGTTTGTTGGACCTTCGGTCCTGAGTCCAGTTCAAGGCAACATCAATCCTTTCCTTCTTGTGGTATAACAGGGTACAGGGAAGTCAGGGAAACTGAGGGATGCAACATTATTGTGAAAGAGAACCCACATTTAACTCAGAAATATTAGAAAGCAATACCGGTGTGTCACGTTTTCTATTGGATTCAGGTGTAGTCAGTACCTAGTAGGATGGAGACCATTACCAGTGATCCCACAAAGGAGATGATTGGGTGGTGGATCCAAGATACGTAGCCACGTCCTAATCGGTTACAAACCTTCAACTGAGAAACAGGGCTTGCTTTATACATGGGGTCCATGCAGGAGGCCTGCGAAGATTTATGCCCGTGATATCAAAGCACTTCCTGGGCTGGGATGCCTGAGTAACAGACAGAAATGATCTCACCTGGCCAAGTTCACTGCAAACCATTGCGTTCACTCACAGAAAAGTATTATGTTGAGCGTAGAGACAAATGAAAAGGTCCTGTTGGGCAATTTCTCTCTGAAGAGAAACTGTTGGCTAGAAAGCAAGTTCAGCAAATGAACAACGAACTGGGTAAATCAATTATGGCACAAGTAGCCTCTTGGCTCTGGATGCCACGTGTTTTATGATCCTCTAGCCACAAAGCTTCCATGCTTACTGGACCGTTTTATACAAACTCCTTTTGCCCCTAGCTACACTGTGCAAACTGTACAATAATGATTTGATGCTGCCTGTATCATCCAGGGCTGACACTTGGGTCATTCTGGCTTTTGTGAAAGCTTCTTGCTCTGCCCCGCTAACTTTCCTTGCCTGCTCATTTTCCTTGTTGGGCATGGTGCATGTCAGTCCTAACATCTGGGGCAAAATTCCCAAGCAGCACATGGAAACCTACTCTGAACCTGGAGCAGAACTGGTGGGTGAGACCCAAAGGCTTTCTCCTTGTCAATGAAGGCAAGCATTGCCTTGGGGTGCATTATCTACTTAAATTAAATGCTATTTCTATGTTTTATACAAAATGTCTCTTATAACTACATTTGAGCAGTTTTCCTAAAAAACAGCAAGTTCACGGAGCAGCATCATTTATTGCAGTAAAAATAATTAATGCTTTCCGCTTGCATGGAACCCGTTCGTTCATCTGACGATCTCAGCCATGGGTGTGTGTGTCTGCGTACTGGATGTGTGGGAAAAAATGTGCCTGATAAACTGAGACCTTTCAGTCTCTCTCTATCTAGTTTCTTGAAAGGGGGGTTGAGATTGCAGCTCTCTGGATCATAGATGACCATTCCCTATGGAGGCAGAAGCTATTTGATAGCAGAGGGCTCTTTATTCTAGCAGACAAAGGTAAAACAGGATCCAGGGCCGAGAGCCTGAAGTCAGAATGAAAGTAAGGCACCATTTTTGAACAGTGTAAGTGATTTAACAATTGAAGCAGGTGACTATGTGAGAAACAAGGGAATTTTTGGTGTTATCTCTTATTGGAGCAACTGTAAAGTTGGGGGGAGATGTTTGTTCAACAAGCTTTCGGGCACAGAGTGCCCTTCCTCAGATCTGCCTCGCCCAAGATGACATTGTGAGACAGTGGCAGACTTTGGATTGCAGTTGTAGTCCCCTGACTTTGCAGAATAATATCCGAGATAAAAACAAAGGATCATAAGAAAATGGAGCTGAATGGGACGTCACTAAGTCATCTGGTCCAGCCCCTTGTTCAGGGCAGGATCACCTCTGACTAACCCATCCCAGTCAAGTGTCTGTCTATCAGGGGTGGGTAAGATGAGGCCTGTGGGCCAGATGCAGCCTGCCAGGCTATTTTGTCTGGTCTGCGGGACCCCTAAAATATTTAAAAAACTAATATTTATCTCCCCGTGACTGCGTGTCATGCAGCCCTTGATGGCTCGCCAAAACTTAGTCGGCAGCCCTGCACCCGAAATAATTGCCCGCCCCTAGATCTGCTTTTGAAACTTTTCAAGCATAGCGAATCCACAGTTTCTCTTGGTAGCCCGTTCCAATACCTTACCAATCTCATAGACAGTTCCCCCTAATCGCCAACCTGAATTTCCCCCGCAGCAACTTGTGGCTATTGTTTATGGTCCTGATCCACATGGCCGCAGAAAGAAGTCCATCTCCATCTTCTCTATACTCTCCCTTCAGGTATTTGAAGACTGTTATCAAATCTCTCATTCTTCCCTTCTCTAGGCTAAGTAACCCTTGTTCTTTCAGCCTTTCCTCAGAAGTCTTACTCCCAGGCTCCTAATCGTTTTTGTACACCTGTGCTGTATTTTTTCCAAATTGTCCACATCTTCCTTGAAGTGTGGAGCCCAAAACTGGACACTGGACTCCAGCGAGGGCTCCCCAGTGCTGAACAAAGTGGCAGAATCACTTTCCTTGCTTTGGAAGTGACACTCCTGTTAATGCAACCCAGTATATTGTTGGCTTTTTTTGCAACAACAGCGCTCTGTTGGCTGATAGTCAGCTTGGCATGTCTACATGTGCATTAATGTGCTTTTGTTACTGTGCATTAAGTTTAGTACTCCTAATGTGCCGTACTACATAAATGCACATTAGACTGGCTTAATGTGCAATAGCAAAAATGCACACCTTTTTAATGATGCTTAATGCACAGTAGCCTGTTTCTATTGCACATGAGTATATTAGCACTGTTTTAGATGTGATGTTTTAATGCGCAGTACAGTGGGCTACTGAGCATTAAAGCACACGTGTAGATGTGCCCCATAACTCCAGAATGGTCTACCATAATCCCCATCTTTTGCCTGGGGTTATACAGGGTGGACAGAGCTGATATTATAGTGTTCCCTTTTGGCCTTAAAATCGATTCATTTGACTTGTCCCAGAGAACATTGTGAGATCATGCAGTCATGGTCCCCTGGCTCTCACTCCCCTGATCTAACTTAGTGACTGCTGTCCCTCAATCTGTAGGCAGGAGAACAAATACACAAATCAGCCATCCTGGCTCTCTGCAACGTGCTGTACCTTGCTGGCTGCTTTGTCTTTGAAACGACAGGACAAGCTTTTTGAACTAAATAATTTAGAGCAAGTCTTTCTGACCTCATTTTCTATCTGCATCTCTTACCAGAGGTAGAAAATAAAGTCATTTGTCATAGATGAGTTTAAATCTCAGGGGAACAGATGGGGTTTCCCTGTCGCAGGGCGCTACTAGCATTTTATGCATGCGAAGCAGAACACCTGGAACAAATCACTAGAAACCTCTTAAAAGGAAAATGTTGTTGCAGCAGAAGTCTGTTTATAAAACAAATAACTGTGCTAGCTATTAATTTGAGATGGTTTGGCTGTCTTTGCAAAACACATCTACATTTTATGCAGATTCTGAAAATAATTAAGCTCTTTACATTCATCCTCCTGGTGCATTGGGGGTTTACTAGTTTTTGAGTTAATGCAGTCATTGTGAATAACTTTGCTGTGCAGGGTCTATAATGATATGAGGGCAGGGGCAAAGATTTTCAGAAATGGCTCATAATCTTAGTTGCCTCAACTTCTGCCTGCCCCGCTGGAAATGCCTCCGAGAGGCTGGATTTTCAGAGGTCAGGAGCTCGAGGGTGGCGCTCCAGACCAAGTCATTTTGAAACTCTTTGCCAGTAGAGGAGGGGGTTGGTATTTAGGGCTCCTGGGTTCTGTTCTGGTCTCTACCATCAACTTCTTGTGTGACCTTTGGAAGTTACTTGAGCTCTGTGCCTCAGTTTGCCCATTTGGAAAATAAATGTAATGTATCCCAACCTGCCCGTGAAGGCTGAGGCTTAGTCAGCTGTTGGCAGCTCAGAGTTGTGGTGGACTCGCTGTCTCTTGCCATCTTTTATGATTGGATGTCTTTGATGGTTATGCTGTAGTTGAAACAGAAATGAAGGCTTCAATGCATTAATTACTAGGGGAGCACCTTTGGCTTGTTTTAGACAAAGAGTCCAGTTTAAGGGATCATAATGACCCTTGCTGGCTGCTGAATGCATGAAACCTGGGTTTATAAAAGTACTGTTTAGTTACCTTAATGCTTGGTGCAAACAGGTGCCATCCCGCTAACAGCCCCTTGGCCGTAGGGATCTGTGACCTGACGTAGCTTCTACTTTTGTTGGGCAGCCCTGCTGCTGCTGTGCTGTTTTTGTTCCTTTTTTATTGCTGTGCGTCTCCATGCCAAGCGCATCTCAATTCCAGTATACTGGAACAGATTAGGGCTTTGTGTGTTGTGCAAATTAGAGAGCGGGGGCAACACTACAGACAATCGGAACAAAATTGTACAGGGGTCTGGCTCACGAGCACTTGAAGTCACGCGCCACGTTTGGGATTTTGAATGCAATGAGGCAGGCTGCTCCAGCACGATGCATATTTTTCATACAAGCTGGAGACAGCTTTATGCTTCATGCAGGACCCCTGGCTGTTAGTGACAGGAGGGAGCCTCAGGAAGGCTGATGTGAGCTTTTAAAGATGAATTATTTAGACTGTGACTTTCCAGCCTCCCGAGCATCTTCTGGCAAAAGTTGAAGATAAATTTGCTTGTCGCAGAAGAACATAAACCTGTGACAAATGCTGAGGAGGTTCCCTGTGACGTGGGCCTGCCTGTTGCTCACTGCTGCAGTAATATGCAGAAACCATTAAAGCAGATAAATGTCTCCTTTTCAAGGTGCGTGATTGCTAGTCCAAGGTACATGAATGCAAGGGTAGCCTTGCCCCTTGATGGGTGCCCTGCCCCCTGGTCACTGTCTTGGAACCAGAAGTCCAGCCCCCCAACCCCTGCCACCCGAAGTCCCTCCCATTGCCCCCAGAAGTATTCCTTTTGGGAAGGGGGTTTACCATCTTGGAACCAGGAAAAAAACCTAAATTATATTCTAAACATCAAACAACATACATTAATTTGATTTAAAAAATACCTTTGTCCTGATTTATATGTTTGTGTAATGTACATAGTGGTGATTGCATAACAGCTTAAAATAAAATCTTACTTTTGTATATTGTGAGGGGGTTGTGGAGGATGTAGGGGTATGGGTGGGTATGGGGCTTGTAGGGGGCTGTGTGGGTATGTGTGCATGTGGGGTGTGGGAGTTTGGGTAGGTGGCTGGGTATGAGGTTTTGAGGTGCGTGGATGTGTGCATATGTGGATGTGTGGGTTATAGGGTTTGTGGGTGTGAGGCGGGGGTGTCTGGGGAGGGTTGTGACATGTATGGAGGGGGAGGGTGGCTGGAGTGTGTGATGGGGTGCGGGTGTGGGGTGTGCATGGGGGCTGTATGTGCATGTGTACAGTGGTGCGGCAGGTGTGGGTGTGTGCTTATGGTGGGGGGTGTGTTAGGTCTCCCCCACCCTCAGCAGCAGCAGCAGGCAGCGAGGCCTGCACCATCTAGCATCCATGGCTCATGGCAGGTGGAGACCCTTGGTGGTGCATGGTCCCAGAGCCCCAGGATTGCATGTGGCCAGGCAGGCATTGGGGCAGAGCCAGCCCGGTTCCATAGAGCCCCTGCCAGCCCAGGCTCTGTGCTCCTGCTGCTCCACATGAGGCCCCTGCCACCCTGGCCCCAAGGCACTGGTGCAGGCCCCACACTCCTGCCGGCCCACCGCCACTTCCCCACCTGCCACCACGGCCCTTCCCCTGCTGCTTCTTTTGTTTCCCGCCTGCCACCACCGCTCCTCTCCCTGCCCACCTCCAGCTTTGGCAGCGTGTGGTTCCTGGCCGCATGGTCAGGATCACAGAACTCAGCAGGAGCCAGCTGGCTCCGGCTCCTGCCCACCCCTGCTTGCTGCCACTGCCCTTTCTCTGCTGCTTCCCGTTTTTCCCTGCCTGCCTCCACCACTTCCCTACCCGCGCCTTCCCATGCACCCCTCTGGCAGCACGCGGTTTCTGGCTGCATGGCCAGGACCACAGGATGCAGTGGGAGCCAGCCCAACCTGGCCTCCTTAGTTCCCAGGTGGCTCCTGCTGTGCTTTGCCATCCCGACCATGCAGCTGGGAATTGCATAGTGCCGACCACACTGGGCTGGCTCTTTCTGCATTAGTGGTCCTCTCCCCTTGCGCTCTGCCCGTTCTTATCTGAGTTTGCATGCTCAGACGGAGGGAGGGTGGGCAAACAGCCCCATGGTTGCCAGGCCAGAAGCGTCTGCTAGATGGAAGCTTGTGGTTGGGGGCTGTAGGTGGGGAGGGACCAGGCAGGTCTTGCTGCTGCTGCCACCAGGTCCTGCTGCTGGTATCTCCTGCGTCCTGCTGCCATTGGCTTCTTGTCATCTTTGACAGGCAGCCACAGGCAAATAATTAATTTTCTAAATTTCTTAGGGGTCCCACAGGCCAGAAAGAATGGCCTGTGGAGTTGTATTTTGCCCACCCCTGCTATGGCATCACATTCCCTCTATCTGGCCTCTGTGAGTGGAGCCTGCTCATACCCAGAGTAGGGCATCATTGGAGATGTGGGTTTGAATCCCCTTTTGCACTGAACTCGGGTCTCCCTTATTCTTAGGTGAAGGGTGTAACACTGTCACCTTCTCCTGGCTACGTTTCTGACTGAAAGTGCCTAGAGCTTGTGTTCTGCGCAGAGCTTTGCCTCGCTGGTATGGGACAAGCATGGTGGAGCATGCAAATTGGATCGGGTCCTGAATGCCTAGCATGAGAATTCCCATTAGCCTGTGATGCTAATTCCCGTTTGCTCTGCTTTGCTAGGATGGCAGCAGATCTGGACATGTGCTGAAGTCAAATACAAGTGTCTGGAGAATGTTTTTGGTAAAAATAGACTTTTGTGGAGTTAGGCAAGGGTTTTGAGAATTGCACTCCTGGATGCGGGCACTTAACTTCTGCTTTAACTTGTTCGTGACTAAGCCTGAGTGCATAGGACCTCAAAACTTGACTCTGAATTTCTGATCTGGTCTCCTGTTGCCTTTCCTCCCACACAAGTCAGTGATTATTTCCACCCCCCAATTGGGGATTTGTTCATATCGCCTTCATAGCTCTGAGTTGTCCCAAGGCTTCATGGCTATAAACCAGCATTAAATATAAGTACATTTGGACAGTTCCAATTGAGCTTCTTTCTTTTATAAGAGGAATTGCTGTCTCTTCTTAGGTAATCCATTGCGAGCAGATAAATTTAATGCCTGCCTTGAGGGAAGATACATAATAATGAATTTAATGATTGCAGAGGTAAGGTAGATAAAAAAGATTCTGGTTAGCTTCACATGATGTCTTCCTGCTCACGACTAAAACGAAACTCTTAGTTGTTGCTATGTAGAACGACGAAGATAAACAGAAACACTTAATGGCAGCAATTTTTGGAGAGATTTGAGAACTACTTATAAAAATCTTTGCAGCCATGGGTTGTGACTGAAAACACAGCTTGGGAAGGTTTAGGTTTAAATGTGTGCTTGAGTCCATCCCTGTTCTGCAGAGAAGATTAGGATGGCCATAAATCTCCCTGATTTCAGTGGAATATTCAAAAGGACCTGAGTGACGTCGGATTATGAGCGTGAAGGCTGTACTTGTACTTTTTAATCATTTTAGTGCTTTATAAAATCCTAACTTAATTTTTAAAGCACGTTTCTGTGCATTGTTGAACTATGGCTTGTGAGACTAGCCTGAAGTCGCACATTTTTCCTTCCTGCATTTTCCTTTGCGTTCTCTTCTGCATTCTATTCATTGCACTTTTTCTTGGGTTGATTACGTACAATGGGCTGATAAAATACTTGCACTAAATCCCCTGACTCCTAATCCAAGTTCTCCTCTGCCAAACTTCAGTGGGTGAGGGAAGTACAAGTGAAGTTTTTCAGGTTCTGGCCTGTCTTACTCTTCAAAATATAGCTTGTTCCCATTAAGGCCCTTGGTAAAACTCTCTTTAGCTCCACTTGTTAAAACATAGCCATGTGTTAATTTGTCATTAATGGCCTTTGGAAACCCCGCTGCCTGTTTGTATGTTAACACTGGATGATGCAAATTTTATACACAGCTCTGCATGATGGATGTTGTGTCTGTATTGTAATTATTTCCTGTAGTGATCTAGAGCCTGACTCGGATGGGCAAGAGGGCTCCTTGGAGCACTGCATCGCACCCCATCGTGTGCGGGCCTGCCTGCTGGCTGTCCCAGTGCCAGGACAGCGTAGTGCCAACAGAAAGCGGGGGGGGGTTGGAGGCATAGGTGTAAGGGGGTGAAGGAGTCCATGCGTACGTGGCCCCAGGCTGTGGCAGTGTGGAGTGGCATGGGATGCAGCCCGCCTCAGGCTCCTGGTGGTAAGCGGTGGCCCGGATAGGATAAACTGGCAGGCTGGATTTGGCCTGCAGACCGTATTTTGCCCACCCCTGCCACAGATGCTGAAGAAAATTGATTACTTACTGTTTGCCCATATCTATAATCTCATTTAAAAGAAAATAGTGGCCTAAACTTTCAGCATGTTGCTGCCAAGCCTCCTTTGCTACATTACACATCACAGTTTGCTAATAGCCATAAATTACTATTCTTATGCTTTCCTTCTTGCCAATTTTGCAACAAGAGCGCTCCAGTCTAACACAGTGCAGCGATCCATGTTCAGCGCTGCTGGCTGGTGCTCACTGCTTGCTCGAACTCCATCACAGAATGGGGAGCACGGCTCCATCCCATAATCGTATGGGTGACCCAAATATCCTGATGATGGTTACTTCACTGCATCTTGTTGCAGGGCCTGTGAGCCAGTGAAGAAGCTGAGTAAGGCTGATTGAAGCCCACCAGTTATCTGGACCTGATTTCAGCCGCAGCTCTCAGTGACCATTACAATGGTGTAAAATGTGTGCAGGTGAGAAGAAAACTCAGCCTGATGACTTTGCTCCTCCCTGCTATTTTTGGAAATTGGGAAGTTGGCTGTGGGCAGTTGTTAGTTGGCTCTTTGTAACTTGCCCAAATGAGACAATAGCCAATGGGTTTCTGAGACTCTTTTTGTGATTCCATCACATTTTTCAAAATAATTTTATTCACTTTAATTAGCATCCTGCTGGGGAATGTGGAAGATTGCTCGATCTGTTGGCATATGACAAAAGGCATAATAACCTCCACATCTTTTCTTCTAGCAGCCTTTGAAGTTGATTTCAGGTCTCTTCAGTGCTGCATATACAATGAAGTCTTACTGTGTGGCTGTAAATAATGCTATATATTGGTTATGGCAGTGATGAGAAGGAGGCCAATTAAGGCAGAGTTGAATGCCTCCTAGTTTGACATACAGATCCATTTCTACTCAGTTTTAGTAGATTTAGAGATGAGTGTGAAGGGCATCATTAGAAGTGTTACCACTGCAGTTTATTTTTGACGAGGCGTGTTGCTGGTAAACACGGATGAGTTCATGAAATGCCTCTTTCCATCCCAGGCTCTACAGGCGCATCCAGACGAGCGCAGTCATGTGGTATGTGGTGCTTCAAACGCACTTGCAGCGCCACATACCGCGCAGCCCGGTGTTCTCTGTGGTGCAAGGGTGCGCTGCCCATTTGTGTGCTGCGCCAGGTTTTTTTCCCACTTTTTTTTTTTTTTTTTTTTTTTTTTTGACCCCTGGATCAAAAAAACCCACTGGAACAAAACAAAACAAAACCCAAACCAGAGCAATGCATGCTTGGCCAGTGCGCACTTCTGAACAGTGGAGCTGGCCTGTCCAGAGCCGCGCTTCACTGCCAGGCAGGCTCTGCATGGCAGAATCACCACAGCTACAGCCCCAGGAGCCCCCCAGGACCCCAAATAAGGCTGCTGATGCCCAGTGCTGGCTCCAAACACCAGTACCCCACCCAGGGTAACTTGCTGTGCACCTAATTGCTTGTGGCACAGGTATTCTCCGGGGACACCCGGAGCAAGGAGCTCCGGGTGTCCCCGGAGACCCAAATGTCCACGCATGTCTGGATTCACCCTAGGATGATGTAATTACATGTATAGTGGGTGCATCTACATGTTCTGTTAACCCAATGCAATAAACTCCAGTTCAGGTCACACTGGAGTCAGCTGCTCCTGAGTGCAGTGTCTGCATGTGTGCCCAGGACTGCAGCAGTCTAAGCTAGGGTGGCCCTAGGGGCAGTGGAGGGCAGCAAAGGGACTGGTTGGAGCAGCATCAGCAGTCCTTCAAAGTCGAGGATGATGTCCGTCAGGCTTGATGGGCCCTTAGGTAACTGAGAAGCCCGATTTCTGGATATACGCATTCTTTGGCAATGGGGGCATTTTGTTGCGTGGAAGAGTAGGATTCGCAGCTCTGGGTTGGACTCCTTGTCTTTCCACTGCCGCTGCCATTCTGCCTCAGTATTGAGTTGTTCGGCCTGTAAGTGGTGCGCGCCTCAGAGGACCAGATGGTGCCACACCAAATGCCCAGCAGCTTGCTCCTTCGAGCTGTTGGCGTTGATGCCTCTGTGCTTGAGGGTGACCTTGAGTGTGTCTTTGTACTGTTTTGTTTGGCCACCCTTTGAGCAGCAGCCAATGGAGAGCTGGGAAAAGAGAATCTGGCAAGAGAGAAAATTCTTGTACATCTGGACACAGTGGCCCATCCGTCAGAGTTGATTTCTCAAGAGCAAGGCTTTGATGCTAGCGGATGCAGCTTCATGGAGGAGACTCACACTGGTCTGGTGGTCCTCCCATTTGATTCCCAGGATTCGATGCAAGCACTGCTGGTGAAAGCTCTTGAGGTCTTAATGTGGTGTCAGTAGATGGTCCAGGTTTCACTGCAGTAGAGGAGTGTGGTCAGCATGACAGCCTTGTAAACCAGGACCTCTGTTGACTTCTGGAGGTCTCTAGTTTCAAAGACACATTGTCACAGCTTGAAGAAGGCACTGGCATGGCTGACCCGGTGTTGGACTTCTTTACTGATGGTAGCCTGTTGAGAGAGGTGGCTGCCAAGATGTGGAAAATGCTCCACATACTGCAGAGCTTCCCCATCTATGCAGATAGCACAAGGGATGTTTAGCTAGCCTGGGGAGAATTGGTGGAGAACCTTTGTCTTGATGACTTTCACGAACAGGCCGTCTCTTTTATACGAAGTGTTGAAGAGACCTAAGGTTGCTTGCACATCCTGTGCAGAGTGAGCCATCACGCAGCAATCATCCGTAGACTGAAGGTCGTGGATGTCTTTGGTGGTCAATTTTGTTTTTACCCAGAAACACCAGGATTGAAAAGCTTCCCATCCAGTTGATACTGGATACTGACACTGGATGGTAGATCATCTCAGGTGAGGTGGATGATCATGGTCCAGATGTGGAAAGCGTCTGTTTCAGATCTTCCACTCAGGACAGTGGTGGTCATATCATCATGCAGGAGCCTCAGCGTGGTGACAAAATTCAGCAGGCAGCCAAGGCATTGGAGGATAGTCCACAGAGTCATGATTTAAGGAACCAAATGCTTTGGTCAACAAAGGTGAGGAACAGTTCTTGATTGTGCTCCTGACGTTTTTCTTGGATCTGCCTGGCAATAAAAACCAGGCTCACAGTGCCCTGGGATGGTCAGAAGCTGCACTGGGTTTCTGGGAGGGTGGAATGAAGGCACTGGTTTCAGCGATGGAATGAAGGTGGTTCAGGAGGATGCGGGCCAGGATCTTACCCGCAGCAGGCAGTAGGGAAACCCCCTGTACCTCCCACAGTCCTATTTGTCCCCCTTGTTGTAGATGGTCACGATGACTGTCCTTGAGATCCCTGGGGATGTCTTCTTCATCTCAAAGGTGGAGGATAAGCTGGTGGAGTTGTGATGTGAGCTGGAAGCTGCCAGCATGATAGACCTCTGCAGGTATCCACAGGCTTTGTTGGTTTTCATCTGTTGGATGGCCTGCTTAAGCTCTCTGATGGTTGGTGAATCACCCAGGGAATCTACCACAGGGCATCATGGAATGGCTTGGAGGGGCTCCTCTGATATGGTGGTAGTCCCCACACTTCAGCACCCTCGTGCCCTAGCCAGCTTTGGTCACGGTCTACACATGCAATTGGTGGAGCAAATTACTCTGTTGTAAGGTAGTACTGTCCCTGACAGCAGAGTTGATTAATTTACTGTGCCCTAATACTGGAGCGTGTGTAGATGGTGACACTACTGCGGAGCTAATTAGTCAGCTCCACAGTAAAGCACACGTGCAGATGCACTCTCTGCAATAATTATAAGCCTCTCTACATCAAGTTATTTCCAAAGCCCTTGCAGGCATCCTCTAGCTAATTAGTAGCTAAGAGGACGAACGTGATCCTAGAATGTGCGAGCAGGTGAATATCAAGAAGGAATAATGGGTGGTATTACTATTTTATACAGGATTAGTGAGACCGTTACTAGAATACTATCTCTGGTTTTGATGTCCCCACTTTAAAAGGGTGATTGAAAAATTGGAAAGGGTTCAGAAAAGTATAATGCAAATTATTTAGTATCTGGAAAATGCTTGCTGTAGTAAGAGAGCCAAGAAAAGAACTTTTTAGTTTATCCAAGAAAAGATTAAGGTAAAGATGACTTGATGACAGCCTACCAAAAACCTGTCCGTGATATGATTTTTAGTAGTAGATTGCTCTTTCATTTAGAAAAAAGGCATAACCAGACATCATGTGTGGAAACTGAAACTGCACAAATTCAGAGTAGAAATAGGTTATTTATTTTTTACAGTGGGTTAATTAACGTTGGAACATGTTAGCCAGCCATGTGGCAGACACTATCGCCTGAAGTCTTCCAATCAAAATAGGATTGTGAAGCAGGTTACCTAGCCTGTTGGCTTCTGCTAGCACATTCTGCCCTGCGAGGAGCTTCTTGTCCAGCCCCCCCAAATCAAATAGTGTTTAAGCCACAAACAAGCAAACAAATAAACCAAAGCAAAGCAAAGCAAACCCTCCTGCCCCGTCCTGGGCACTAGAAGGGGACCCCTCTGACTCTGGACCCAGCATATCAGCCTCACAGCTTGCTTCCTCCTCTTCTACCTACTCTGCTGGGAATGTTTTCAAGCTCCTAATGGGAAACTCCCTGATTATACAAATGTTTCACGGCTGGGATCTCTCAACAGGACGGACTGTTCCCTATTAAAAGGACAGACTGCCCTGTTACAGGGATGCCTTTGTATCTAATATGCAATAGAATTTGTGGACTTGAAGCAGAGTTTATTAGCTGGGGATCTTTGGCTTATGTTAAGACGGAAGATAAACTAACAAGATGAAAGTGGATCCTCCTGGTCTTAAAATCTACAAATCTATAATAATGTTCCAGTAAAAACAATATATTATATCTCTTCCACTTCTTTAAGTGCAATGGAGTTAAACAACACTTATTGTTTTATCTGGCATTCAGCTCAGCCTGCATCTGTTTCTTTCTCAGGCCTGAGCACAGGCTACTTACTATATGCTTGAAAACGTATCTAACATTTTACCCAAGTGTTCAACCAGTCTAATAAAAGGTATTATAAAACAAGCCCTGCCTCAGCAGAACATTTAAGAATCAGAAACCTCTTTGGGTTTTTTGTTTTTTGTTTTTTTACCCTGTAGTTTCAGAAATGAATTCTAGAAATACAAATCTACAGTATTGCTCAAAAATTATGAATCAAAGCTTTGAAGATCATGAGAGTGGTTTTGAAATAATGAGATTTAAAAAAAAAAAATTTAATATTAATTTTGCCCTCTAGGCACTTGGAAGTAGTGATGATGAGGCATATGTATAAATACTTAAGGCAGATGGAGAACCCCTGAGCAAAACTATTGTTACTGATGTGACCTGCCCTTTGTACAGATCCGCTATAGAGGTGGCAGGGGCCCCATCACTGAAGAGCTCACATTGTGATTTTACCACGAGGGTCACACACAATGGGGAGGGGAGGAGAGGGTGGCGAGGAAAAGCAAAGATTACAGTGAGCTTGCCGAGTTGGGGGACGAGCTCAGCTCCGCGGTTCCTTTATACTTGCATATGTGAAAGGAGAACTATTTGTGGTGGTAACATGGGGAGCCTGTACACAAGTGCGGCGGCTGCTCCGATGCGCTGGATTCAGTGTCCACTGAAGAGAATGGCTGTACTTCCACTGATTTCAGGGGCGTAAGATGAAAGTCTGGATGCATGGGTAGACTTGCCCCCCCAGGAAAGATGATCAGTTAAAGGGCAAGATCTTGCAAGGTACCTAGGATAGAGTCTATCAAAACTTTGTATTATAGAGGACTTTAGCAAGGTACAGGCTTAACACTCTTCATTGGCTCTGGGAAAACCGAGCGTTAAGCAGAACCGCACTAAGCGAAACCCGCTTCCCCATAGGGTGTAATGTAAATGGAAATAATTGGCTACTTCTGCCTCTTGCCATCGCTTTTTGCCATTGCTGCTGCCTCTCCCCACCCCTCTGCCTGCCTGCTGGGCGCTCTGGCCCCACGTGCCAGCCCACACCACGTGCTCCTGCTGGCTCCGGCACCATGGGGCCCCGCGCTCGTGCTTCTCCCCACACCCCCTGCCCACCAGGCACTCTGGCACCATGTGCCCACCCAGGCCCCACTCCTGCTGGCCCTGGCCCTGGCCCTGCGGCAGCGGTGCAGGCCCCGAGCTCATGCCCGCCTGCCCACTCACTGCCACTCGCCGCTTCCTGCCGCTGCTGCTGCTTTGCCGAGCGCTATAATGAAACCGGCTCAGCACTAAGTGAAATGAGGCATGAATTTTAAATAAGCGCTATACTGAATAGTGAATAAGTGAACCTGCGTGAAGCAGGGGCTGCCTGTACCTTTAAAGTTGATACTCCCAAGGCCTAGAGCCTCAGCTGGTGTAAATCTGCAGTGATGGCCACTAACAGATGCTTAAAGATCATAAATCAGGCTACAAAAACCAAGAGGTAAAATAATATTAATTTTAAAATTAGGTTTCTACTTTTTGAGACCTCCTGTTTTCCAGGAACTGTGACTTCAGTTGACCTGCTCTTATTAACACCAGCTGAGGATCTTCCCACCATATATTTTTTTTCTTGAACTCTATAATCTCAAAATGCGACCCCAAGTCCCAACCCTCTGGCACCCGTAGCAACATTTCAACTGATGCAGCTCAGAACCTCAGCCGACTGTGTAAATTGTTATTTGCAGAGGCATTTTTCTCTTTCAGATGTTTTCTCATTTTTATAGTTTGGCCCAAACTTTCACAAGAAGATTTGTGACACTGATTGACCTCGGCTTGGTATTTTTGGCATTAGCAATCTCACGTGGCAAAAGGAATGTTTGACAGAACATTGTGCGTCTAAGAGGGCAGAGCTCAATATTCAACCTTGGTATCATTCTATATAATTGGCACAAAATATATTTTAAAGCTTTTCAAGCTGCACTTTATAACAGCAGCTCCCTGGAAATTGATTGTGCCATGCTGCTACATGTAGGACTGAAATACGCTTAGGGAGAAATCCACCTTAGTGCACACTGTCCTTTGCTACACTTAAGCATCACACTAAAGGACAAAGTAGTGCAGAGTATTGTATGAGGAACACTTCCAGTGGGTTTCCATTCATCCTTAGTGACCACCTTGTGTCAAGGGCAATGTTGGATGTGGAGTGAGAGAAGAGGATTTGAGAGGCACACATAAAAATGAATAAAGCTGCTTTGTTAAATCTTTCACCATCTTCCTTCTTTATTTTTTTTTTTACCTTCATGATGATGTTTAGGTTCGTTTCAGGTTAATTTTTGTTTACCTGAAATAAGTGGGAAGTTTTCAGTTGTCAAAAGTACCCTTGCCCCATATAGTCAAAAAGAATCAACAGCAGGTGGGGTAGGAAAATGGCGCTTTCTTCTTGGAAATTCCAGTATTATAATACCTATTTGTATCCCCAACAGAGTGAAAAAGTCAAAATATCAAAAACTTCCATGGAGCCAAAAGTTCTGAAAACCATTGAAATAAAACATTTCAGAACAAAAATGTTAATTTTTAAATTCAAAATGAAAGAAAATATTGATCCACAATAAAGAATTCAAAGTATTACTTTGGAAAATTGAAAAGGTCAAAATTGCTATTTCCCCATGAAAATATTGAATCTGTTCCATGGAAGATGTACATTAGGACATAACCACAGTTTCTGATTAACAAGTAATTTTGTTGACCTATTTTCCACTAGATCTTCTTCACAGTCTGATGTATGGGGGTGACATGGTTTTATATTTGTTGTCATATCTATTAGCCTACTGTAAATGTGTTTTGTTTATGAGGGAATAATAAAAAATGATGGACTAAATTACTGTGCAGCCGCACTAATTGGGTTGGTCTGGATGTAAGTTTGTGCAGAGACTATACTGCCAGCAAATCAACCTTCGTTGTACTTTTATATACCTACTGGAAAGGATAATTTCTTCAATTCCTCCCAAAGGCCCTGATTCCACGTGGATAGACTTTTAAAGCCCAAGTAGGGTGCATTGATAGAATCAGACCAAGTATTTTTACCCAGTTAAGGAGTTGGGGCCAAAGATGGGAAGTGTGAACCCTACTCCAGGGAAGCTAATCTCAGCCAAGCAGATACCACACGGATAGTTGTGTCCTGCTACAGGGGAGGCAAAACCAACAAACGCAGCAAAGCATGCCTCTAGAAGTTAGTGTACCCTAACAGATGGAGATTGCATGACAGCTCGTCTTTGCCACCAATTAATAGGCTTCTGTGCCAGTACAAATAGCTGTCCACATGGATCCCAGTGCAGGACTGTGGCTTAAGGCAGTAGCATACTTTTCACACGTTGGGATTCCCCGTCTCTTGCAACTCACTCCCGTCACCACCTCCAATGTATTGTTTTAATCTGAACTCAGTAAGTGTAGAGGGAAAGGAGAAAACGAGGTTAAAGACCTTGGGTAACAAACCCGTGGGCTAAGGCTGGGATTTCGAAAGAGACCAGAATTTCTCAAGTCGTCTACCCCTAGACAAGCAGCCTTGATAGGTACAGACATGACGGCTAAGTACAGACGGTAAAAAAGCCCGAGGCTGAACCGGTTCAGCCTTCCCAGGTTAGTCTAAACTGCAGATATTGAACCAATAAGCAAGTGAACAGACATTCACTTCTGATTCTGCAAATGCAGCCACATGCCTGCAGGGGCCCAGGCCAGAAGCTGGGGGACACTAGAGCATGTCTCTTTGCTTGGATGGAGCAGGCAGCTTGGCCATGGCTAGTCTGCCCACGTTGTGATGGGTGGGGGGGAGGTGCAGAGCATCCTGGGAAGCTGGGGGACTGTAAGTTAACTTGAATCTGGAGGGGACCTGAGATAGAAGTTCAGTAAACTAATTTAACCCAGATCAGTTAAGTCTGATGCTGCATCCATCCAGGTTTACCTTAAGCTGGTTTAGGCCATCTGAAAGCGGATTGTGTGCACTGAACTTCTATAGTATTACAAATTTGAACTGGTTTCCAATGACTTACAATAGTTTATGCATAATTTCTTTCCCTAGCCAAAGATTAAAACAAATCCAGATTTTGTTTAGAATCTGCCTTGGCAAAACGGGACACTGAAATGCACTAAACCTTAAGCAAGGCCTTTGTTATTTGCCTTTCCCTTAGTGGCATCTTTTCCTATGAAGTGATCTGACCAGAGCCTTCTCCCCTATGGCCCGAGAGCTACTCTTGTAGCTATTTCCGAGCTACTTGTAGCCACCTACTATTGCCACCATTTCTAGGGCAGGGTTTTCTAAAACCAAGTGAGGTTGTGATTCCCTTCTGAACTCTAACTTCAAAACACCCAAGCTGAGATCCATCTCAACCATCGGTTTATAGTGGGCACCACGGCTCTTTTACCACCAGGATGGCCTTGGCTCTGCAGACTCGCTTCTGCAGTAGAGCCCCCAGCACTGCAGGGCAGAGCCCGGCCTGGTGACTTGCCAAATAGGGCTGCTGATGTAAACCTGGCTCTTCAGTTCTGGGGTTTGCCAGCACTCAATATTTCTAGACATGGATGCTCTCTGGGGTCCTAGGGTAAACAGAAACACACAGCGAAAATTAACAGGGCTAGAAGAGACAGCGTTACCCTGTGGTTAGAGCACTAGCGCAGGACCTGGAAGACTGGTTTCTCCTTCTGGCTCTGTCACTTGCTTGCCTGTTGGGAGACTTTGGACAAGACGCTTCACTGTTCTGTGTCTCAGTTTCGCCAGCTGTAAAATCAGGATAAAGCTATTTCCTTTTTAAGGTGTGAAATCCATTGATGAAAAGTGCTATATAAGAGCTAGGCCGCTTTGTCATTGGGTTGTTATTGTGCATGGAGGGTAGTCTGTTGGCTACTCTAAATATAGTTTTTTTGGCAGTGTATACTGGGGTGTAGATCTGTGTTGCCTTTGGCTCAGACTCTGTGCCTTACACCGTGATCCCTCGACCATTAAATTCCGGTTTCATCCAACCCCTGGAAGAGACAACTTCCATAGGTGAGTGGTGTATGTATGGACCCGTATTGCTGAATGTTTTATAATGGCAGTATATTTCTAGATTTAAGCAGTAGTGACTGATGCTTCAGGGTCTCATTCAGACCTCATTTTCTACAGACTCCAATGGCCTTTGAATCAGCCTCTAAATCCCACTCTTGCCCTGTTCCTGCAACTGATGGGAAAACTGCCATGGACTGAAGTGGGAGCGGGAGCTGGTTCTGTAACTGCTAATTAATGAACCAAGTCATTGCTGCTTAAAAAAAAACAACCAAAAAAACACAAGTCACACATTGTATTTTGGGGAGATTGCATCACCGCAAGTGGTAACAGAATGCAGTGTTTATGTGCAAAGAGTTCTGGTTCCAGCTAGACGTGAGCAGTTGGTAGGATCATTGCAGCAACAACAGTCTCTCTGAATTTCTCTCCGCTCTCATTTAAGGTATAAAATCCTCCACAGAGCCAGGCAGACTTGGACCCTTGGTCGTTCACTTGGCGTGTGGCCCTCTGTCTGCCTCTGTTTCCCTATGTAGAGAACAGCAGCTACAGGGAAATAGGGAGGAACGATCAGCTGACTGAGGACGGCTCTTCTGAGGTCCTGAGCCCCTGCAGGGGATGCAAACTGGATTCAGGTGTGTAACTAAATCCAGGTTCATCATGTTTGCAATAAACGTTGTGCTCCTTCAGTGGCAGATTCGCTTGACCTGCTAGGTCCTATCCTCGGCAAACGTATCGGTGAAATCTCTGGTCCAGGTAGTTGGACGCTTTCCGCCTTTTCTTCAAGTCATTGTAACCGTGTCAAACTTCAGAACATGTGGCTGGATGGCACCTCCAGGGCCACTGAGTCCAGTCCTCTGCTTTCCTAGGCAACCATGTACCCACGGATCCCCCAAAATTGCCAGTGCAGACCATCATGCGTAACTTCAAGGCACAGAACCAAACCGATCCAAATCTGCAATCAGTCTCAAATTCTCATACAGTGTGTCTGCCTCTGTCTTAAAGCACATACATTAGCAAAAGCAGCTCAGTCCTATCTGAAAATGAGTTTAAGGGGCAAACTGTTTTGGTCATATAAAAGTGTGTCTTGCAGCTGTTCGCTCTGAAGTGTGGGCTTAAGGAGAGTTGCTCTGGAGTCGGTCTGCACTGCCTGTGGACTGTGCGGGGGAGTGCCGTAGTGAGGAACGGCGCACCTGCTTGGTGCCTGCTACACCCCAACCACATGCCAAGTCGCTGCTGCGAGTTGTGCCGGGTGAGTGCAAGGGAGCAGTGATGAGCTCGTGCCAGCAGTGCCTGCATTGCATTTTTGAGGCCTGTAGTGCGAGGCCTGAGCATGTTCGGAGAACCCACCAGCTCTGCTCGAAGTTGGTGAGGCACCTTGTGGTATCGGACGCTATCCCACAGATCAGCGGCGCTCAAGCTTTTGACCCTGTGTCCAGGGGCTGGTCTAAGATCAAGCCCTGTGTGCCACGGTCAGGTCCCATGCAGCAGGATCAGGCAGGGAACTCCCCATGAATCTTGAAACTTGGCAGCAAGGGCCAGGCCACCACCTACCACCAAATTTCCAGACTTCTAGGGAGCCCTTTGAGCTAAATGGGGTAGGCATCTGAGATAGACGGTCACAGGCCGTTTATGCTGAGCACATTAGTGGTCATCACTGGTATGTAGAGAGCCTGCCAAGACCAGCTGCCGGACGTGAGAGTGGGGGAGTGCAGGGCCCAGGCTGCCATGCTTCCCTGCAGCACTCCCTAGCACGGCCGGAGGTGGCTTTTGTGTCTGGGACATGCTGCTCTTCCTGTAGAAAAGTGCCCGCATTTGGCCAAAGCAAAGACCTCTAAAAATCTCAATTTGTGCAGTCCCAGAAGAGATGGGTTGGAGTTTGGTGACCAACTCCCTGGTGAGTCCGACTTTGCTGCGCGTGCTCCTTCTCGGGGTGTTGGGGGCTGAGCAGGATGTCCTTGCAGCTGCTTCTCTGGGTGTGCCGCGTATTGGGGACTGACACCGAGCACAGCATGACTGTCCTGTGCTCTCCGCTCTCCTCTTTCTGGCACTTCAGCGCTGCGGAGGAAGCGGGGCTGCCTGGCTGGCACACAGAGGAGTCTGATTTGCACCCAGGCTGAGCCCTCTCCGCTGAAGCTGATGGAAACCGTGCTTTGAACAAACGAGGAGCTCTAAAAATAGAGAAATTTGGGCCTGCACATCTCGGATGGGGGACCCAAAATTAGCGCTCCCTTTTGATCTTAACATCTGTGCTTTGGCTCCCCATGTATGAAAGGGGGCTAATTTTATCCCCGCTTCACTGGGGTGTTGTGAAACCATGCGTGTTGATGTTTATGCAGCTCTCAGACATGGCAGTGATGGGTGCCAAAGAAAAGCTCGTGCGGAAGTGACTCATTTTTGTTTGCGGAGTGGGGGTTGAATGGCACGCAGTAAACAGGATCTACGGCAGCACACAAACGACAGGCATAAAAAGAAACATCAGAAGCATCTCATTCATTGAATACTGTCATTCCTGTCCACTGAATGAGACATGGGTTCTGTTAAAAAACAACAACAACCCCCCCAAAACCTGGCCAGGTAATTAAAGGTTGTATCGCCTTGCGTATGGGGCCTGCTGGAGGTTGCACAGGTAGTTTTCCTTCCAGCAATTTCTGTCCTTTGAGCTGCTGCAAGTGTAACAGCCTCTTAGTGACTCCATCTCTTTTTTTTGTGTAGTAATTAGACAACTCTCTGAATTACCAGGCATTTGCTAAATCAGCTGCAGTCTCAGAGCATAGAAGTCGGTGATGGGAAAGACCAGTTCTGTCTGTTCCCTTCCTGTGCAGGAATATTCTTGTTCCCTACAGTATAATTTTCTAGTTCTTTGTCGTGTCTGGGCTTTATTTGCTGAGCTTCATCTTGGCTGAGATAAAAAAGGAAACTCTAAAATGAGTCCTTGGGGCAAGGACTGCACGGTGCCTATCACACTGGGGCCCCATTGTTGGTTGGCACTTAAGCCCTATCCTAATAAACATAATAATTAAAGTTCTAGTCCCACTTTGTCCCAGGTTTATTATTTTCTTGGTGATCCGTCTTGCCACAGTAAAAGTCTTCCTTATTCTTGCTGCCTGGTTTCTCAGCATGCAGAGGCCTCATTTAAGAGTTGGATCTTTCTGCTTCCTGAAATCTCCCAGATGCTCCAGTCCACACACTTGTTTCTGTCCCTGCACTGAGACCCTTTCGCTGGATGACAAAATCAAGGTGAAAGCCTGGCCTTATTAAAATGAGTAGTTTGATAATGTTGACTTCACCGGGATGAGTGTTTCACCCACAGCGTAGTGAAACGGTGTTTATCTGTAAACACAATGCTTCCATCTGCTGTGTTTTAAAAGGATTTATATATATTTTTAGCCCTCACCTCCTGAAATTGGTGCCTTCAGGTTAAGAAAACAATCCACTTTCCAGTTCCTCCTGCAGAGAGACCTATATAACGACGTGGATGTCTGCTGGAGAGCACCCAAACTCAGTGCGGCTCTGAGACCGACAAACTGCGAGTGTTCGTCGAAGGGCCCGTTCTGACTCTTGCATTCGAGAGCACGGAGAGGTGATTGTGCATGCCTGTCTTCCAAATGGTCTTCCTAACGAGTGAGCCAGCTTTCAGTCTTGAGGAGACGTGCCCCGATGCTAACGGCTACTTATGGCTGTTTCTGCATCGAGACAGTTTGGGGGGAGACAGAGATGCGTGAGCAGAAGAGTTTGCTCTTGGGCTCCGATTAGAATTGGTTCATCATACTCCCAGGGAAGTGACCCTGGGTGGTGGCTTGAAGCACGTCAGCCCCATTGTACGCCCCTATTCTGTTTGAAGGTTGCACTTGCTAAGAACCCCAGATACAGATTGGTTTAGTTAGGAGCACAGCTGGTCATGTGTGTTCATCTCCCATTACCACTGCCGGCGGTAAGTGGAAGCCATTTGTCTGATCCAGCTCCCAGTGAAGTCAGTAGAGAAACCCCAGTTCAGTTAACTGGGAATTAAATTGTGCCCCACGTCCCAGGTCCTGTTGTCCTAAGCAGGGACTTCTCTGAATATCCCGCGCTATAGGTTGTATGCAACATTTTCACTGGAGAGTCATTTGAGCCTTCACTACCAACCATTTTGTTGTGCTTAGATACCAGTTTGTGTTGCCATCAAAAGTCTAGCGGTTATCTCCTTGAATCTCCATTGGATACTTTAGGAGGATGTTTACAGAGGTACTTGTGTTACATATTCCACATCCTATCTTAAATTACAGAGGGCCAGCATGGCAAGGAAAGGAAAACAATGCTTATTTGCACCGATGACTATGTTGCTGTTGCTGTTTTATATCTACTGTGGCAGGGCCTGGTCACCGAAACCAGGACTCCATTACATAAAGTGCTGTGCAGACAAATAACCCCCCAAATCGTGTGTCCTAGGGCCCTTACAAACCAGAGAAGATGTGAAAGGCCAAGGGAGGGGACAAATAAGCTAAGTGGGTGGATAAGGCAACAAAATGAACAGTTTAGCAGAATCTGTAGTGCTCCGTATCTCAGGAATGCCAAATGGGAGCAATTTGCTGGGATTAGGTCAGCAGGAGGTTTAAGAGGCGCATGAATTTTGGTGGGGCGCCTTTTCCTATACGCCTAAGGTGGCAAAAAGCTGGAGGATGTCTGGCCCTAGGTGTTGTTTTGCTTGGCTAAGGCAAATCATTTGATTTTTAAAAAAACAAAGCAAGATCACTTTGATTCCATTTCTGAGTTTCATAAGTCCTACGTTTAATAGTAGAAGGACATCAGCGCTACGTGTTATTTATTTATGGAAGGCCTTTCATCCAAATTAACTTGAATAAATAAGATCAGTGCAGAAAAAA
>JAGPOW010000261.1:12404751-12418971 GCA_030014935.1 Caiman crocodilus
GCCGACCCCAAGCCCCATGTGCCCTGGGAGCCAGGCCAGGCCATGCTCCCCACCCCTTTCCTTGTGGCCTGGGGTCATGCCGCCTCCTCCCCTGAAAGCCCCTTTTCTCCCCTGTAGGGCCAGGCTCAGGCCATGCCCCCCAGCCCCTCCGCAATATATCCCTGTCTCTCAGGGGTCTTGTGAGGACAGACACATGACGTGATATCAGGTGCGTATGGGTATGAGAGTACTTCAGAGGACGTTAAACTATAAATTAATAAAAAATGATTTACTGTAGGTAACTTTCAAACCAGTCTACTCCTGTGATAGTTATGTGTTTATATAGGGACATCCTATAAGCAACAATAAAATATGTCTAGCTCTGGGGTGAAACAGGGATCATTTTGATCATCTCACAATGGTGTCTGAAGCTGAGTTTTGTAGCTGAGTTGTATTAAGCAGGTTGTCATTTATTTTAAAGAAAATGTGGTGGAGAGAGATATAATTTAGCCTGCCTTTAATTTAGCAAAGCCCTTGGGCATGTGCTTAAGTTCCTGTGTTTTTGGTGGCACTTCAGCACCTGCTTAAAAACTTTGAGGGTTTGGGACTCTAGCTGTACTTGTGAGGGAAGTACCACCACTTGCACCTCTGTTTTCTGCTCCCTGTCTTGTGGATCTGCTGCTCTGCTTTCTGCTCCCTGGCCCATCTGCCTGTCCCTTCTTGGTCTGCAGTGTGCCACGCACAGACGCTGCCCTGGCCACTTGCACCAAAGTTCGGCCAGCCCTGAGCTAGTGCACAGATGCTTACCTGGGGTCAGGAGGTGGGTCACGTCCCAACAAGTATCAGGGGACTGTGAGCACCCCACCCTTCCCACATTGCTAGTATCTGCTTAAGTGGAGTCAGGTGGCGAAGATTGTGGTGTGGAAAATACAGGAGCATTTTGATGCTGTTAGCTATTTCTAAAGTGCTTTGAGATCCTTAAATGGGAGAAATTCGGTGGGAAATATTGTTGATAAGTCTAATAACATTATACAGTGGGAGGTCTCCTCGTACTACCTCTGGCATTAGACATGTTTGATACGGAAAGCAGAAACTGCCTAATTCAAACTGATTCTTATCTTGCATTAGACTTACCCACTGGTTTTCAGTTCACGGTATACCACATATTTTGAGCTGCATTTCTCTTTCACTTGCAAACCTGCTGTTCTATTTTTTTTTTTCATTTAAAATGATTAATAGCTGAGTTTTGAACAGGGGTGAGTGCAAATGTAATACATGCTGGGATGGTTTTTAAAATGAGATTTTTCTTAATAAGTGCCTGCAGATGCGGGTATTTAAATTCATGAACCAGTTATTTAGATGAGTAGTTACCTAGTCTGAGCATACGGACATGGCACCTATGTGTGCAAACAGGCATATGCATAACATGAGATGCTTTAAAAGCAATTCTAGAGTGCTGCTTTATCTCTGAGGATCAGCTGACATAACCTGTGGCTCAAGGACCTCAGCATGTTTTTGCTCCATGTACTCTGCATCAAGGTGTATGGACCAACTAGCTCCTCGCTGTAAATTCATTCCAGTATGTTGTTCTTCCAGGTTTTTTTTTTTTTCACCCACCACTTCTTAAGAGATGGAAATTCAACTGCCAGACATGTAGGTGTTCACTTAGAAAGTTTTCTGTATCTGCTCAGCACCTTCATTGAGCCATAAAGGGGTAACTGTTGTTAAAATGAAGTTGAAAGTCTCATAGCCTTGTAATACCAAGCGAGCCTGGGCTTTAAATATCCAGGTGAGCTGTTCAAAGCACTCTTGAGCCATTAGCTATGTAGTAATTTTAATGGAAGATGTGGCTTTGAAAATCTTGGCTAGCAAACATATGTAAGTGGTGTCATACAGGCAGTCATCGACTTACAGCGTTCGAGTTGCACCGTTCCGCACTTACAACGTTTATAAATCGACACCCTGTTTCAACTTTATGGTGCCAGTTTCCACTTTACAACTCTTGATCCGTTGCGACGCCAGCGAACAGGTTCGCTGTGTCCCCCTTCTCCTTGGAGAACATCCCTCCAAACTTCCTGCGACGCTTTCTTTAAGAAAGCAGATGAGACTCTAGAAAAACCTGCAACCAAGACTCCCGAGAAGACTCCAGCCATGAGCCCTTCAAAAAGTCCAGCAAAGTCACCTCCAAGAAGTCCTTCCAAATCAATATGATTGCTATTTACAATATAAATACATCAATGTAGCTGTAGTACTCATCTATAATCGATCGAGTACAAAATTCTGACAGTGATGGGCAGAGGAACCAAAGGGTGACCACCTTGATTGCTTCCTGCTGCCAATTGCCATGTCAGCCAGGGAAAGGCCTCTCCCCCTGGCCACGCTCCCCAGCTTCTGGTGACCCAATGGTAGCTTTGCAGACCGGATACAGCAGCTTTGTAGACCAGATCTGGGCTGCGTGCTGTATGTTCGACACCCCTGATCCAAGATATGCAGTCCTGAATAATTAGGCTTGCTTCAGAGAGAGCTGTCTCGGATGCTGCGCAGCTCTGAACTGTTTCTGTGGGAAGAGGGAGAATGGCTCCAAAACAGCAGTGCTTAACCTTTTCCCCGGGTGGTGGGGCTGGATGGGCAGTACCCAGTCAGTCCATGGGCTGGATCTGTGGCTGGTGGCCCAAGTCAGGTTCCCGCAGTGAGGTGGTGAGTCCCGGTCCGGCCACGTGGAGGGGTGAGAGACAGCATGGCCGTGATCCAGCTGCATGGGGAAAGGAGGTTTGGCCCAGCCTCAGTCTAGCTGCACAGGGGAAGGGGCATAGCCTGGCCCTGATCTTGCTATTATGTGGGGAGGCAGCAGGGGTGGGGGTGGCAGTAGTAGTGGCCACTGATCCCTTGCCACCAAATTTCCGTGGGGAGCCCCGTAGGCCAGGTGCAATGTCTCTGCAGGCTGCATTGGACTACAGGCTGGAGGTTGAGCACCCCTGCTCTAAAAGAATTGCATATAAAAGATTAGGCCCGGTTAGTCTGGGAAGGGTGCTCCTTGATGCAGTGATCTGAGGCTAGATTTCCTGTGTGACCCTGAGCCAGTTACTGTCCTTTAACTCCACGTATATCACATGGAAAGATATTGGGGCTTGAGAAGAATAATAAATATATTAGTTTTTGTGAAGCATCTGTGCGCAGTGGCAGTGGGACCGTAGAAGAAAGGAGAAATTTGGCCTTTAGATGCATTGATGCAAATAGAAATTCAGCGTGGCATATATGTGCTTTGCTTACACTTTTCCAGGAAGCAGAAGCAATTGCATTTATCCCAGTCTTAGCTCAGAGCATGCTCCTGGCTCAAGTGGAATTGCTCCTGTTTAATATTAGTCCAAATCAAGCCCGTCTTCCCCAGCAGCTTTTGTTCTCACCCTTACCTAATAAGTTTAAGAATACAATTTGAGGGAGAAGGTAAGTTTTCCTGTCTCCCTCGGTGCTGGAGTTAGTCTAGCCAAGAAATTCTGGGAACAGAAGCTGTGTTCTGAATAGGAAAAGGCCTAACATATGCATACCCTGAAGAGAGCTGAGAAACCTCTTATGCCATCTGTGGAATTATTTTTCTGGGTAAACCCTCATCTCACTGCTTCTGTCAAGCTGGGTGTTGTGCCTATAAATTACTCCTTCCTCCTGACAGAACATGTTGCTGTCTTAGCTGAAAATGTCAAAGTCATTTTGCTGTCTTAACTGAAAATGTCAAAGTCATCAAACTAGGGGGAGAATGACCATTGTCCTAGGAGAGAAAATACATGGTGAGAAAATGGAGCCAGTTCAGAAATGATTCTCTCCCTTCCCCTCTCCCCAAATGCGACACCAGTAAAAAATTGATGGAAATGGAAAATTTTACATTAGGCTGATTTTGGGGAGGCAAGATTTCCATCAACTTGACGCGTTGTTTTGTCAGGACAGGAAACTGTAAACCTTTACTCAGTCCGTCACGAGATCCCGTGGGGAGAAACGAGCCCCCCTTTTGTTCCTGCCTTGCAAGGTGCTGTATATGAGCTGCCAGAGCAGCGCTGTACGTGCCGAGTGCTGCTCCCGGTGCGCTCTTGAGACCGAGCCCAAGAACTTCTTTAGAAGCATAGAAATTGAGGGTTGGGAGGGACCTCAGGAGGTCATCTAGTCCAACCCTCTGCTCAATGCAGGACCAGCCCCACCGAGAGCATCCTATCCAGGGCTTTGCCAAGTTGGGCCATGTCACAAACAAGCCCCATGGCATTTGTTTCAGCAGTTAACAATGGGGGCGAGTCGGGAGGACTTGTTTCCCAGTGGTGGGCTTAGGATCGGCGTGGAGGTACTATAGATGCACGCTAAGACTCCCTGAAGAAGTGGTATTCCTAGCAGTCCCATGGAGACTCCACCGGTCAACCCCTCTTAAGTGCAAAGATGCATCTTATTGTTGTGCAGAAGCAATTTAGTTAATTGTTCCAGTGTCCCAGGGAGCTGGGCCACATTTTTATACATGTTTTGTTCTGGATGTATACACACCTACTGAAGAGAACTGTTTGGTGTGATCTTTCTCCGTCTCCATTAGTCGACGAGTATAGTTCACATTGATGGTTGAGTAGAAGGGCAGCTGCTTCAGCATCTCTTTCTATTTTGTTGTGTTCTGTGATCACTCCTTGATGTTGGAGAAAACAGGAAGATCCTGCACGTACAATTTTTATCATTACCAGGGGCTCTGTGCAGTGTTCATGCTGCTATTATGTCAGACCATCTCTCTCAGGACTTGGCTGCTCGCATTAGCAGTGACTACTGAAAAATGACGTGGATTAAAATAACTAAATTTGCTAAGGAAGCCGCTAAGAACTTGGGGTCATGTCCGCTACCTAGAGCATCCATCTTCTTTAATGCTATGGGGCAGTAGTTTATGCTGCATTAGTTAAATCAATGCATCTTATAAAAGTTTGCGTGCTGTGGATGTGGGTAAGTGAGCATTGGAGTGATGGATTGAAATGTCTCTTGACTATTCTGGGACTGAGAAGGAGACAGCTTGAAGTGAAAGCTCAAAAGTCAAGAGGATTGGCTTTTCCTGATCCTCTTCTACTTGCAAGAACTCTTTTTGGTCAGAAGCACTAGTCTTAATAACAAATAATACCTTAAAGTGTATATATAGTCTTTCTTCCCCAGCCACATAAGTAAGTGTACTCATCAATTCACGGGGATATCCTCATCCACCACTGAAACAAAGCCACCTGCAAGGTAAAATTTAAAAGCTGTGTAACGGCACACAGCAATACCAGGCAGTAGCACATTAAGGCGGAGAATGAAGAGCAGCAGCATATAGGAGCAGAAATGCAGAGAGCATGTAGGTAGGCTGAACACAGCTGATGCCATAGGAAACATTTTCTAGCTTGGGTGCTGAAACTCAGTCCCTATATAAACTTATAAATAAGTGGCTTGATTTTCAGAGGATCTGAATAATTGTTTGCAACACTAGTAAATGGTGATGCTTCAGGTGAGGCACTTGGGCATTAACATTTCAGCCAAGAACTAGCACATCACAGGGGATGTTTAATATCTTTTGCAGCACTGTGCAGCCTAACCCTATGCCCCATGCATGTGAGGGCCTAGGGATTGTCTAATGTCATCCCTGCAGCATCTTGTAGAAGTCTTCAAGGTAAGTGTTGGCTTCCCCAATCTTATTTAATTTAGACAATCTGACAGCTGCTAAAGCTATAAAATGTTCTCATCTTTCAATTCTGTCCTGCCTTTCAAGGTATCGGAGCACAAGGAAAACTGTAGCTGTTGAGCTAAGTAGTTTCCAGGTTTTCATGATGAAAGAAAAGAAAATGATAAATGAGTTAATACTCTGCTCATCACAGGTTTATTTACCAACCTTGCTGTTCATATGTATTTCTGCAGGCCCCTGATAGTATTGTATATGAATATTGTATTTGTTTTGTTAAGAAAACCTGGTGTCACCTCTCTCATGTTTTTCCTCTTCTCCATTCTTTTGATGTTGTGCATGTGGACCACACATGTTATTGCTTTAAAGATAGGTATACTGTACTTGGTGTCCATACACTGAGCTGTTTGGGGCCATACTTTTAGGATATAAGTTTCTAAAGTAGCACATAGTTCTGATCCTGCTTCCCACGTGGAGATCTCATTTATTGTTATATTTGGCAATGCCCCCCTTTTTGCAGACATGGCTATGGTTGCTATTATAATTATGGTAGTGTTTAAAGGTAACATGTTAGAGATTGGGACTATTGCATAAAGCAGCATTGATGCAAAAGGTACAAGACTCAGGAGAGACTGGAAGGTTTAGCAGTTATTTTTTTCAGTGATTGTGAGTGCTCTGAACGGCAGCCTTCGAGTCCACCGTGCACTGCAAATACAGCCTGATTAAGCAGCTCCGTCCTGGGGATGCAGGGGCTGGGCCAGACCGTTCCTACCTTTTCCTCTCTCCTGGGTTTCAGAACTGCAGTAGCAAATCCAGTATACCAGGGGCCATGGTCACTGCCTCCTGCGTTCGGTGTCATCCTGCTGACACCCATGCAGGGTAGAGGAGGAGGAAGCTGTTTTCCAAGAATGCAAAAGTGAGGAGGAAGATTATCCAGATGATCTCACTGCCCCTGCCCTGGACAGATAATGCCCAGTGGATAAATGGGGGCTGGGCCGTGAAGGGGATTGCTCCATGTAGAATCTCTACCCGGTCGCTGGTGAAGTTAGATGCTGGGGAGTGAGCAAGTCTGGGGACTGCAAGAAGAGCATGGGAGGGACAGCTGAACATCACTCTGCCGAACTGAACTCTGTCCCTGCACCTGCCACATGAGTCCTCTCTAAGCCTGGCCAAGATTCACAGGTGTGCACTACCTGCGCACCTGATTTTCTGGGTACCCACTTGGAAAACCCAGATGTTTGATTTGCAGAAGGGCTGAGCGCTCCCACCTGCAGCTGGAGTTAGAGGGAACTGTATTCAGAACAAATGTGCTATAAAATTGCTCAGTAAACTGAAAATCTAGTCCAGGGGTAGGCAACGCTTTTTTGGCCGGCATGCCAAGAAAAACACGATGTCTACCTTGGAAGGTGCTGGAGTGCCGGCATGCCAGAAAAACAAAATGAGGGTGCGGGGGGTGGAAGGAGGGGAGGTAAATGGCAGATTGCACTGAATATTAGTATATTTAATAATCATAAATGTTGCCTTTGTTGTGTATTCCTTCTTTGTTAAGCATGTTGCAATGAGAGAGAGAGAAAAAAGAGACAAATAAGAGAAAGAGGAGAGAGAGCGAGAGAAAGGAGAGCAGAGAGAACCAGACACATACACTCGCGCACGTTCACAAACACAGAGAACCAGCATGCACCCAGTACAGACACGTGCACGCAAACATCTGGGACCAGACATGAGTGCTCATACAGATGCACAGAACCAGCCGTGCAAGCCACTGGACAAAGTCCGACCCAGTCATGCCGTGGTCCTGCCAGAGCCCCTGTGCTTCGCTGGGGAACCAGCCCCTGGGCTGCAGCACATCACTCCTGGCCTGGAGCTTGCCCATCAGCTCAACCACCCACCGACCCCGCACAGCTAAGCCTGCAAAAGGTGTGCTCCTGGCCAGGGGCAGCGCCAGCCTGGTGGGGGGCTGGGCTCAGAGTGGGTGGGAGTCAGGCGGGCTCAGCTGCAAGCCCTGCTGCAACAGCCTGGGCTATGTGGTTGGCAGCAGCTACCAGAGCCCAGAGCCTGGGCCGGCTGCAACCGGGAGGCTGCAAATAGCTGCTCTAGGCTCTGGCATCAGCTCCATACCGGTGGGTGCACGTGAGCCTCAGAGTGGATGGTGGGGCTAGGGCCTGAGGCATCACAGCCCTCCCGCTGTCCGCTCTGAGGTGTGCGTGCAGTCACTGCCAGCATGAAGCTGATGCCGGGGCTGTGGAGCCTGCTGCAGCTGCCCAGAGCCCAGGCTGGCTACAAACAGCTGCGCCGGGATCCAGAGCCCGGTCACCAGCTCTGCCGGCATGTGGGGAGAGGCCGGGGTTGCTCTGCCTCAGGGCCCTCCCCCACTGTCTGCTCCGAGGCATGCATGCACCTGCCAGTATGGAGCTAATGCTGGATCCTGAAGCAGATGTTTGCAGCCTCCTGGCTGCAGCTGGCCCAGGCCCTGGGTAGCTGCTGCCAACCATGGAGCAGCCCAAGTTTTGTGGCTGACAGCAGCTGCCTAGAGCCCAAACGGCGGTGGCGTGCCGAGCAAAATAGCCTCGTGTGCCGTGCTTGGCGCATGTGCCGGCGGTTGCTCACCCCTGTTCTAGTGCGTGGCACCTCAGGTATGGCCCCCAAATTTAGCAGATACTTTTGTTGTTAATGTCTTTCCGTCTCCTCGTCTTCGCAACAAGAAGAGTGGTGCAAGGGGGCGAAGATAAATTAACGTATGTAAAGTAGTCAGATACTGTAGCGGTGAGCCCCAAGGAAAAGCCCATGGGGAAATGAATAATTCTGCATTCAAAGCAGAGCTTGAGGTTATCGCAAACCAGACTTGTGGCCAGTATTGAGCAATGAGGATAAATGAAATATCGAATGGCAGCTTCTGTCGATGAATGAGGCAAGACTTGTGGAACGAATCGCATGCTGTCATGTGAGCAAAGTCGTAATGTAGACGTACATAGGAGCCAAATTAAAGTTACTTGTGCATGCTTAATTCTGCCATATCCTGACTTTCGAATGCTTGACCCTGCAGCCTTACTGTTCCTTTAAAATCATTGTTGGTTGGCATTTATAATGACAGAAGATGAGTTAGTCCTATAAGATAATTCACAGAATCCCCTTAATGCTTCTGCACAAGATATTGTACTTCCCACGAGACAAACTTTGGTGAGAAGCAGCATTTTTCCTTTTTCCTGGTGTCGCTACACGACCCATGCAATAACAAACACTGGGCTACGCCAGTAGATCTCTGTGTTTACTCTAGTTGAGATTCTCCATCAGCCCCCAACCGCCGTTCATAATTCTGTCATCAAGGTTGAGCTTTGCCATGGGAAGCATCTAGAGAAAGTTAAACAAGGAAAATGGAGAACTCAGAAAAAATAAGCAACTTGCATCATGGAAATTTGTGTCCTACAGAGCGCTAACAGAATACCAGCGTATTGGTGAATTGCCAAGAAGGAGTTAGGGAGCTTTGTAAACACTCCCGATACTCATCCAGATATGGATTCCTCACTAAAAATGAGATCTTTTCTTCTGAAGGATCTTGAGGAAAGCATTGCTTTTCTTTGGGCTGGTTCCCTTAATTTAGTTGGTCTCCTCTGAGTAAACTGCAGCTTTACTTAAGTGGTGTCTAGTGTGTTATCTTCAGGTTTTTATTTCTCGGCGATTGCCCCATGACATGAGCCGGTATCGCCCTAGGACCTGAGTGAACGAGTCAGACTGTAGCCTTTGTTTCCAGTCTGATTTTAGAACCTACAATGACCGCAGTAGATGTAGCATCGCAGGATATGAATCGGGATTTTGATTAATAATATAACTGGATTTGTCTGCAAAATCCATGGGAAGCCAAGCAACTTTCAGACCGTGTTAGGAGCTATTAGAGTCTTGAGCGTTCTGCTATTAACTCTGCGATCTTTTTCAATACATACGGATTAGACGCAATCAACAGGATAGCTGTATTTAGCAGGGATTTTTTAAATCATTCATCTGAGGTTGGAAAGACAGGAAAATATACTCTAATGACTTTGTTATTAAATCGTCCAGTTTCTTATATTGGTCCATTTACACTGTCATCTGAATGCTTGCCTTATAATAGTCATTTAGTGCCATTTAAAAGTGACACTGAATGTGCGTTTTAGCTGCAGAATGGGAGACGTCCTATGGGATATATACATTCCTACGTATGCATAGGAATATAAAAAAACAAGGGGGGCACCGTCACCAGTATGCTAACAGTGATCAAAGTTACAAAAGATACAAACTGGATCAAATGTTTCCCTGCACTTCAGAAGTTTCATGAGCTCATCCTGGCTACCTTTGGTTAAGCTTACTTCTGCGCCAGCTACACTCTTGAATCACAACTGCAGGAATGATGCACTGCCCTCAGTTCTTGTGCTCTCGGTATTTTTCGAGTTAGCTGCTAAGCGTAGTGAGTATACGGGGCTTTTGGCTTTGTGCTAATTCTTGTGTGACGGAGACCCCCACATTGAACAAGCTCTGGAGTTTTAAAACATCTTGTCATCAGTATGATACGATCGCCTTTCTGAGTCATGTTTCAGGTGCACGAGAATTTCTTTCTTTTAAATTCCCAACCGGCTTGTACTTTCTGGCCTGTGGGCAAAAAGAAGAGTCTGGTGCTAGATATATATATTTTTTCTTTTTCCTCCAAGCCCTGCAATGAGGATGTCTGTCATTTGGCTACCTGGGGGCAGTGCTGGGAAACTGAAGAGTATACGGGCCAGAAATGTACAGCGGACTGTTGCCATCCCAATCATAAACCTCTGTGACCCTGGCAGGTATACATGCCCTCCTGCAGTTGAGAAAGCAGAAGGCTGGGATGGTCCCGCTTAAGTGATGTGTCACCGACCCATTGAATTTAAGCGGCAGCCATGGGCTATCTTGTAACACCATTTAGCCTCTCCTTGCAACAGTGTGAATTGTGTGTCTAAATATTGTCAGATTGGAACATGATGAGCTCGGCATCTCAATCTTGAACCTTCCAGGTATCTCATGTTTTATGCGAGTATGCTGCTAAAAAAAAAATAAAAGCCACAAAAGGTTGTTTCTGTATGGTAACACTTTCTCTGGAAACTTTCTCTTTGGGGGCAGAGGGAGTCTTTCTCATAGTTTTAATTGGATGCGACAGAGAGAGCTGTGTGGAGCACATCACTGCAGTGCTCTGATAAAGTCTCTCCAGGATCATTTAATCTGTATTAATTTGCACTCGTTTGAACTAGGGCTGTTCATTATGGTGAACAATGAGCAGCTGGAAGCGTGTCATGCCTTATGGGATGAGAGTGGCTGGACAAGTATAGATTTACACAGATTCTATTTTTTGCTCCTAGTGAAAATAATGAAAAGGCTCCAGTGGAAAATACGTGCGAGAGGAAGAGAGCTCTCTAACCTCCCATTCTCACATCTTCCTTTATCTAAACAAGCCGAAGCCTGCCAATTAGAGCAGGAGATGAAAATAAGCTTCACAATTAGAGTAGTGCATTTTAATTAGCTGCCGTTCATTTGGTTACTGAATTGATGTCACCTTAAGCAACCGTCTTGGTTTGACTTTGAAAGGCTGATATTTTTAATTGGGGAATCTCCAGTTGGATGCCTTATCTGTACTGAAGAACAGCCATCCAGGTTGAAGAAAAAGTCTGAATGTGGTGGTGCCATAATCTATAGGAAAAATACTGAAAGTATTGTTGCTCTAATTAACTTCCATCTTAATACATAGACCCTGATGCAGGTTTCATTGACACCAGTGTAACTTGAGGGGTTATTCTTGAATTACATTCTCTTCAGATTACATTAGAGTTAGGTCCATACGGGGTGAGGGGAGGTCCGTGGAAGCCTTTCACTCTCTTTCCTGGATCAGTCTTTCCCAGTCCCTCAGAAACACATACACGTGTTACGTACTTTCCTGCAGCCTTGCAGCGAGGAGTACCTTTGAACAAGCATTCCCTTTCGTCATTCACGTCTTTCCTGAGCCAGGTTTAGCCTTGTCAGAACATTTTTGCTGAGAAGGATTCCAGTTCCTGCAAGTGAATCCCGTTTCTGTTATTTTTAACATCAAGATGGCTTTTATCCTGGCAGAAGGACGACACCCCTGTCTCCTGTAGCTGCTTGAACTGCAGAAATTAGAGGTTATTAAAAGAAGTCCCACCGTAAAGTAGGACGATCACCTGTGTTGCAGTTTTAAATTCACTTTCTTATTGATTTCTGCTTTCTCCGCAACCCGCATCTAATTAGAAGCATTTGATCAGTTAAAAATAGGTTTTCAAACAGTCATTTTGCAAAAGGTTTATGCATTATGAAACCACATACCTAATGCTGTAGCATAACTGAAGTCTTGCATGGCATATCCTTTCAAAATGAGTGCTCTGTTTTTCATACTGGCATTTTTTATTCCTTTGAATTGTGTTGTATTCTCTGCTCCCTGCTGTGGAGACAGAAGTAGGTTGCACGTTAAATGTAAAGACGTTTGCTGTTGCTGGCTTTGACACCAAGCCTCAGACGTTTGCTGTTGCTGGCTTTGACACCAAGCCTCGTTGAGAATCCTCCATCCCGCACTCCCTCTGGATTGCATTTCCAGGCTCTTCCATGCCTTGCAGTAGGCGAGCACGTTATTCGTGCTTGCGAGTGCATGAATACAGCTACCCTCCAAAGAAGGAAGGCGTGTTGTTCAGGGTTAGGGTTAGGGTTAGAGCAGGGACTGAGCGTCAGGGCAGCCAGCTTGTTTCTCTTCCCGGCATTACTCGCTTGATACCATTCCCACTGAAATCAACAGGAAGGCTTTAAGGACTCCCAGACAAATCACTCAGTAAAGCCAGTCAAAGAGCACAGCATAGCTGGGTTGGAGATCTGCAGGGTAGAGTGGCAAGGTGATGGATGGAGCTCATACTAAGAACACTCTCACTGTGCTAGTTCAACCATAGCTCATTATAAAGGGATGCTGGGAGTTCAGGAGATGTAACAGAACCAGTGCTCGGTGGACTTCTAGAGTCCAGGCTTTGAACCTCTGCATGATCCTCATCACGATTTTCTTTTCTGGTGGCAGGGGCAGATTCTCTGCCCAGTCTGCTGAAGGGAGTAGTGCGCAGGTTCCCCAGCTGGTGTAGGGCCAGGGGAGCTGATACCTCTGGGCTTGTCTACACCATGGCACTGGTGATAGATCCTGACAAAGACGGGGCTGAGCCCCCCTCCTGCTCCTGCCATGTCTGTGGGCTCACTCCAACCCCAAGGCCTGCTCTGGATTTGTCCTTCTATGCCTCCTCTTGAGTCCCCAGTATCTGGTGCGTCTTCCCGGGAACAAGCCCAAGTTGTCTTGTTGGTAAACTATGTTTGGGGCATGTTGGCAGGCAGACCAGGCATGCTCGCTGGGACCTGCCACTGCCGCAGCGTAGACAAGGCCTGTGCTACGCTCCCTTCAGCACCTAGCAGGGGGCAGCATCTGGGGCATAGCGCGGTCTGGCTATTCTCAGCTGGTGGAGGGTGCCTTAGGGGACTGTTGCAAAGACTTCTGGGCCACTGTGAAAGCCATAGATAGCCCTGTCCTAAATGGGATTCAGCAGGGAATCCAGCCCTCGCTCCCTTCCAGCCCTGTGGCCCTCTTCAGCCTTGTTTTCCATCTTCCACTTAACTGAGTAGATGTAGAGAGTTCCTGAAGTTTCCTGAGAAATCTCACAGGGGCTTGTTCATCACAAATCCCGGCTGTGATGAGCACTTCAAGCTGCAATCACCTAGGTTACACATATTACAGTTGCAAGATAATAGAGAGGAATATTTCAGAGTGCGAAGAAGACTTACGTTTTGAGAAACAATGCTAACCTGACAAAGAAGGAAACAACGTGTCATGTTCTTCAGCATTAAATGGCAAGGAGGCATTTATTAATCACTTTTTCTTATGAATGAATTGTGGAGACAGCCTTTACAAAGACAATGCCCGATAGGCACTAGCTATTCATTTCCTTCCGCGAGCCTGAAGTTGCAACGTTTGTTTGGTATTTTTAGTTCAAAGAGCAGTGACAGATGGACCTTGCTCTATATCGGGGCGGGCAATTATTTCAGCTGGAAGGCCCCTTAACGAGTTTGGATGAGCTGTCAAGGGCTGCGTGGATAGTCCCGCCCCTGGACAGGTGCCCCGCCCCCTGGTTGCTAGCTTGGTACCAGAAGTTCTGTCTCCTAACCTTGTTGCCACCAGAGGTCCCTGCCCTTGCCCTGGAAATACTCCTTTTGGGAAGGGGGTTTGCCGTCTTGGAACCAGAAAACCCTCCCAAATTATACACTAAAGATCTAACTTCTGCAATAACATACCTTAGTTTTATTTTTAAAGGATTTTTTTGTTCTGGTTTGTGTGCATTTGTGTCATGTATATAGTGGTGATTGCAAAATAGCTCAAAATGAAGTCTTACTCCTGTATATTGGGGGGGAATATGGATGGGGGTTGTGGGTGTTTGTGAGGTGTGGAGGAGGGCGTGGGGATATGTATGGATGTGGGTGGGCATGGGGTGTTTGTGGGAATGGGGGTGTGTGTGTGGGTGGGTTTGGGGTTTGTGGGGTTCAGAGAGGAGGAGGAG
>JAGPOW010000261.1:12419071-12494492 GCA_030014935.1 Caiman crocodilus
GGGATATGTATGGATGTGGGTGGGCATGGGGTGTTTGTGGGAATGGGGGTGTGTGTGTGGGTGGGTTTGGGGTTTGTGGGGTTCAGAGAGGAGGAGGAGGGTGGCTGGGGGTGAGTGTGGGTGGTGAGGTATGTGCAGGTAGTAATGAGCACGGCTCCCCTAGAGACCCATGTGTGTGTGTGTGTGTGCGGGGGGTGCATATGGGAAAGGGTGGGGAGGGGTGGTGTTTGTGGGGTCTGTGAGTGTGTGTGGGTTGTAGGGTTTGCGGAGGAGGGTTTGTGGGTATGGTGGGGTGTGTGAGCGTGCCCCTCCTGAGCTGGTCAGCACCTGCCCTCATCCTGCAAGAGCCCAGAGCCCTTGTGCCCTGCAGCACCTCCCCGCCAGCCCCACCGTGTGCCCAGGGGGTGGCAGGATGTGCCACTGTGAGATCATGCTTGTGCCAGGTGGGACCAAGGGACCTGCTGTGGGCCAGATAAAGCCCCTCCATGGGCCGGATTTTGCCCACCACTGCTCTAAATGGCGAGGTACTTATAAAACAGCAAGAGGGAGAGCGGGGAGTTAGCCACAAACTGACTGGGGGATGGGAGCAGAGCACACTTCTCGTGCCCCACCTAGTATGATCCCTACCCCAGCAAAAATGAAGCGTTTAACATTTACAGTCCTTTGCAGTCTGTGACCTGCTCAGAAGTCTATTTCCAGAGCTCTTGGCTGGTCACACCTCTCATTTTGTTATGTAAGCAGACATCAAATTACAGTGTTGACACTGTAAGTCATTACATTATCACTTGGTAGTAGGGTGATCACCCACTATTCAAGGTAATAAAGGAGAACTGTGTGGCAAAATATAGGGCACAGCTTACTTTTCAGGGACAGCACCCTGCAATTTCTTGTTTAGCTGACGCACGGGATGGGATTGTCTTTGTACAATGGTCGTTTCTTGTTTGCCCCTCTGGGCTATAGGTCACAGGTCTTTAGGTCCCAGGTCCGGTGCATCTACAGGACTACTGCTTTTGGTTTGTTGTGTTTGCTTTCTTCCTCCTGAGGTCTCCCGTCTTCACATAGAGCTTTAAGTGCAAGGGAGAGATTGTGGTTTCTTCCTGCTGGCATAGCTAGCCTAGCTATCACTCTTCCCATAGTGTCCACGAGTGTCATTGATTCTGTCTCTGCAGCATAATTTCTGCCTCCTTGGACCTAACAACCCGTGTTTCAGGAGTGGAAACTACCCATAAACCAAAAACAAGATGAGGGATAACTGGTCAGGCTGCAGCACAGCTAAAAAGGATCTCGGGTTAGTGTGGGTCACAAGCTGAATATGAGTCACTGGTATAATACTGTTGCAAAAACTCACTGTGTGTATTAATGCGACTGCCATGCAACTTGCAGGAATTGATTCTTCCATGCTTCTCAGTGCTGGGGAACCCAAATGTGGACAGGGTACTCTGGTTTAAGATATGGACAAATAAAGAAGAGTTTGGAGGAGAGGAACAAAAATAGTTGGAGATTTGGAAAACGTGATGTATAAGGAAAGATTGGAGAACTGTGACTGAGTTCAGAGAAAGGCAGTCTAAGGGCTGTATAGAAAGAAGGGTTATCAGTTATTCTGTGACTGCTGGGGGCAGTGCAAGAAGCAGCATGCTTAAATTATAACAAGGGAGCTTCAGGGTAGATGCAAGGAAGAACTATTCACCTCTAAGACTGGTTGCGATTAGCTAAGGAGACTGGATTCTCCATCACAGGTGATGTCTAAGTGGAGGATAGTCAAACATTTTTCTGGAAGCCCCCTATCTTGAGGAAAGGGTGAGACTCGATGACCTCCTGAGGTCCCTGCCAGCTTTTCCCCCTATGATTCTGCAATAGGACTTGCTGGTCATCCTGCATGAAAATGCGGGAGCGTTATCTGAAGTTAGCAGCCTTTACTTGTCACACAGGCCATGTTGCCATCACCGTCCATTCAAAAAATTAGGAGCCAGGGCTCAGAAATCATGTCATCTTAAAGAAATAATAGATGTGAAGTTCATTGTGTTTTGGTTTCTGAGCTTCTAGGATGCACTTGGGTTGCACTTACAAGCCAGTCCATGCAGCCACAAGGCCTGAAATTAGATCTAGATCAGCTGCAACAGCTAAAAGGGCAAAAAAGATGCCTTATCTCAAGATGGTGGTCCAGATTGATTGGGTTGGGTGCTGTGACTCTGTAGAGGAAGGTAGGTGCTTCTGAAGGGAGACCCAGAATCCCTGCATAGCACCTAGAGCAGGGGCGGGCAATTATTTCAGGCCGAGGGCCCCTTACTGAGTTTTGGCAAGCCATCGAGGGCCACATAACAGGCAGCTAGGGGCAGGTAAATTATTAATTTTCTAAATTTCTGGGGGGCTCTGCAGGCCAGATAAACTGGTCTGGCAGGCCACATGTGGCCCATGGGCGGTATTTTGGCCACCCCTGACCTAGAGCTAGCAACAAGAAACATGTACAGGGGATGGCGAGAACCCTTAGTGCTCTCTGAAAATTAGTCATCTGACTCAGGGATACACATTAGGCACCTCCATCAACTTGGGAGCCAGAGCACCGACTAGGCAGGTGCCTAATTGGCCTGTGCAAAGCTTTTGCATGAGAGCCTAGTATTTCGAGCGCTTGGACAGAAGTGGATCTAGCAGCCACTTCCTGGGCAAGAGGTTTAATATACACCCTTCACATTAGCTAGGACAGTGCCCCATTTGCTGGGCTATAGAGCCCTCTGCCATCCCACTTTTAGGCCCATTGAGGAGCCAAGGGTTCAAGATTCATGGGGCTAGAAGGAGGTAGCAAGAGGAAGCATGGCAGTAGCCCAGACATGTGAACACTCCTTTGGGAGAGGGCAGTCTGGCTTCTACTTCTGGCTTTCAGAGCTGTTTCTGGTTTTTAACCAATAGCTGCCTAATATAAAAATCATAAATGGTCCTGGCAGCAGGGACCAGAACCCAGGCTACCAAGTTTCCTTTCCCTGCTCCCCAAAGCTGACAGCCCATGACGCTGAGCTGCAGAATCAGAGACCTTTGTTCTTGTTCTCCTTCTGGCCTCATGAATCTTGCATTTCTGGTTGCCCAAAGGCTACATTTCAACAGGAGAGATGGAGGGGGCCAGATTCAGACTATTCTATAACCTGGCGGTTAGGGCAATCTCCTGAAAAGTTGGAGATAAAGACTTGAATTTCCCCGGGCTGAGACGGGCCAGGACCCCATGTCTTCTGCTTCCTGGATGGATACTCTATCCCTGAGGATATTATGAAAAAGATGGGAACCCCAGTCAGCACTGGTTTCTGAATGGGCATACTGGTGGGATGCTCACTCAAGAACACTTGTACTTTGAACTGAATTGGACTTCTGTCAGTGTGAATTGGATTTGCACTGTTCCTAGGGGTACTTAGTGCATCAGGGACTTAAGTGGACTTGTATTCCTTCTAGCCCTACAGTGGAGGCTAGATAGGAGTTAGGCACACAACTGCTTGAACTAAAATATGCTTCAGAGCATCCTCTGAACCATGTGTAGGGACATTTGTGCAAGGAGGCATCTAACTTTTTTGCCTGGGTTCTCTTTAGCTGCCTAATTCAGTGACTAGGATGTGTCCCTTAGTTTCTGAACTGAGTTTCTCGTGGAATCACGGGAGTTCAAGAGCTTGAGCCATACAAAATCCAAATCCAAATAGCATGAGGATATTAATAATATCACCAAAAGAATTTGGCAGCCATATTTAGGAAAACCAAGGCAATCCCAGGCAGTTTCTTGCAAGAACTCGTGTTGGGGTGGTGTTTGGTAGTTGGTATTAAGATGCCCTGCTCTTGCGAAGTAGTCCAGACACTGCAGGACCTACGCCTCTTAGAAGCAGATTTTTGACTGCCCTAGGACAAGTAAAAACCAGCAGATTTCATCTCTAAAAAGTAGGGCAGTCTTGCTGTGTACAATGGCCTATTTTATTTGAGCTGCAATATTACCGATGTTGTGACTCAAAACATCACTTTGACGAACGGTGATGATGATGATTATATAGTTGTTGTTGTAACTACAAATTGAGGTGCATATTTCAATCCCCTTGCAGTCTTAGCTCTTGCTACTGATTTTAGCAATGTCCTCCAATTTTTGAGTATGTTCATCTGTGTCTGCGATTTAAAAATTCTCCCTTGTATGTCCACAAAATATGATTCAGCAGAATACACAGAAATCGTGGCAGATCAGGACATTACTGGTGAGTTGGTTGCTTTCCTTAATAGTCTGTCCTTCCTAGCCTAATGGGACCCAAGCGTGGGACACGGTGCCTAAGAAATTTCCATCGTTGCACAAAATCATTTTCCACGTAGGAAACGTTAAATACTCTTGGCCTTATTCTGTTAGTGTAAGTAAGATTGTATTCTGAGCCTGTAAATATTTTTCTATAACATCAGATTCATGATTCTTCCTGGGCGATCTAAGTATTTTTTAGCAATGAAAGTATGAGAAGCACCAAACTAGTATGCAGCATAGATAAGACACAGGGATTTACTCAAATTACGTCTAATGAATGGTGCCCGAAGCTGGTCTAAAAATGGTTTTCACAAAAAAAAATGTATTCTTATTTTTATTCTTATTTTGTGGAAAAATCGAATACCCCAGCTTTTCAGGGCTTGGCAAGAAAGTGAAAAATCCCACTGCAAAATATAGCTCAGAACAACAAACAATGTTCAATATTTGGGAGTTTGATTTTCTGACCAAAAGTCAAGAAATTTTGAGGAAAGCAGATACTTAAGACAAAAATCTGTCCCTTTTCCTCCCACTAGAAACAGTGAAAATAGCACTAGAAAATAGCAATAAAAGTAATACTGTATATAAAACCTCTGTGAACGTCTCTGTATTTCATCTTATCTTCATGGTCTGTGCCTCAAGCACTTTGGACTGCACTAACTATTCATGGTTTCTGTTAGGTCTCGTTGAAGTTCCATAGTCCCCGTTTCCTTCTGTAAGACATTTTCCACGAGCAGACACGTTATTTTTCCAAAATTACCTGCTAAGCTTCTAGCATTTTATTACTCTCTGTTTTGCAGCGAGGCGACGTGATCATGCAAAGGGGGTTTCATTAACAAGTTTAAAATGCAGTGAGTGAGTTGTTTTTTTTAATTTTTAAATTCCACTGAAGATGAGGACCTGGGGACGATTGCATTAAAAAAATAAAATGCCCTGGCATGATCAGAATATTAAACTAAATATTCACTGCTGAAATCTAAACGCAGAGGAAAGATCTTTTTTTTTCCAACTCATTTGCTTACATTTTGCCAAGGAGATGATACAGCCTAGTAACGTGTTTTACTAGTGAACGTTGTAATTGGAAAATAAAGAAGGAATTGGGAAATGTTGGCAAGTGGGGCTATCAGGAAACTGTAAGATGCTATGAAAATTTCCTCTGCGTGACTATTGCGGCAAACGGGCAGAAAATTCAGACTGACTCTAGACCCAAATCCCACTAAAGCTTAAGCTTTTCCATGTCTCTTGTTTTGCGTGGCCCACTCTAGATTTGCAGCTCCCAGCTTTTGATACGAATTTCCAGCAGTACTAGGATCCGGGGGTCTAGGCTAATGTCAGTTCAGCTGGTACAGTGTAATCAAATTACTTATAATACGTGGTGCCTGTTTCCGAGCAGCGTTCATCAGGCTGAGCTAGTATCAGTGGGCTTGGCTAGACCAGGCCCAGGATTTTGATGGCAAAAGCAAAAGCAGGGTTACGCCATTGTTTTACCTACAGTTCAAATCTGTAGGCACCCGTGCGTCAGCTTGGTATAATTGGTGTATGCCTGAAAGGCGCATCATCCTCCCTGATTGGAATTGGCTTTTTTCCTGGCCTACAAACAAAAAATTATGTTGGAGCTTTTGGCTTCTCAAAAATGCTTCCAAATAAATGAGGTTTAACCATTACATCAAAACATTAAAATGTTTTAAAATTTGGGTCCTGAGCTTCTAGCTGCAGATGCTAAATCACTGCAACCACAAAGACTCAGCACTTTCTTGGCAAATTTCTTCTCCCTGTTGGCTTCCAGAACCAGATTATATAGCAGTTCTTTAAACCTGTATTCAGCTCTGGAGATTGTTACATAAACTGTTGCTGATCACTTCTACATTTGGCGTGGTTTTTAACTCCCCACCAACAATAACGGAAAATAAGGGCCTCATTTTCCTCCTCAATCTTCAAGTAAATGTAAGAGCCTGTTTTCTTTGAGTGGAAGGGTTGTTTACCCATGCTTGTTTTAATGTATGTCATCCTGCTATTTCTTTCTGCTTTTATCTCTCATGCCTAGGATTAATTACTTTTTCAACCTTCTTCTATCCTGAAGGCTTTGCTAAGTAACCTGGCCTGTACTGTAGTCTGTCTCTCATTAGGACCATTCAGTTAATTGCTTCTGGTGAATGGTACACGACCTCCTCCTCCTGCTTTTGAGGAACCCGTTCTCATATCAAAATGAGAGGCCATGCTTTTGACACCTGTCTACATTCAATCTGTCGCCTGCAGGATGTGAAAGCTTCTGAGCGAAGTCAGAACTTCTGTTTCATTGACTGTATTTTGACATCCCGGAAGGCATTTAACCTTAAACCAGCGACTGAAAAATCGTATCTGAATGGTTTTCGTATCTGAAAAAAATTGTCACCATGATGAATCCTGCCTGGCTTCTCCTGCACCTTACGGCTAAGTGCAAAGGTTAAAAAAAAGCCCGAGGCAGAAACAGTTCAATCCTTGCAGGTTTTTCAAAGCTGCATAGCTTGAGCCGATAAGGGGCTGAGCTGACATTCGGTGTCTGGGTGGCCCAGGCCAGCGAGAGGCGTGGGGGTGCGGGTGTGGGATGCACCATCTGGCCATGCTCCACCACCTGGACTCTGCCTGGCACAGGGAAAGCCACCACCAGGGGTATTTTTGCCCCCTGCAGCCTGGCTAGCAGGGCTCCCTCCCCAGCCCCAGGCCTGTATGAAGGGTGAGGGAACACACCGGCTTGGCCCAGCACCAGATCCCCAGCCAGGGTCTGCCTAGTATGGTGGGGGGAAAGCCACCGCTGGGGGCTTTTCACTCCCTTGCAGCCCAGCTCTTTAGGCTGGGATCAACCCAGCCCTGCTCCCTCCCCAGGGCTGGGTGGAGCTGATCCTCATCTGGCTCTGCAGGGTCACAGGTGGAGGCACGGGGGAGAGGGTGGGCTGAGCCCCTATCAGCCTGGTGAGCCAGGCTGCAGGGGAGTGAAAAGCCTCGTTGGGGGCTTCCCCCCCCCCAGCAGTGAACAGACTGTGGCTGGAGGGGTCAGTGCCCCGCTGGGCAGGCGCGTGCGCCCGTCTGCCCCGTCCTCTCACAGGCAGGAGCTGGAGATGGATCTGTTCAGGCCCACCCCCAGCCTGGCAAGCTCGGTAGCTGGGTAGTAAGAAAGCCCCAGTGGGTGGTTCCCCCCCACCTGTCTACCCCTTGCACCAGGTGGACCCTTGCAGGGAAAGGGAAGGGGGAGCAGTGATGGGTCAGCTGATGCATTCCCCTACTCCCCCCACTCCCCTCTCGGAGGTGGGGGGCTGAGCCAGTGCTAACCCCACTCACCTGGCTGCTGCGGGAGGTGAAAAGCCTCCATTGCTTCCCCTTGTCTGTACAGACAGAGGCTTAGAAAGGCATGGGGGTCTATTCCCTTGCTCCCTGCCCCCCCATCCTGGTGGGCTGACGGGTGCCGGCAGGGAACAGAGGCTTTAGTGCCTTAGCTCTGTGATAGCTGGGGGAGAGGCCAGTCCTGCTCTGCTGGAGGAGACGGCATAGCCCAGGGCTGCAAAGCATTCTGGGATGCTGAGGGATGGTGAGTTAACTTGAATCAGGTCTGGGACACACGTTTCATAAACCAGTTTGACCTAAATCAGTTAAGCCTGATACTACGTCCAATCAGGTTTCTCTTGGCCATTTTGAAAGTGGTTTACATGCATTGAACTTCTGTTCTGTTACAGGTTTAAACCAGTTTTGGATCGCTTAAACCAATTTGTGTGTAACTTCTGTCCCTAGCCCAAAGGATTTTATTGCCTGAATAGCTTGAAGCTGCCAAATGATTCATTTGGCCATGCTTGGGAAAGCTGAGCTTCCTTGTGTGAGTTAACCTTTATGTTAGGGAACATATTTTGTGAGGGCACTCAGAATAAATTTGTGTCCAGTGTATGGTAACAGTTTTCCCTAGAAATTATTATTATCCACTTGATTAATTTATTAGTTGAATATGTTACAGGCAAAAGTAAGAGGATTTTAAAAATTGATGTCTTATGACTTATTGTGCCTTTCTTTTGTTCCAGACTCCTTTCGTCTCTCTCGTTGTCTGCCTCCCTCCCTCCCTCCCCATTTTTTAGATTCATAGGTAGTAGAGATGGAAAACTTGTAGAGGTTGTCTCGGAAAATCTTTGCCGTTACCAAAGTTTCTGACCAGGTGATAGGAGCCATTGCTTCAGCTATATCCACAGACAAGATATAATAATGCCCTGAGGCTCAAGGCATTGCCATGTCCTTGCTATGGACATACCAAGAGCAATGCCTCCATCCAGGGCTATCCAGTTTTGGTGCGGGTGGGGGCCACATGAGCTGCGCTGACAGTACACCCCTTCCTCCTCCGATGCATGGGAGGTGCCAGTAGCATGCAACCGCTCTTGTGCCTTGCTGGTGGTTTCTAGCCCCTCCTGCCACATAGGCTGCAGAGGCAGCATGTGGGCATTTGGGCCTTTCCCTGCCACATGGCAGCAGGAGACAGCGTCCCTGGAGCCCTCTGCATGTCGATTGCTCACGGACTATCAGGTGGACACCCTGTGTGCAATGCAGTCACATAACCAAAGAAGGTTAATCAGACAACTGTCCTTCAATTTGATTTATGCTTCAGTTTTGAAATCAGTCATAGGTCTTAAATTCATCTGAGATTATGTAATGCTTCTAGTATGGTCCTGAACTGGTTTCCTAGTGAACAGCACTCATTTCAAGTTTGTAATGTAGTATAAAGCAGTGGTTCTCAACCTTTTGTACCAGGACCCATTTGTAAACATCGATGGCCAGTCCCGACCCATCAATGGCGAGCCCCTCACTCCCGACACACTGCCTTTCATCCCCAGCCCCAGCCCCCGCAGGGTGTGGACACGGGGGACCCCAAACAGCCCCTTGCAGGCTGGAACTCTGCCAGCTTGCCAGGAAAATGCCACGGGTTCCCACATTTTTCTCCTTTAAAAAACAATCCATTTTTAAAGTTTGCCGATTCATTTTTTGAGTGTGACCCACAGGTTGAGAAACACCGTTAAGAAGTGTCTATGTAAGAACCGTGAACGTGTGTCCCTGGCGGCTGGGGGGGCACAGCGGTGGCAGGAGCGCGGTGGTGGCAGTGGGGCCAGCAATAAGTGCAGAGCTCCTGCAGACTCCCCTGGCACTGCTGGTGGCCGGGAGCGGGGGATCAGGGAAGGGTGGCAAGTACTGACCAGGGGTCGGCGACCACCCACAGATGCCACTGGCAGTGTTTGTGGCAGTCAGCAGGGATCACTGACTACATGCAGACACTGCTGGTGGCGTCAGCAGCAGCGGGGGGGTGGGGGTGTTGGCAAGCGGTGCCTTTTTGTAGGGGGTGAACCCGCACCCCCTACGCATCGCCCCTGCTAAGAACAATACTGATTCGTTAGATCTGGTTCTTGCATTTCTTGACTGTCATGCACTTTTTTTTAATCTAACAGAGCTAGCACACTTCTGAATGAGTGATCTGAATTATATCCTTTCTCAAGACAGTGGTCAGCTTTATTCTGATCACAAACACCTTTGCTCCAGGTGAGAGGGAAGAAGGCAGATGGGTCACAACTTGACTTTCAAATCTCAAGTCATCTTTGCGAGGCTAATGCTTGGTAAATAGGTGCATTTGTTGTGGTGTCACCGTGCTTCTCTTTTTCTCAACTGTTTGTCCATGTCTAGTGCAAACATGCCCATGATTTGGGTCACGTTCTAATAGGCTGTATTCTCTCTTTCACAGTGCAGTTGGCATCCTTGTGCCAGCCACGGTATCTGTTAATATGGAGATGCAAAAATAGGACCATTTTAAAGTTTGTATTTAGCTGCCTTTGACCGGATAAACAGCTAGAAATAAGAAGAATGATTCAGTACCATGTGATTTATGCAGTTCTTTGAATTAGGAGTAAACTCTCCATGGAGCAGGGCCATGAACCATTATTTGGGGGCATGTCTTAGTGGTCATGGTTTGTTCCTGATCCCACTGAAGTCAATGGCAAGACTTCCCGGGAGAGAAATAGACTCTGACCCTAATTTATAATTTCAGTTTTGAGATCCTGAAACCTTATATCTCCTTAGGAGGTTGCAGGGGCTTCTGCAACATGGGGTGGTTTTGCAGCCTTGAGAGAGCTGAATTATTCTCAGATGTGATGCAAATCTACCCAGCTGGTATAGGGGTCATCAGTTTTGTATTGCAATAGGCCAGCGCTTGCAACCTAGCCCGCTGCCACAGGCTGCAATCTCCACATCCCAGCACAGCCTTTGGCCTTTCCAGACCAGATCCAACCTCTTGGCAGGCTGGCCCTAGCCCATGGAGTGGAGGTTGTCAACTGCGATATAGGAGATATCGTTTTTATTATTACAAGGCAAATACAAATGAATATTAATAATGCCCCCAAAGCCCATTCCCACGAGCGTCTGTGTTCCTTACAATACTGCTGTGAAGTAACTGGGGCATCACAATTTTATTCTAATTGTCATTTTTTAAAAAAGAGAGAAAATCTGAAATGGCATAAAGTTAAACAAGGCTCTGGACAATTGTACCTTTTAAGTGCTTTCAAAGGGGAGAGGAAGCAAACAGGCACTGGCTGTTCTGGTGCCACCTACTTGCTAGCTGCTGTGGGGATACAAATAAGCTAAATCACTGTGACTTTAATCTCTAGGAAAACCGGGTTACAGTTGCAATGGTTTTGCTACACTTGTACCCCATACTAGCATGCAGATGTAACAGTTGCATTATAACGGCTTGTATTAATTAGTAGGAGTTAACATTGATGCAACTGTTACATCTGTCTATATCCTTACATATTTTACCAAGCAAACACATGCAGAGAAAAGTGGCCTCCCCTCCTTATACGTGATATATAATTTCTGAAGTCATTATTTAGAATATTCTGAGTAGAGAAGGGCTCAGGATTTCATATTTATTTTACATCTGGGTAAGCCTCACTTATCTCTTTGGCACACTCTAAATGCATCACTGTTAAGCCAACATTGTTGCTGATACATTCTGAATTAATTAGCACTTACTGCCATTCAAATATCATTTGATTAAGACAGCTCATTGCTGGAGCGCCCAATAAAGAGCCAGATGCGTGTCTCTCGGAAACAGGAACAAACAAGTCAAGGGGACATAAGTTCATTCCTGAACTGCTTTGTACTGCAGTGCCAGATGTTGCTTCCCGTGCACAAGGCAGTGTTGACTCCACCCTAATCCAAAGCGTATAGCAGCACAGCTATACTCATGGGCTGGGAAGCATATGCTGCAGTATATCCTTATTTAACTCCTTCCCCAGATCAGGAAGATTATGACTCCTTGGGGCCAAATCTTGTCTCACCTATGAGGCTCCTAACTGGTCTTAGGCACCTAAATGCAATCCTTTGTCATGCCATTTGAGTCCCTGAAAACCTTACCAGTGTTTGCAACTTAGTCATAGGGATGAATTGAGGGCAAGTAGATGCATTCATTGATTTTTTTCAGAGACTCGGACAGGATGGAACAGGATCACATGTAGACATCTAAATGGTTGAATAGGATGTGGCTTCTTGATTCTCTACAGAAGTGCTTCAGTCCCAGTTCAGCCATGCCTTAGGCTGAATTGCAAATTATAGGGGGATAATACTCCAAATTGAGAACTGAATTGTGACCGCCCCCCATTACTCACATAGGTGAACTGTCTGGCTTCCAGCGTACCCTTGGGTACGGTGCGAGTCATTCTCTGCTGACTTGTGTAAGGGGTGCACGGTCTCGATCTTAGTTTTGCGCTGTCATCTCTGTTCTTGAGATGGGAAATGAAACCGAGAAGGTCAAGTGATTTGTCGAAACCTCAGGAGGACTTAAAGATGACATCAGACTGGAATTGAAATTTGTTGCCTACAAGCCTACGCTCCAAATCAAGGGTTAGAAACCTACAGTTCATGGGCTGGATCTGACCTGTGGAGTTATTTTATCCAGCCTTTGGAAAAAGGAGGTTCTGCAGAGTTTTGGAAAGGGAGACTTCTGTGTGGGGCTACTCTCAGCTGGTAGTAGGAAGAAGCAGTGGTAGTAGGGCTGTGGGGGAAGCAGTGACTGCAGCTGTGGCTGGAGCTGGCTTCCCAACAGCCCACCCTCGTAGACTACTTCGAAAGTGGCCCATGCTTGGAGCTAAGCACCTTTAAAACAGTCCCCACTCCAAAATGTTGCTGACCCCAACTCTCAATTGTTCAAGGTCATGTAAGGCCAATTCTACCTGTTGCATAACATTGTTTATAAAAATTGATAAAAGAAGGACTAGATTAAGTCCAATGAGAAAAATCTGTTGATATCAGCTAAGGACTGACTGTGTTGTGATCATGTTTTGGTTAACAAAAGGAGTATGATACTGGAAATCGGTTGATCAAAATGGATATATTGAAAATTAGACAACTTATGGATGAAGTTATAACTACGGGTATGGACTATTCTATCCATTGCCTATTTTTTTATTCTTAATTGGACACTGGTGCTGGGAGAATAGGTCGGCTGAAAGGAGTGGGTTTTACAAGCCCCTAACAACAACTTTATTGACCAGATCCTCAGGCGTGACCTAATCAGATGGATCTAGAGAGATGCACCAAGTGGCATTTTATGTCCACTGGCTTCAGTTCTGAGCACCACTACGAATGTGAGATTTGTCTTGCTTCCCTTCCTTTCCTTCATATCTTCTTTTCCTTCAGCACCCGTATTCAGTCTCTTTCGTATCTCTGTTTACGACCTGTTTAAAGAGAGTCTAGTTCAGTTGGCCAGGGCTGCCTTTATTGCAGTGCTGCGGGTGAGCCTGTGACCAAAAATGCAATGTCTTAAGTGACTTGACCCTAGCAAAAGTTTGCCACGTCTGAGACTGGCTGTCAAGGCTTCATGTTGTGCCTCTCTTCCTCCAGCAATGTGGCTGCTAAGCGTTATCACTAGAAGCAGAAGGTGCATTTTCTGTCTTTTTTTGTTCTTTTCTTTCGGTGTGCGTGTGCATGTGTGCGTGCTTTGTCTTCAGGGAGGTGGGATCAGATTCCACCAACAGGGGCAACAATAGCAGTTCCAGTCGTTTTGAATTCACTTGTTCTCTTCCCTTGAAAGGACAGTTAATAATATCCTTAGTACATTTAAAAAAACATCAGGCAGGATGCATTCTTTATAAAAGATCTATCTACAGCTATAGGGAAAAGGAATAAGGGATGTTGTTAAAATAAAATCCTTATTTAATACTTCCCATTTTAAAGGATTTCAATGTTTTGTTTTCTTTTTATCCTGTGTCTTTTAGTTAGAAATTCAAAATATTTTTAATAATCGTTATTTTAGTGAGACAACGTGAGCTGAGACCTCTGTGCTCAAATCTCCAAGCTTTTAACTATTTAGTATTGTACGATAACAGGGTTGCCAGGCCATTACAGGTTTTTTACTGACCAGCCATCTGCAAACATGTTACTGATGACCAAACTTTTTGACTAGCAAATGTTTCATAAAATGTAAATGGAACCCCTCTGCCAGGCCCTGGACAAGAACCAGGATCAAAATCCAGAGGTTTAATACCAAACATGGTTAAGAAAAAAAAGCAGGTTATCAGTCAAATATATTTTCGTGAGTTGACACCCCTGCTTGACTTCAGCAGTGGTTTTACACTGTGCTGTGCTCACCCTACTCACCCTCGCACTGTGATGCCCCTGACTGTACGCCACATGGACCCCCCCCATGGGCAACATGGACTGCTGTTTGCCTCCCTGTGACCCAGCAGCGTCACAGGCGGCAGATGGGACGCGGCAGCAGTGCATGGCTGGGGGGCTATGGAGAGAGCTACAAGGACTCCTATGAGCCACAAAACCCTGGCAGAATAGCTGTGTGTAGGATACTGCACTCCTGCTCAGACACCAGGCAGCGCTGCTCTGCTCCGACTGTCCTCCAGCGCTGCCTCCGGCTGGTTTCCAACTATGAAGCTTCAGTCAAGGTCCCAAATGCTTTTTTTTTTTTTTACACCCAGTCCCAATGATTTTCTGGATTTTAGAAATAGGCTTTTTAGCCTCGTTTTTACTGGTAGTTGTCTACCCTGTACACTGACAGTGTCATGTGAATATCTTTGACTTCCTAGGCTCATTACTTCTATCAACATTAGCAGGGTAGAACTTGGGAGTTTCCAGTGCAGAGCACTAGACCTATCCGGAAGGACTTTTTTTTTGCCAAAATCAGTCCAATAGACATAGGCAGTAGAAAAGGGGGGAGGAGCTAATGGGGCTCAGCCCCCCCAAATGCCAGGGCAGTCAAGCTGCAGGCTCCTGCAGCAGGGGGAGGGGCGCACCAGGATCGCAGCCAGCCCAGCACAGCATGCCAGTAAGGTTTTTTTTGACTGTCTGGGCTTGGGGGAGGCAGATCGAGACCCCCGTGGTGCAGGACGGAGCAGATTGTTTGCCCCTGCTGCACTGTAGGGATTGCCCTATGACCTGGCCTGGCTGGAGCCCCATTCACAGGGAATGGGGCCCCAGCTGGGCCAGGTTGTGGTGCAATGGGAGCCTGGCAGCTCGTCGAGGGGCATGTTCCTCTCCCCCCAGCTCCCCCGTGCCGTGCCCCTGGATGAGCTGCTGGGCTCAGTGGCAGCCCCGTTCACGGTGAATGGGGCCCTGGTCGGGTCATGGGACAGTTGGAGCCCGGCGGCTCCTTGAGAGCCATGGCACAGGATAGCCAAGGTGTGGGGGAGGGAGGCCGGCTGTGGTTCCCAATCTTTGCATGGGGCAAGGGTGGGCTGCAGCTGTGCTCTGCCTGCTCCCTGCCTCTGCACCTTGCTGCAGCCTTTGAAAGCAGTGCCGTGTGCCTCGCTGCCTGGCCTGCTCAGCAGCAGGATGCACATGGCGCCGTGCCACTTTCAAAGGCTGCAGTGAGGTGCAGAGGCAGGGAGCAGGCAGAGTGCGGCTGTAGCCTGCCCTTGCCCAATGCAGAGATCAGCTCCCTGGCACCGCGGTTCTCCAGGAGCCACCGACTCATCCCAGGGTGGGGTGGGCACGGGTGTCCTGGGTGCTCTGCTCCCTCTGGCCTGACAATGCAGCTGAGCCTGGCCTTGCTCAAAGTCTGGCTTACCACGGGTTTGGGGCTGGGCTGGGGCTGGGGCTGGTGCGGAGAGGCAGCCAGGGAGGGTGTGGGTCTGGGGATGCAGTGGATGCCAATGCCGGGCAATGACCCCGGCATGGGGGAAGGGGCGGCTGCGTGGGTGCGGCGGGCCCCGGCCCCAGTCTCTGCTCAGACCCGGTCCCAGCCTCCCTCCCACCCCTTCCCCTGCATGCACGTGCGTGCTCATCCCCCTCCCATTTTTTTTCTCTCTCTCCCTATGCCAATAGGAATGATTTAAAATGAGACTTTCCAGAAAGACCGCTACACTCTCAAAGTTAACCAGATTCCAGATTTACTGTGTTTCCTCCTCTTTTCTGCGCCAATGGGGATGTTGGTGTCTGTGAGTAATGAGCTGCTAAAGGGCTCACAGTCCATAACTTGGACTGTACCCAAGGTCATGAATAACTGATTGCTTCTCCCCCTTTCTGTGGCTGGAGTGTGGTTTCAGGTTGAAATAACACACACATGCATTTTTTTTTTAAATGGCAGTACAGCATACGTTACCAAGAAGCCACCAAGAAGTGAAGTTTATAAGCCTGATACAAGCGCTCATTGCTGTGAAGACTTATTGATTTCAATGTGTTTTGAATCCTGTTGGACGTGAAGGGGGTATGATATGACATGCATCTAACTTCATCTTCTGAGTGACATCTAATGGCTATGCTTTAGTACGAACAGATCAAAAATAGGCATAAAATATGAGCCTGTGGAATGGTGCAAAGAGAAAATACTTCTAAAAATAAAAGTGTTTTTATGGGAACACAGTTCACATGAGATTTATCTTGTGCATAAATCAGAAAGGCATAATGTGCTGGGTTGGTAAGGAGCAGTGAATCATGCCAGCTTTCTGTGAACAGAGATGTCCGAGCCCACCTGTCTGCTCACGCTCGGAATAAAAACCTGATTTGACATCACAGCTGGGATTGGAGTTTTTTCCTCAGTTAAACGATTCTGACTGGCCAGTCTCTGGTTGCTGAGGGAACCTCTCTACTCCGGCTTTCCTTCGCCTTGGAGAAAAAATGTAGATGTTTTTAGCACTCTAAAATTTTGCATGTACCACTTGATCACGGTGCTTGAATGTGCCCTTAAGTTACTGTCTTGGGCCACCAGGTCGATGCATCAGTTCTCATCATTTACTCTTTTCGATGCATCTCCTACCCTGTCGAAGCCCACAGAGGTCCCTATTTAATGTGGTATGCAATAACCTCTCCCCAAATCACCTCCTCTCCTGTTTCCTATCTATTTGCATATTCTGAAACAGTGACACTAGCGTCTTGTTAACACTGTTAAAAGAACACGCTCTGACACTTCAGCCTGACAAGACCATTCTGCGTCTGTACACTTGACAGTCAGCCTTGATGCAAATTGCTGTTATTTTGGATGCACTCATTGCATCTGCAGCAAAGGGAATTTTCAGGAAGAAGCTGTCACCATAAAGACAAATGGCAATGCACAGTGGCTCAGAGAGATGTTGCAGTGTGGATTGCCCAGCCCCCCTCCACCTACACACACATGCACATATGCACACAAACTCTCCTCCTTTCCCTCCCCGACATAGATTATTGTTAGCTATGTGCTAACCAGGGAAACTGTAGGAGCACTTTGGGGATCTCAGAACGAGCCCCATTTGCAATCTTAATGGGTTTAGGATTTTTTCATGGCTAGTAGAGAAGGTTTTCCCCATATAGCAACAGCCAAAAAGGATCTCTGATCCAAGCTCCTGTGTAAGAAATTGATTTGCATTTACAGCTCATGAGCTTTAATTTTTAGCTCTCCTGGTATCCCTCTGGATCCATTTCTGTCCTCCTGGATCCATTTCTGCTGCTATTTATTTGGAAATTGCAAAACATAAGTGCTCCCCAGTACAACAATGGCTCAGTCTAAATCCAGGTGTATTCCCAACTCACCTCTGTAAATAGCAACAATAATTTGTTAAAACAGAAACAATTTTCAGACCTAACTTAGTTCCTACTATTTAAGTATTTATAATTTGTTTGTTAACTTAGTCTGGACAGTAAGGCTAAATTCAGACAGTCAAAAAATCTGAGGCTGAATTGATTCAGCCATTGCAGTTTAGTCTAAGCCACAGGGATTGGACTGATAAGCAAATAAACACATTTACTTTTGATTCAGAAAATGCTTGCAGTGGCTCAGGACAGAAGCTGGGGGGCGCTAGAGCACATCTCCCAGCCTGCCAGCTGCTGCCAAAGGGAAGGGGCTGAAGCTCCAAAACTTTTCTCCATTCCCCACTCAAGCAGAGGGGCTGTGGCCAGGCTCCAGGCCCTGCTCTGCCTGGGTGGGGAGAGGGCAGGGGGACGGGTAAATAGTGGCATTGAACTGATAAAAGTTTGAACAAGAATAGTTCTTCCTCTGAAAAACTATAAACTGAAATGCAGCCTGGGCTGTGTATTCCCTTACTTCTCCTGCTGCCCCCCAAGTCTTTGGGATTTTCAGTCCACAATCAAAGCAGCAGGACTCTGCGGGGTTATTCATCACTCCCTCTTCATGCTTCCAGGTGCCTTTGGGATTTGTAGTCCACAGTTGCATCTGGCACTTGAGTTTTATCAGGGCAACTCTGTACTCAGGGGAAGGTGAGTTTAACCCCATCCCTGGCCCCAGACCCCAGCTGGGGTTTGCCTGGGGGGAGGGTGGGGGCAGCGAGCCAGCTAGTGAGGCCAGTAAACCAGCACCCACTGCTCCAGCTAGGGAGCAGAGTAGACAGGGCCAGCCCTGCTCTCTGGAGCAGACAGCAGAGCCCACCTCAGGGCTGCAAAATGCTGGGATGCTGGAGGACTCTGATTCAACTAGAACCCAGAAGGGGTCTGGGGCAGCAGTTTCATAAACCAGTTTGACTTAAATTAGTTAAGTCTGATATACTACATTCAACCAGGTTTATCTTAAACCAAGTGTCAGCCATTTTGCAACTGGTTTATGTGCATTGAACTTCTGTTCTGTTACAGGTTTAAGCCGGTTTTTATCACTTAAACCAGTATATGTGTAACTTCTGTCCTAAGCCTAAAAGCTTGTCAGGCTGTTTCTGTGAGTCAGTGTCACCATGTTTCTCAGCAGTTTTGCCTCAGTTCCTACACAATAGGATAATTCTGCATTGCTCGGGATTTTAGAAGTGCAGCAGGAGGGATCAGACTTTCAAAGGAGTTAATGACTGTATCCCTATGCTCAGGGGCCAGACTTTCAACAGGGGCCGAACCCAAGCACCCCTTTTGGCCTTTACAGAATGAGTCTGGAGCACCGTGCGCTGCCATGCACAAAACTGAGCTAGCTCTGAGTGAGCTAACTGCAGCACTGTAAGCAGTATAGCACATTAGTGCAGTACTACAATCCTCCTTATGTACCTGATTTCTTAGTAAGGCTAGATTGCTTACAGTGGAAGAGTGCTTCAAGAGTGGACTCCAGCATGCTGTATAAGCAGTGCAATCAACTCAGAGGATGCACCCTATACAATCTGCACAGACTGGGACTGGTTCTGGGATATGCTTGCTATGGCCTTATCTCTTCCTCACCTTGCAAGATGCCAGAGAAAGCCTGGAATATAGGATTTAAAGGACCTGATGCTGTGCCTTTTTGAAGAAGGATTTTTTTTAAATCTAGTTTTGTAAGATTTTTAATAAACATAGTAAGTGCCTTATTTAACAAGTCAACAGGTTGGTTTTTTTTAATACGCAAAACTGCAATTCCCAGCACATTTCAGTACACCAGGGAAATGCTTGAAAATCACAGCTAATAAAATAGTTAAAAGCCTATTACCTAATCTTCTCTAGGGAATCTGATGGAGAGACAGACTCTAGCCCAGTGTCATATATTAGCTAGATTCTCTGGCTATGAGAAGCAGCTTTTCTCTTATGTCCTCTGCTTGTACACGTGTGTCCCACATGAACCCAGGGGGTATGTCTATGCATGCCAATTTAAGGTGCATGGAGGTACACATAGCCTACAATCACCATTTTTAAGGTGCATTAAGGGTGCGCATATGTAGATCTATGCCCTTAATGCACCTTAAAAATGGTGATTTTTTTTTAGGCCATTCGCACCTAAATTTGATATTAAAAAAAAAGAACAAAAAAAAAAAGCAGGTATCAAATTTAGACGTGAACAGCTAAAGTGCCTGAACACACGTGTAGACCTGCTAAGGTGCATTAATGCTGAGTATGTTGACTGACTTGGGCCTAACTTTAGGGCTAAGTGAGTCCGCACACTGCATTGATGTGTCTTAGCGCATGCACATGTAGATCTGTCGAAGTCGCCTTAATGCGCATTAGGCAAATGTGCATTCAGTTGCTTAGGGGCAAATAAAAGAAGGTGTAGACATGCCCAGTGTGTCTCTTGGAGGAGGATTGAGTGTTCTACAGACCTGTTGGAGATTTCTCCCCCAAGAGGAGGTTAGCTCATCCGTCCCTTCCATGGAGATGCCCTCTGAAGGGGAAATATCCCTATTCCTTGAGGTTCTGCTTTATTGTTCCACTCGTGAAGCACCATAGAAGGGTGCAAGGCACTAGGGCTTAAAAGCCTGCTCAGTTCAAGGATCCATAAAACTGAAATAAAGAGAAGAACCTTGAACACCCCCCTTGAGAAAAGAGCACCAGTCCTTTTCCTCAACCACCTATTTTTTTTGAAAGCCCAGGGAAACTAGTGACCTGTTCTGCTTCAGCCTCTTTTTTGATGATTAGCTCAAAAAGCTTTTAAGAGATTGGTATTTTACAGATTCTTAGTCCCCATACAGTGGCTGCCCATGAGTGTGAGGGGGCAGATCCTCAGCTGGAATAAGCACAGTTGGTGCAATACCTTTGACTTTAGCAAGGCTTTTGATATCATTTACTACAGCAGTCTCTCAAGCAAACAAAGTATGCATGAATGGACTGTAAGGTGGATAGAAAACTGTCTGGATTGTCAGCCTCAAAGGGCAGTAATCAATGGCCCCATGCCTGGTTGGTTCTGGGTCCAGTTTTGTTCAATATCTTCATCAATGACGTGGAAGATGGGATGGAGTGTACCCTCAGCAAGTTTGCAGATGACACCAAGCTGGGGGACTAATAGATATGCTGGAGGGTAGGGCTAGGAGTCAGAGAGACCTAGAGAAATTGGAGGATTGGAGCAAAAGAAATTTCATAGGGGTCAATAAGGACAAGTCTAAAGTCCTGCACTTAGAGTAGAGCAATCCCATGCACTGATGCAGGCTGGGGATTGACTGGCTGGGCAGCAGCTCTGCAGAAAGGGACCGGGGGGTCACAGTGACTGAATATAAGCCAACAGTGGGCCCTTGTTTGGAAGAAGGCTAAAAGCTTCTGGCCTGCATTAGTAGGAGTGTTGGCAGCAGATCAAGGGAAGTGATTATTCCCCTCTATTTGCCACTGGTGAGGCTACATCTGGAGGACTGTGTTCAGTTTTGGTCCCTCCACTACAGAAAGTAGGTGGGCAAATTGGAGATCAGTGGAAGACAATGAAAATGGGTCAGGGCTGGGGCACATGACTTATGAGGAGGATCTGAGGGCACTGGGTTGATTTAGTCTGGAGAAGAAAAGACTGAGAGGTGATTTAACCTGAAGGGGGTTGCAAAGAGGAGGGACCTGGACAGTTCTCAGCAGTTGCAGATGACAGAACAAGGAGCAATGGTCTCAAGTTACAGCAAATGTAGTTTAGGTTAGATATTAAAAAAAGCTTTCTTACTAGGAAGGTAGTAAAACACTGCAATAGGTTACCCAGAGAGGTTGTATAATCTCCTCCATCCTTGGAGGTATTTAAAACCCAGCTAGACAAAGCCTTGGCTGGGATGATCTAGTTATGGATGGTCCTGCTTTGAGGGCTTAGTTGACTTTCTGAGGTTCCTTCCAACCCTAATTTTCTATGATTCTACTAAATTGTCACTGATCTATTGATTTCGGTAGAATAATAGAAAGGCAGGGATTGAAGGGACCTTTAAAGGTCATGTGGTCCAACCCCCTACTCAATGCAGGACCATCACTATCTAAACCATCCAAGACAAGGGTTTATCTAATCGGCTTTTAGATTTCCATCCTTGGAGGTTTTTACAGCCCCTCGAAGTAGTCTGTTACAATGCTTAACCACTGGCATAGTGAGAACGTTCTTTCTAATACCCAATCTAAGCCTCCTCTTATATTTTAAGCTCATCACCCCTTGTCCTATCCCATGCAGCACTGGACAATAGACTATGTCCATTCTCTTTATAACTATGTTTCAGGTGTTTGAAAACGGTTATCAAATCCCCCTGCCTTCTCCTCTGCATCCTAAATAATCTCAGTTCCTTCAACCTTTTGTCATAAGTCACGTTTTCTAGTCTTCTAAATTTTTGTTGCTCTTTCTTGAACTCTAATTTTCCCATGTCTTTATTGAAATGCAGTGCTCCAATTTAGGCTCAGATCTCCAAGGGAGGCTTCACCTCTGCTGACAAGAAAGGAAATATCATTTCCCTTCATTTGTAAGTGATGTTCCTATTAATAAAGCCCAGTATGTTTTGGGCTTTTTTTACAGCAAGAGCACCCTGCTGGTTGATCCGCTGTAAACGCCAGGTCATTTTCCGAAGCAGTGCAGCATGGCCAGTGTTCTCTATCCTGTAGTTGTACATGTGGTTGTTCTGTCCTCAGCACAGGATTTTGCAGTTGCCCTTATTTTTTCAGTGAATTTTGGACCATTACTCTAGTTTGCCAAGGTTATTCTGAATCCTAATCCTACCATCCAGAATATCACCAACTCCACCAAGCTTGGTGTCATTAACATATTTGCTAAGTGTGCACTCAGTCTCATCCTCCAAATCCTTTATGAAGGTATGAAACAGTCCCAAACCCAGGACAGACCTATGGGGAATCTTACATTATACCTCCAGCCAGTGAAATGTTGAGTGCAGTGATCCAGCCTGCTATGTATTAGCCTCCAGTCCTTTCGTTTTGTCTGTATTTTGTTAATTTAGTAATGCGAATGTTGTGAGGAGCCTGTCAAAAGCCTTGCTGAATTCAAGATATATCACACCCACTAATTCCTCCCCATCCACAGAGCCTGTCGCCTTGTCATAGAAGGAAATTGCAGTGGCCAGGCACGGCTTGCTCTTGATGAATCCACGCTGGCTCTACTCCTCACTTCTTCTCCAGTTGGTTATAAATAGATTCCTTGAAGACCTGCTTCACAATGTCTCTAAGGTTTGAGTTCAGGCTAACTGAAATGCGAGTCCCCTGAACTCTCCTCCCTCCCTTAAAGCTGGGCACTTTATTTGCCCTTTTTCAGTCCCCTGAGACGTCCCCAACGTAGATGTCTCAAAGATGAGAGGTCTCAGATGAACTTTCTGACCCAGAACCTGACTTTGTATTTGAGGGCACATCTTGTTCCTGTTTAATTTTGTGGAAGATTTGTCTGATCTTGGCAGCAGGATTGAAGGTCAGGCACTTCATTCCTAAATTCCTGGAGCTTTGGAGAAGTGTTTTTAGCATTTACAATCAGTGTGGCACAAAAAAGGAAGGAAAGCCAAGGCACTGAACTGTTTTTCGGAAAGGAAATGACATCAGTAAAAAAAAAAAAGAAAAGTTGGCTTTGAGCTTAAGAAAGTTTAGCAGGAGATTGTGGGCCATTATGGTTGTTCCTGAGAGTTAATGGTTGTTTCATATTGTCAACTAGTAGGTCATTATTCCAGATCCTGATACACAAGCCCAAGTGTATATTAATCACATCAAGAGAGGTACAAGGCTTGCCATACCTGACTGTTCTAATAAAAGCACAGGATTTGGCCTCAGACATAAGAGGAGTATGTCAAACCCATGGGACAGATTGCAAAGCACTATAGGATTCTGCAGCTAATGCCAAGCCTTTCCTAGGGGGACCAGTGAAAAACCCCAATAGCACATGCACTTTTGGAGCCAGCTTTTTAAATAGTGATTTCCTTTTTATTTCAGTCAGCAGTAGGTCATTTAGATGGCTAAATAACTGACTGGCAGGAGGTCTACTTAAAGCAAGGCTGAAAAGGAGAACTTCACACGCCTGAAAATCTGCACAGTTATGTTTCTTGCCCTTGTGCTAATGAGATTAGTGGCTTTGTAATCAGAGCAGCTTGTAATGCACGGGGAGAGAATGGAAATTGATGGCCTGCGTGCCACGGATGCACGCACACATGCACGCGCACACTTCGGCTTGATCATTTCAACTGAGGCATGACCGGCAGGAGAGGGAAAGAGTGCAGTCTGCACTAAAATGAGAGCCGTGTTGCCACTTGTCACTGCACACACAATGCAAAGTGATGAAGCCCAGGGTGGGGGAAAAAAAAAGACTGGGGTAAAAGCCTGTTCTGGAAGCCAAAGCTGCAGGTTTTAATCCCAGTTTCTCCCTGGACTTCTTGTGTGATCTTGAGCAGATCACTTTAGAGTATGTCAGTGCTGCTGCTGCAAAATAAGGTCTGTTCCTAACTCAACATAACTGACCTCGGTTAGTGAACTCTGATTAATATAGCAGTGTACACAAGGTGGCAGAGGTTTTATCTCAGGTTCACAGCCTGAGTTCAAGCCTACAGGAGAGCTGACAAAGAATGGCAAATCTCAGTTAAAAGTTGCCTTGTTCTCACTGCTGTTCTAGCTGGAGTTAAGAAACCTCTCACAAAATAGATATACCTGTAGCCTGTACCTTGGTTACAAGGGGAGAATAACACTTCCCTGGCTCGCCGATGTGTCAGTGCTATGTTGTACCTTGCTGTCATTATTTATCTGTGTGCAATGTGTATCATGGTCGTGCTGTAGGACTCCAGTCCATGCTCTGCTGTATTAGGTGCTATATAAACAGAACAAGAAGCTGTTTACTTCCACTTTTCATCTCAGTTTTCAAGTGGTTAGGGCCCTTGTCTAGGGATGGGAGACTCAGATTCTAGCTTCTCCTCACCCAGAGGCAAAGGCAGGGCCAAATGCTCCTTTACCCTGAGTAGAACTGGCCCAACAGGGGAAGGTTTGGTGGGCCGGGTAGAGAGTGAGCTATAGCGTGCATCCCTTTGGGGTAGCGAGGCAGCACTTCCAAAGAAGCGCGGGGGCTCTGGGTTCTGTTCCCACTGCTCTCTGTCCATGTCATTCAATGACTAGTGCGTGCAAAATACTCAAATCTATTGGGGAACAAGCAGGGACCAGGACCCTCTCCCTGTGCTTGCAGCACTTTGATGAGAATAGGAAGATGTAGTTTCAAGCCATGCCCCACCCCTGAGGCTAGACCCTGGAGGGACATGTCGATTTAAAAGCAATGCAAAACTCTAGACCTCTTGGTTCAGAGCTGATACATTTTATTAGACAAACTAAGAAACTGCAAAAAAAAAAATCCTGTTCTGCAAGCTTTTGGGCACATGTGACCTCCGTCAGGCACAGGGAAAATTAAACGTGGTGAAAAGTCCCCACAATAAATCAAATACACTTCATTTTTGCACAGAGGAAGCTGAAGGTGGAAGTCTGTTCCTCTGGGTCCATGACAGTGTCTCTGTGAGTTGCTCTTTGATGTGCAGATAAGGCAGGATTCCTTCCCTGGGGTGGCAGGGAGCAGAAAGGCGGAGAGGTGTAGAAATCTTTCTGGTTGTTCAGCAATGAAGCTTAAATCCAACATTGGCTAAAGTTCCTTATTTTCCATGTTTCAGGGATGTACCTGGTAGCTGTGTTGGTCTGAGACAAAAAGAAGTGCAAAACTCCAGACCTCTTGGTTCGCAGATGATACCTGTAATTAAACCAACTAAGAAATCACCCCCAAATGATCTTTTTCCTGCTACCTCACTACCGGCAGTGAGCAAGGAGTCGGGCACTGCATCAGAAGCTCAGTGACTGTAGCAGGAAAAGATAATTGTTTGTGATTCCTTAGTTGGTTTAATAAAAGGTGTCTATAAAGACTGTAAGCTAAGGAGGGCAAATCAGTAGGTTTGAGAAGCTGGAGGAGCTCCACAGCCTCCTGGTGCCGTGCTGGACAGCTCCCCGTAGTAAAACTGCCGGGGATGGAGGTGCTTCTGTGATAAAGAAGGATCAGAGCCAAGGGAAGGGTGAGAGACATTTGACATTGGCCCTACGCTGGGAATTGGTGGAGCAGGACAAGCCCGAGTCCCGCTACCTACCTGCAGTGAGCAAGGAGTCGGGGGCGCGCCAAAAGCTCAGTGGCTGTGACAGCAGCACGGATGTAGCTACCGTAATTACTCTAGGAGGGTGAAGGGAAGTGGTGGGTCTCGTATAGTTGCCAGTGTACGAGGGGGAGAGAACCCCACATTTCTCTCCTTTACAGTATCTTAGTCAAATCTTAGGCATCTAAAGCACCTATATGTTTAGTTAATAAAAGATAACAAAGCACCTGACCCCACACTTTAAACATGCCAGCCCTGGGAAAGATTATGTTAAATTCCCTTGCATCTATTTGCAAACACAATGCAAGCCGCTGTCCTCACAAATATGCTGCACTGGCCTGGCCTCTGCCTTACAAATATATCTGTGAAATTCAGGAATTAATGACCAAACTATTTTGGGCATGTTTGATATTTGGTTTGTTTCCTGGTTACTCCATCTAATATAACAGTGAGCAGTAGTGCTAGCTTTGCGCCAAAGATAAACACAAACTGACCTCACACAAAAAAACCTGAGCGTTTCAGAAGTGGTTTCACAACACTTCACTTAAATACTGGCTGCTCTTTCTAGCCATTTATTTCCAGGTCCTTTTTATCCACTGCATATGATAAAGTAGACCATTGTAGGGCCTAAATCAGACCCTGTATAAACAGGTGTCATTCCAGTAAAGCCAAGTTCAGGCATAAGGCTGAGGGCAGACTTAAGGTTAAGTACAGGAAAAGAAAGAGAGTAGGGATGCAGGGGTGAGCAGTGAATGCAGAGATGGAGACCATGCAGAGGACAGCCCTGAAGTCTGTAAAATATGTATCGTGCCATCTAGAGTGAACACAGTAATCCTCTTAGGCTAGGTCTTCTCTGTTCCCTGTATCTGTGCTACTGGATTAATTTTATTTGATGCACTGGTTATTGGATTCAGAATATATATAAATAAATATAATCTGACAGACAAGGCACAAAAGACCAAGGCACATAGAAAAGACAAAACAAAGAGCTCTACAGCAAGCAAGATGCAGGCAATTCCTTGCTGCATATACATAGTGGCTGCCTAGGATTTTGTAATGGGATCGCATGAACTGTAGCTGTACCCAGGGAAGATGATAGTTGCCAGCAGTGACAAGGTAATGACCACTGACAACACTAGCAATGCAGTGGGTATACTATATAGTAAACTACATAGAATTAAAATAGAGTGCTGAGTACCAGCCAAATTAGCAACCTCAGAAGCAAAAAAAGTTGCTATTTTAGCTCACTTGAAGCTTGGAATGTAATTATATCGGTACTACTCATCACTTCAGCAATTTCATAACAAGCTGTGTGCATGTACCTGCTTTTGATTCACCTTCTAATTAAACAATAAGAAAGAGGGCTGAAATGGCAGAATAATCAGTTTTATATGTTTGAATCTGGCACTGTTAGGTGAGTAATTTCCCGAGGCCATCCACAGGCTCTAAATATAATTGTATTGATTTGGTAGTGCCTGACTGGCCAGGATGAAACCTCCAGTTCCTTCCTCACTATACCTACATTAGGTAAGTAATAATCACCAGCTCAGGTCAGTAATGGGTCTCTTAGTGCTTGCATTGGATTTGTTATATTTCAGTTAGATTGAACATTGTTCTATGTACAAGTTTTTGCTTGCATCATGCTCAAGTTATTGCTAGCTCTGATGGCCCATAGGCAATCAAGTTTATCACCTACCTCAATATGGAGGATGGCCGTGTTTTAAAATAACTCCTTCCTAGTGCTCCCATGCTCCTTGTTTGCTTACCATGTCATGCCTTTTCTTTGGAGTGGCTATGCCTGCAATGAGAGATCTCTGCTGATGCTAGGCAGACCAGCTGGATTTCCAAGCACTTGTGTAGCCAAGGGAATCCAGCAAACCTGTGTGGGCTACTGGCATGTAGTATCTAGGAAATAGGACTTCAGGAAGTATACATATGTTCAGAGCTTGTCACCAATGTTTAGAGAAGAGAAAAGAGCTTTATACTTAAAGGAAAGTTCTGCAAATGCAGAAAAAGAAAGTCTGTCCAGAAGAAAAAAGTAGGGCTTGCAATCCAAGGTGTGATTTACTGGAATGTGCTAGGGCAGAACTGAGTCGCAAGTATTAAAGTTGTGCAATTTTAAACTGAGGTGCATTTTTAAAGTAGACTCCATTGCCATACACTCTTCGACAATGCGGAACAGTTTAAATGCCTGATGTGATTATCCTGTTGAAGCCAGAGAAATGGACTGTGTGGTGAGATCAGATCTATATTAATGGTGGTAAGGAGCAAAACTAAAACAATTTCTGACCAGTCTCTTGGGCCTGATTCTCAGTGTGTTTGCCAGAGCACAGCTAGAGTCTCTTCATTAAAGTCAATGGAGTCATACTGGTGCTTTGTGAAACCAAGAAGAGAATTAGGTGGTGTATTTTCTATACATTGATGGAAGGCCAAAGATTAAACACGGGCTAAGTAAACATTGTGGACAGGGTACAGGCATTGCAGGAAAATGTTTTGTGTCCAGTAGTTATTTTAAGTACAGTACTGTGTTCTGTGTTGCCGTATGTATTCAACTCTTGGCACTCAGAGTGCATATGCAGAATGGCTTAATCACGTTGTTTAGTGTCTACGCACCAACCCATCGAGCTAAAGATGGAGACAAGAATGATTCTTAACAACAACTTGAAGAAGAGGTTGAGAAAGCTCACAGAAATCAGTCCCTTATCATACTCGGTGACTTCATTGCAAGGGTTGGATGTAGTTTTAAGAATTGGCCTGATATTTTAGGCAAACACAGAATTGATAATATGAATGAAAATGGCCCGTGAGTATTAGGACCTTGTGCAAGTCAAAATCTATGTGTTTCCAGCACCTATTTCATTAGGGAAATCACAAGAAAGACATTGTGGAAATATCCAAGAGCAGGGCAGTGGCACCAGTTAGATCAAGTATTAACCAGGCATAATCCCCTGAAAGAAATCCTGCTTATGAGGTCTTATTGCATTGCTGACTGTGACCCTGACTATGCCTAGTCACTGCAAAGTCAGAATCAATGTAAAAAAGATCCACCCTGCCAAAACTACTAGTTGTCCTCAGATAGACATCAGCCAAACTAAAGACAGAAAAATACAGGCAACTCAATGAACAAGTTGGGAAAGTAAGTTTACCTAACAACTCAGTCACTGAGGCTTGGAAAAGCTTAAAAACTGACATGTACAATGCTGCTGTAACAGCATTTTCAAAAAATGCAAGAAAAATGCAGGCCAGTGTGAAGAGCACTCTGAAACTCCTCTATCACTGGTTGGAAACAAAAGGACAGAGCCAGCAACTCTAAGAAATCTCTCAACATCATAACCCTGGAGAATCTGAGAAAGGCTCTAAGAGAAATGCAAGGATTTTTGGCTGAAATTTTGTGATGATATTCAGAAAGCAGCTGGTGCAGGTGATGGCCTTGGAAGGTATGAAGACATTAAATGAGAAATTGGCTCAGTCAAGGAGAAAACAACTCCACTAAAAAACTTAGATGGAGATGTCATTACTGATAAACAAAAACAACTTGAGCATTGGACTGAACAGTGTGGCATCGTATGCTCCAGTGATACTGAAATCAGACATGACGAGCTCAAAGGATTACCACAGTTTGACGTTAGGATGGATTTGGACAACAGGCCTACATTAGTATATTTCCAGAAAGCCATTAAATTGATTCCTGGGAATGAGGCATGTGGCAACAACTGTTTGCCTGCTGAAATCCACCCCTGTGCCAACGGTGAATTACTTTGAAAGCTTCATGAAGTTACATTGCTCTGTTAGAGAAAGTGGTCTCACAAGATTTCAAAGATGCTCAGTTTGTACAATTTTACAAACACAAAGGGGTTACAAGTGACCGTGACAACTGTAGAGGTATCTCCCTGTTGAACATCATCAGAGAAATTGTCAAGAATCTCTCCTGAAAGTCAGTGTGGTTTTCACTCAGGATGCTCCACCGTTGATATGATATTTTCGGTCAAGCCATTTCAATAGAAGTGTAGAGAAAAACGAATACCACTAAACATAGTCTTCATTGATCTGTTGAAGACCATCAGTACAGTCAATAGACAGAGCCATTTTAGTGTTCTGAAGATACTGGATTACCCCCCTCAAACTATTAAACTTAAGTCACTCATTAAATCAATGTTACACAGACAACTGTAGCGTATAAAAAACAAAGAATCAAACACCTTTGATATGAACAACAGACTAAAACAGGGGTGTCTTATCCCCCATGCTCTTTAACATCTTTTCATTCCTGCTTCTTTATTCATTCAGGGACAGCAGTGATGGCATTTATCTTCGAACCTGACTAGATGGAGGCTTCTTAAACATTACATGGTTTAGAGTGAAAATCAAAGTGAAAGAACTGGCTCTGAGAGATTTCCTGTTTGCAAATGATGCAGCCTTAGTTAACCACAGAGAATCTTCTCTGCAAAATCTCTTGGGCAGGTTTTCGGACTCATGCAAGAGCGTTGGGATGCCAATTAGTCCCAAGAAGACTGTGATCATGTACCAAGGGGTGGAAGAACCAATACCTGGCATCACCCTGGAGGATAAATCTCTTGGTGTCATTGACGGTTGTTGCTACTTAGGTTAGCAGGAATCTTGACCTTCAGACTGAATTGACTAGCAGAATTGGAAAAGCAACAAAGTATTTCGGGCTGTTGGAAAAATGTGCATGGAATGACAGGAAACTATCAGCTAAGGTGAAGATGCAAATCTATGAGACTTGTATGCTGTACTCTGACCACAGAGGGCAAGACACAAGGCAATGGGTTTGACCTTCTCCAGGACAGATTTAGGTCAGATCTCAGGAAAATCTTCCTAAACGTAAGAACAGCAGGATTGTGGAACAACCTGCTTGGGGAAGTTGTAGACTCTCAATCTTTGGGAAGGGTTCAAAAAGAAGCTGGTTGAGCATCTGTCTGGGATGGCTTAGGAATCGTGTATACTGCCTCTGTGCCTGGGATTGCACTAGAGGACTCCTGAGGTCCCTTTCAACCCTGTAACTTTATGATTCTATAAATTGCATTTTATACTCAAGAAAATTAAAAAATAAGGAGTCACGCAGGAATCCTAAGCAAAGGCTAAAGTTCTGGATAATTTTTAGTTCCCATTCTTATGTCTGTTGCTGAACACTAAGGCTAAGCACAGATCATCAAAAAGCCCAAGACTGAATCGATTCAGTCTTTGCAGGTTAGTCTAAGATGCAGAGATTAAATTGAGAAACAACTGGACAGACATTCACTTTTGATTCAGAAACTGCAGCCACATCCCTGCAGTGGCTCAGGCCAGAAGCTAGGGGCACTACGGCATGGCTCTCTGGCACGTAGCCACCATGAACTGTGTGTTTGCTTTCTTTTCCTACTGCCCCTGAGATCTCTGGGATTTGCAGTCCAGAATAACAGTGCCAGGACTCTGCAGGGTTGCTTGTCACTTCCTCTTCCTGCTTCCAGGTGCATCTGGGATTTGTAGTCTACAGTCACAGCCAGCAGTAAGTTTTTAACAGGGCAGGGCAGCTCTGTACTTGGGGAAGGGAACTTTAACCCTGCTCCACACCCCCTCCCTGGCCCCAGACCCCAGCTGGGTTTTGCCAGAGTGGACAGTCCCCATCTCTCCTCTCCCCCAACCCTTCTCTGCTGGAGCAAACAGTCCAGTGCAGCCCAGGGCTGGAAAGCATGCTGAGATGCTGGGGGACTGTGATTTAACTTGAACCCGAAAGGGGTCTGGGACAGAAGTTTCATGAACTGGTTTGACCCAAATCAGTTCAGTCTGATACTATGTTCAGCCAGGTTTTATCTTAAACCAGCTTCAGCCATTTTGACACTGGATTATGTACACTGAGCCTCTCCTCTGTTACAGATTCAAACCAGTTTCTGCTGACTTAAACTAGTTTATGTGTAACTTTTGTCCCTAGCCCAAATGCCTCTATGAGGGATGCCTTCTAAAGTGACAATGACAAAGACAGTGGCATGCACTCAGAAATAAAAGGTGCTCTATCAGCCTGTTTCTGCCTTGCCAGTGCCCCCAAACTCTCCTTTGCTTTGAGGGGAATGTCCCCGTGCTAGCAGCCCAATGGACAAGAATCGTCATTGGAAGTGCTGATGCATTTAAAACATAATTAGAAACTCTGTGTTTGGATCAGGTGATTTTATTTCCCTACACATCAGTGGTTTACAGTGGTTTATTGGCTTCAGGGTGAGCTGCTGGGTATATTTCTGAAAGGGTCAGCAATATAGCAGGAGTGAATCACTTTTATAGCTAAATTGAAGCTGGCTGTGTCCCTGGAACAGTGCTTTATGGTCTTAAGAAGAAGATGGGGAATACTATCTGTGCTGTCCTTTTAGAGATCAATCCTACACCTGTGGAAGATCCCCAGACAGCAGAACCAGTGCAGTTCAAGTAGACAAGCATGGGGCAGGCCGCAGCCTGTATTTTATATCCCTTCCGAACAGTAGTAGGCAGCTGGGGAACGCACTTGCCCTCCGACCCTTGGTGGGGCTTAAGAAGTACTCAGTTAGTGGATAGGCTAAGAAAGCCCCTGCAAAATGGTCTCAGCTATGCTCTGCCTTGAGGAAGGACTTTGCTGCCACTGTCCTTCCACGTCTTCCCAGTGCAGATAGTTGGTAGGATGCTGGCATGTGGATTCGGTCCTTTGGTAAAAGGAAGTAACTGTCTTTCTAAAGCAAAATATCCTTTGTCTAGTGCCAACAAGCGTTCTTTCCCATCCTGTTGTTCTTGCTGTGCATTGTTCAGGTCAGGTTTCTAAATAGTTTAGAGTTGAAAATGATCAATAGATGTCACAAGCATTAGTAGTGTGTGACGTAGGTGGGTATCATTGCAGCAGGACCAGGTTGCTTATTTGCAACTTCTCAACCTGTTTGTTGGACAGTAAGACCAGGTTCCCCACTGACAATTTGCCGAGCCCTCGATTACCTAGAGAAACAGGTCTTGCCCGCTCACTTCTGCTTAGCGTGCACCAAACACAGAAATCAGGCAGTGCAGCCGGCACAGAGCAGCTCAGAACCTGTATCTCAGTGCAGCTTGCAGCCTCCAGTATGCTGCTTAGCACATACTGCTCTGAGGTTGTTGTTCATATCCAGGCTGGGGTATATGCTGAATGGGTCTTTGCTGGGGCCTTCCACAAGGCTTTCTTCTCATCAGTGGTCCTGGGTTTTGTCATGGAGGTGGTATAGACCTGTGACTGACTCACCATTTATTCAAATAACTGTTATTCATTTAACCTTTTATCAAGCATGACCTGCATTTGCTTTCTTTCCAACTTCAGTAGAGCATCTGGGATTTACCTACAGTGCATTCTCTGTTTCTGTAACTTAATAGCACTTATAAAATCTGCTAGGCATAGAAATTATCATAGATATTAATTAGAGTTATTGCCCTCTTTACCAGAAGAGCTCCTAATACATGTATCTATTAATTGATCCATCTGTCCAGATAATGCCCCAGGTTCAGTTCATTTAGGGGAATACTATGTTCTTTTTTAGATGCTGTATCTTGAAATCCTGCAATATACCATTCAGCTACTGTGTCTTACCATCGTAAGAGATGGGTTCCACACTAGATGATACAGCAGACATATGACTTGTATTGTTATACTCAATATCCCATCCTGTCTTAACATAAGCTCCACTACAATCCAGACTTGCTTTGGTTATGATAGTGTTACTTACTATGTATTGGAGCAGAGATGCAAGTCCCTGGGCTCTGTACATACTGAACAGACAGTCCCTTCCCCAAATCTGTCACTCATGTGAACAGAGAAATACAGCAGCCAGAGAAAGGGCAGCACAAGGCAACACTGAGGTGGTTATGTGCAGTGTAATGAGCTGTCATCCCAGCTCTTGTGAGTTCTCCTCTTCTGTGTTTGTATGGCAGCCATCCTCACGGGATTCTAGTTTGGAAGGAGGGATCTATGCATGACTGTAATTTAATATAGTAATCTGGGAACTGATACTGTTAGTATCTTAGGTTGCAGCTAGGCACTTCTGAATTGTGGCGTGGGTTTCTAAAATGGATCACTGTATCTATGAACTGCTTCCTGTGTGTGGGGGTTTTTTTGATCTGAGTTAAATCTGAAAGCTTGTTTTGGCCTCCATTGAAATCAGCGGTCAAGTCTCCATTGATTTAATTGGAAGCAGGATGAGACTTAACAAGGCCAGCATGAGTAATCTGGGGTATACTGCCTGAAATTGGGGTCTCATTATTGCCAGATTGCAAGTATGTTGTCTCACTGTTGTCTTCAGAGATACTGTGGATGAGTGTCAGCAAACATAAAAATACAATTTGGTTCCGTTATAAAGCACAAATAAGATCCCATGTCTTCTAAGATGTAGAAGCAATAGATAATGTGCTGTAAGCCTTCTGATATTTTAAATAAGGGAGTGCGTACTATCAATAATTGGTTTTCCAGTCCTGTAAAACACCTCGTGTCTTATTGGGTCATTAAAGCTTTCTCTTTTCCTGAGTTATTTCATTCTGGATGCATCTGAATCCTCAGAAAACCTGTGTGTTTGTTACATCCAATATATATTGACCTGTTAATCGTTTAACTTGCAGAATAAATCCTTAAATGTCTGTCCCAGCATCAGCAGCACCTGGGTCTGTTTTTAGCATTGAATGAGAGCATGTGAGGGAAAATAAATAATTCTGGGTAGGAAGGAAGGCATACATTTCCAACATGAGTTAGTCTGTGGCTCCCAAAGCCCTACGCATTTTGAATAGTTTCCCTTCCAAATCCCATTAACACAAAGGCGAGAGAGACTCCAGTAGACTGAATCAAAAAGGGATCAGGGCCAAGATCAGTGACAGCCAAAAGTTATTGTAATCTAAAGACCTATGTAAAGCATGTGGGTCTGGTTTCTAAGGATCAATTGTAAGAACTGTGCAGTTGCCAGCCTTGTTGATAAAAATGAGCCATAACCACTGATCTAGATTCAGTGTCCGTATGTTCTCACCTGGGAATTTGATTCAGTCCATTGTAGACATGGGGTAAAACAACCGATTTGTATTGATATCACGTACCAGTTTCGGTCCATCACTATCTGTTGACTCCTTCAGCAAATAAGCCAAGGTTGAGGAACCTACAGCTGGCATTTCTCTCCTTCTCCATTTGTACATAGAGCCCATATTTAAGAAAGGGAAAAAGGAGGATCCACAGAACTACAGACCAGTCAGCCTCACCTCAGTCCCTGGAAAAATCATGGAGCAGATCCTCAAGGAATCCATTTCTAAGCACTTGGAGGAGAAGATGATCAGGAACAGTCAGCATGGATTCACCAAGGACAAGTCAGGCCTCACCAACCTGATTGCCTCTATGATGATTTGACAGGCTCTGTGGATGCAGGGATACCAATGGATGCGGCATTCCTTGATTTTAGCAAGGCTTTTGATACAGTCTCCCGCAACATTCCCGCAACCACGCTAAGGAAGCATGGGCTGGATGAATGGACTGTAAGGTGGATTGAAAACTGGCTGGAACATCAGGCTCAGAGGGTTGGAATCAATGGCTCAATGTCTAGTAGGCAGCTGGTATCAAGTGGAGTGCCCCAGGGGTCGGTCCTGGAGCCAGTTTTATTCAATATCTTCATCAACAACCTGGAAGATGGCATAGAGTGCACCCTCACCATGTTTGCAGATGACACCAAGCTGGGGGGAATAGTAGATACACTGGACAATAGGGCTAGGATTCAGAGTGACCTAGACAAATTGAAGGATTGGACCAAAAGAAATCTCATGAGGTTCAACAAGGACAAGTGCAAAGTCCTGCCCTTAGGGCAGAACAATCCCATGCACTGGTACAGACTGGGGGCTGACTGGCTGGGCAGCAGCTCTGCAGAAAAGGACCTGGATAATAAGTGAATATGAGCCAGCAGTGTCAAAAGGCTAATGGCATCCTGGGCTGCATTGGTAGGTGTGTTGATAGTAGGTCTAGGGAAGTGATTACTCCCCTCTATTCAGCACTGGTGAGGCCATATCTGGAGTACTGTGTTCAGTTTTGGGCCCCCACTACAGAAAGGATTTGGACAAATTGGAGAGAGTCCAGAAGAGGGCAACACATATGGTTCATGGACTGGGGCACATGGCTTCTGAGGAGAGACTGAGGGAAGTGGGCTTATTTAGTATAAAGAAGAGAAGTCGGAGAGGACTTAATCACAGCTTTCAAATACCTGGCAGGGGTCCAAAGAGGATGGAGCTGGTTTGTTCTCAGTGGGGGCAGATGACAGAACAAGGAGCAATGGGCACAAGTTATGGCAAGGGAAGATAAGTTTGGATATTAGGTAAAATTTTCTCACTAGGAGGGTTGTAAAACACTGGAACAGATTACCCAGAGAGGTTGTGGACTCTATCCTTGGAGGTTTTTAAACCTCAGGGAGACAAATCCTTGGCTGGGATGATCTAGCGGGGATGATCCTGCTTTGAGCAGGGGGTTGGACTAGATGACTTCCTGACGTCCCTTCCAGCCCTCAATTTCTGTGATTCTACTCAAGTTTTCTTAACAGCATTAATTCCACTGTGAGGGAGGTATTCTGCTGCCACGCAGGGCCTCCCCGGGGTGTCACTCCAGCACATTTTCCTTAGCACAGAACTTCCCCACCAGTCATTACAAAAATATAAAGATTCTAATGGAAATAGTTTAAAACGTCACAAGTTAGGCTAACGATTCTCAACTTTTTTAGACTCAAGGTCCCTTGGTTAGACCTTTGGAAAATACAGGCCCTTAGTTTTCACTCATTTTTTGACTATGGAAGAATATTAGAGAAATTCTTCCATTGCAAAGAATGCAGAAAGACCACAACAGGGCAGAATGGTTTTGACACTATGGGTTCCTACTGGAGTCTGCAGGTTTATCTTGCGAACCATGTGTAGGTGCTTGCACACCTACAATGCTAATATTGCAGAGCCCCCTGTCACACCCTTAAAAGGATCCTGCGGCACCCCACAGCTACCCTGATTGAGTGTCGCTGACTTCAGCGGCTCCCCTCCCCAGCTCTTGATACGTTTGTATCATACCCTTGTAATTTAAAAATAAGGGTGCGGGGGAATTCTAAGGAAATTGCTTCATTATCGTATATAATTTGGCCTTTTTGGATTTTTCCTGAATAATTTGATTGGGCTGCTATGCACCTTTCAGTAAGTTGCATTAAAACATTCAAAATGTTCTGAGTGTTTTTATACACCAGTGTGATACTGACTTGAAGCTACTGAAAGTTCCCTGTGTTCCCTTTGATAAGCGAAAATGTAACAGGCTTTGAACGAGCCATTAGCTTCTATCAGGTCAATGATCCATGGATTAAGAACTGGCACCAGAGATCATAAGAGCCCTAAAGGCCCTGTAATCTATCTTGCTGGTAGTCAGAAAATATAGATTGACGTAAGAGACTGCAGAACAGTATGTTACACATCCCAGGCCTGTGCTGTTAGGATATCATGGTGTTCCAGAGCTGGAAGACAGCACCTCTTTAACCTTCCTATGTGCCACAGACTTGACATGCAAAGACCATTTCTTGAGAGGGAAAAGTCTCCCTGTCATAGCAATGCCGTTACTTCTCCTTTTACTTTCAGCGACTACTGACCTGGACCAAACTGAAGTTAATGAGTTATATCCAAAGTGACTGGATCCTTAACTAGCCTCTGAGCTTTATGTTCACCACTTGAAGAGGCACTTGTAGTCCTTATTCCTTCTATTGGATCTGTAGATGTGGACTGATATTCAGACTGACTCCTGCTCCAGTCAATGAGGCTTCCTTATGAGCGCAAGGGGCTACCCTCATGCATCCATTTGTAGGACTGGGGCTTTAATATGGAATAGGTCTGGGTAGGCCTGATGAGACTCCCTTCCCCACTCCTGTCTAGGAGTTGGAGGCCAGCAGCGTGCTGTAGAGGTAGACTGAAGAGCTGGCCACTTCTGGTCCATTTGCTGCTAGAGCTATGTGAAGAATCAGCTAGGAGAAATGGCCAGTTGAGGTAAACCAGTACAGAGTTTCATAGATCGTGAGGCTGGAAGGGACCTCAGGAAATCATCGCGTCCAGCCCCCGCACCAAGCAGGAAAGACAACCGGGAGTCCTCAGCTCTGATCTACACCAACGTCATTTCTGCAATTGCAGTGTAGATTTCTCCAGCAAGGTAACCATCCAGTTTGTGGACAGTTTTGTGGCTGCTGCTAGATAATCCCCCATGGAGAGTGTGAGGCCAGGAAGGCAGCAGGATCATAGAGTGGGGAGGAAGGACAGGGATACCATGGAGCCATGGGCCGCAGTCGTGAGCCCAGACTGCTGAGCGGTAAGGACTGAGACACGTGGAATTGAGAGGAGAAGGCTGTGAGACACTGAAGGGAAGAAGGTGGGAGCCAAGGGCAGCAGGGAACAGAGGTCCAGAGACACGAGTCTGCACAGTGCAGCTCACTTCTCAAAGGCCACATGGGATATATTTGTGCTGGGAGAAGCCATATGTAAGTGCAGGGAACCACACATATACTGGTCTGGATGGGACTGTGTAGTCAGCCAGAGTCCTGGGTTGGAGCTTGTTGGAAATAATTGGTCTGGAGTCCCCTGTATCTTCACCTGTACTGGAATAATAGGAGGAGCTGGTGACCCAGGTGTGCAATAAGCCATAAAGGGAATGGTTGTATATGGAAAATTAGTAAATGCCAAAGACCCATTGTATAAGATTGTTGAAGCATTATGGATGCACAGAGCCCTATACGGAACTGCTGAGACAGCGAGGGCCAAAGCTGAAGCAGGCCTTTCATGCTGCTGGAAGGGTCATGGGGTGCTCAGGCTGGTGCCGCTGAGGCACGGTGGGTAGCAGGGAGGATAGGATATCTTGCCTGAAAGAAGGTGAGAGCGGAGGTGCAGAGAGATGTGACTAAGTGTGTCACTGGAGAATGGTACAGCTGACTGGGAGACCTCTCCAGAGACAGGAAACCTCAAGGTGTGGCAGGCGGCACTACATGTGGGAGTGGGGGGCGTTCTTGGCCTTGGCTGTAGGTCAGATACATCCAGACATCCTCCAGTGTTCACAAAGTAGTGTTGTCTTTTAACACCCTGATCTCAGACCTCTCCTGCAGAGGAGATGCTTGGGCTTGTGTTCTGTGTCAGCAAACTTGATGCTTTGTTTGCTTTGCAGGTTGTATTTTGATAGTAGCGGAAATCTGATTCCTGTTTTGACCTGTTTTGAGCTATTTTTGTCTTCCAGTCTTGCCTTTCCCCTTGTTCTATGTGTTCTTTTGCAGCAAACAGTCTGTAGGCAATTCTACCAACTCCTTCCTGTATTTCTCTCCCGTTTGAAGCCATAGTTCCACTACTGCTCCAAAGGCTTTTCAGCTCTTCCAGTGTCTTTTGTACGAGTCACCATTTGCTTGCTTGTATTTTTTTAATCAGGTGTTTTTCACCTTGTTTGCATGTCTGTAAGGAGAGAAGAGAAATGCCTTCTAACATTTTGGGGCCGTTCCATTGTTCATCTTTGTGATCACATATTCATAGACATAGATTTGATGGCTGGAGAAGATCATCTAGTCTGATGCTGAGCATAATACTGCTGGTTGCATTTTCCCTGCTACTTCTTGCATCAAATCTTTAACTAGTCAGGGAATGATTGGGGTTAGAGGCAGTAGTGAGCTTATGCAGTAGTTTACATTACCAGAGCAGCAGCCAGGGACTTTTTTTTGAGTCCCTGAAGCAAGTAAAAATCCCTTCTCCCCCATGCATAATGGGATGTCCCCTCTCATCCTCCTCCCTCTCCCCCCACCCACTGCTGGCATGGAGGGGAAGCTCCAGAAATGCTTCTGCCTGATCCAGCTTGGGCTGCATGTGGCACCAGGCTCAGGCAGGGACAGTGGCAGTAGTGGTAGGTCCCTCCTCCTTGCCTGGTCCCCTCTGAGGTGTTCCCTGTCATCCTAGGAGTAAGCAATGTCTCTAGCCAAACCTGGCTCCACACGCCGCCTGGGTGGAGTGAGACAGGTGTGGCTTAGAGCCTGCCTCCTTCCTCCCCGCCACCCTCTCCTCCAGCCCTGGGTCAGCTGGGGACGGTGGCAGTGGCATCCAGGGGAGGAGATGGGAGGAGCGGGGACATGCAACTGAGCACAGAAGCGAAGAGAGATAGGAGGGATAATTTTTACCTCTTGAAAGATTTTTAAAAAATTCCCCCACCCCCTTTTATGAAATCCCCCACCCTGTAATAAGTGCGTTCCCCCCTGCCTTCCCCTGTGGGAACCCAGTCATCGCACAGTCGTGCTCCCTCTTGCCTTTCCAGTCCCGTGATTCTTACATTACTGGTGCCCAGCGCCCCCGGTTCAGTGTGGTGGGCAAAGTGCCCCATACACAGAAGGTACAGCAGCCCGATGTCATGGCGTTCGGCTGCAGGGTGGGCGTTGATCATTTGAAATGCCTCAAGCTGAGTTGGACCTAGGACCCCCTTTCACCACTGGGCTGTTGTGCAGACAGTGGGCACCACCATTATTTAGGAGTGAAAACGACTGCATGGGCTGTACTTTGTATGAAACTGAATTCATCTCTAAGGGTGAATTCGGCATCTCACCCCCCCTTTAGATATTCTGGATCCTGATATGATGGCAGTGCTTGCTGTGCAGCCCTGAATCGGGGCTCATGACACTGAGGAGGACAGGAATTCGGACACAGCCCTGAGTCGAGCATTTCCTGTGTGGTGCCTCTATGCGTCTCCCAGCTGAGCACACAGATGCTCTGTATCTACCCTTTGAAAGCGGCCAACTGTTTCCACTGCCTCTGGAGTCAGCTTTGGTGTTCAATCCATTATATTTGGAGTTTCAATTTCCCGCAGGGGACAAAACACCTATATTTAGCGTTATATGAAGGGTAAGATGCCTATGGGACAACTTGAATCTGCTTCTGAATGTGTTCTCCAAAATCGCATGAGGACTTTGTGAAGATGCTGGACATTGAACCCAGCCTTGCATGGCTGGGCCAATCTTCCCCCTTTGAGATTTTCAAAGCTGCTTAAAGGATGTAGGTAATAGATACTGTTGGAGAGCTCAGCTGGTGTTAGAGGGGGAGCGTTAAAGGCTTAAACCAGTGGTGCCCAGCTCATCCATCCCTGCAGGCTGGATGGGTGGCATGGGACCAGTCTGCGAGCTGGATACAGAGCACAGGGCTGCATCATTTGGTCTCTCAGGCTGGAGTTTAGTAACGGCAGCATTAAAGGCTGCAGCTCCTGGAACCATGACAGCTGCCGTTCCTATCAATGCTGAATTTTGGCCCTATGGGCTGCCCTAGGGACCAGATGATACAGTTTCATATTCTGGATCTGGCCTGTGAGGGTTTTGAAACAAGCAACAATAGAGTTGATTACTGCAGCTCCAGGAACCACGGCAATTAACCCTGCTACCGCTTGTCCCCGCACACAATTCCTCGACCTGTGGGGAACCCTGTGGGCTGCATGATATGGCTCTGCAGGCCTGATTCAGCCCCTGGGCCTTAACATAGTCACCTTTGGCTTAAACAGGTACTTCTATATCCTTGAATAAAAGATGGAAGTTGTATTGAGAATGAAAGAGAGGACCTGTAAGTCCTGATAAATAAAAGCACTCAGATAATTAAGTAGGAATATTTAAAAATGCATGAACAGTATCTCATTTAAACGTATGTTACTTTCATAGCAGCAGACATGAGTGAGAAGCAGAGCTCCTAAAAATGAAGTATTCCTCAGACGTGGAAAGGTTCTGAGAACTTGGCTCAGGAGCAGAACTTCGAGAGCTGTGCCCTTCACAAAGCTATAGACAGCGCTTCTAGAGACGATGCTGGAGAGTAGTCATTTGGTTTTTTTCTCTTATAATCCACAGAATGGGTCACACGACATGCCGGCGCACTGAGGATAAATCGACGTTGCAATTGCAGAACTGACTGCGGTGTAGATCAGAGCTAGACTGGTTAAGCTGCAGAATGCATTCTGACTTGGACCCTTGATAACATTTTTACAGATCTCGTCATGCTGCTCCTTCAGGTCTCTTTTTGTATGCTCTTTCAATTATGTTGATCTTAGGATAACAGTTAGCCATAGGATAAAAGCTAGGTAGGTTAGGCACTGGTACCCTACTACTTAATGGACTAAACTAATCCCTGGTGAGCTCTTGGCTTGTTTGATTAGACTGCAATAGCATTTGAGCTTGCTTAATTATCTACACTGCACTGCAGGGGAATGGCTGCATTTAGACAGAGCCTAAATCAAGTAATTTATGCCCAGAATTCGGGCTTTGAAAATGAAGATTTCCTCAAGCATATATGTCAAATTTTATAGCTCACTCTTGAGACCCCATTCTACAGTCTGTCCATAAGAACCTGAAATGAAGCCAGGATGTTTTTTCAGACAGTTTTCAGACAAACATATCCATACTTAACCTCCCTAAATTCATTCCATGGGTTTTTTCCAACTTGTTTTTAGATCTTGCATTTATCCCAATTACTCCTCTCTTCAGATCGTATATTCTGAGCGCTTGCCTTAGGATCATAGGTTTATAGGAAATTAAGAATGGAAGGGACCCCACAAGGTCATCTAGCCCTGCCACCTGCTCGAAGCAGGGTCATCCCTGACTAAAGCATCCCAGCCAAGTGTCTGTCGAACACACTTTTGAAAGTTTCCAAGAACAGAGACTCCACAGCTCCTCTAGGTAGCCTGTTCCAATGCCTGCCCACGCTCATAGTCAGAAAGTTCCTCCTCCTAATCTCCAGCCTAAACTTCTTCTGCTGCAACTTGAGGCCATTGTTCCTAATCCTTTCTGCTATGGCCACGGAGAAAAGCCGATCTCCATCCTCTCTATATAATTGCCCTTCAGGTATTTTGAAGGCTGTTATCACATCTCTTCTCCAGGCTCAGTAACCCTATCTCTTTCAGCCTTCCCTCGTAAGCCATGTCTCCCAGGCCCCCCCACCTTTTTTCTTTGCCCTGCAATGTACTCTTTCCAAACCTTTCATACTCTTCTTCAAGTGTGGGGCTCAAAACTGGACAGAGGACTTCAGTTAGCCGCACCAGTGCTGAAGAGAGTGACAGAATCACTTTCCTTGATTTGCAAGTGACACTCCTGTTAATGCAACCCAGGACACTGTTGGGGTTGCTCTTTTTTTTTTGCAAAATGAGCATGCTGTTGTCTTATATTTGGGTTATGGTCCACCATAATCCCACTTTTCTGTAATGCTGCAGTCTAGTCAGTTTTTCCCTAGTCTGTATTTATGCACGCAATTAGTGTCCCAAGTGCAGGACCTTGCACTTGTCTTTGTTGAATCTCATCTCATTGATTGCAGACCATTTCTCCAATCTGTCCAGGTCATTGTGGATCTTAGTCCTGCTTCTGGAGTGTCCACAGTTCCACCCAACTTGGTGTCATTTGCAAATTTGCTGAGCGATTTGTTTGATCTTATCATTGAAATGACTAATAAAGATGGAAATGTTAAACAATCCTAAGGACAGACTCCTGGGGAACCCCGCTTGATACCTGCTCCCAAACAGATATTGAGCCACTGATGACTGCTTGCTGAGTACAATGATCCAACCAGTATCCACATGACAGTACTTTTGTTTAGTCTGTAATTCCTCAGTTTGTTAATGCAAATGTGAGAGTGTCAAAAGCCTTGCTAAAGTCAGGGTATGCTATGTCTGCTGTTCTCGCCTCATCTACAGAACCTGTTCCTTTATCATAGAAAGAAATCAAATTGGTCAGGCATGACTTGCTGTTGGTGAATCAGTCTTGCCGTTCCCGATCACCTTGTACTCCTGTAGGTACTTCACAAAGGATTTCTTGAGGACCTGTTCCGTGATCTTTCTGGGCATACAGGTCAGGCTGACTGGTCTGTAGTTCTCCAGATACTCCCTCTTCCCACTCTTAAAGATGGGTATTATATTTTCCTGTCATCTAGGACTTCACCCAATCTCCGTAAGTTCTGAAAAAGGATAGGCAATGGCTCCAAAATTATCTCAGCAAAGTCCTTAAGTACCTGAAGGTGCTTCCAATCCAGCCCTGCCAACTTGAAAGCATCTAGCTTCCCTAAGTAACGTGTTCTGCCATTACAATAGACAGTTTGTCTCCTTCGCTATCTCTGCTGCCAACTGCACTCTTCATCTGGTAGCTGCCCCTATTTGTGAATACTGAAGTAAACAGGGTATTACAGACTTCTGCCTTTATTGCACTATCCATAACTAGACTGCCTTCCTTGCTAGCTGAATCTCAAATAGTCTCTTGGCCTTCCTGATTTTCTCCCTGCTTGCCTGTGCTATACTTTTATACTTTTTCTAGTACTATGACCAAATTTCCAATTTTTGTGGGATTACTTTTTGAGTTTCAACTCATTGAAAAGACTGGTGTTTAGCCAGGCTGCTCTTCTGTTGTACTTCCATTCTTCTGTCGCATTAAGATAGCTTGCTCCTGCATGCTTAAAAGGTCCCCCTTAAAGTACAGCCAGCTTTCCTGGACTCCTTTTCCCTTCAGACTCGCCTCCCAAGTGATCTTGCCCACCAGGTCCCTGCATTTGTTAAAGTTCACTTTTTTTAAGTCCAGTGGCCTTATTCTCATTCTTTTCATCCTTCTTTTTAAGATCTTAAACTCTCTTATTTTGTGGTCACTGTCACCCAAGTTACCTTCCACCTTCACATTCTCAATTCCTCGCTGTTTGTGAGCAGTAAGTCAAGAAGAGCATCCTCCCTTTTTTGACCTCTCTATCATCCGAATCAAAAAACGTATCCCCTATACACTCCAGGAACTTGCCAAACTGCTTGTGCACTTCTTTATCTCCCTTCCAGCAGATGTCCTGGTAAGTGCACCACGAGAATGAAGTCCTGCAATTTGGAAGCTTCTGTCACTTGTTTAAAGGAGGCCTCGTCTTCGTCCTCCTGGTTTGGGGGCCTGTAGCAGACACCCACTGTGACATTCCTCTGTCATGTCTTGTAAGGCAGTTGTGCCCCTTTGTAGGCCACCTGTACCTTTCACTACTTCATACCTTGAATTCCATCACATTTTCAGCCAAAAAATGCTCTTGGGTAGGCACTGCAGGATTTGCCAGGTAACCAGAATTTGCCATTTGTCACTGTTACTTCTGAAGGTACCAGGAGAACTGCACTGGCTCACATCTGGAAGCCTTTCTTTGCAACCAGAAGGGATTTAAAAAAAAAAAATCGTATTTAAATACCAACAAAAATGCCGCAGAAAACTTGTAACACCAGAAATCAGCAGGGAGATCTTGTGTCTTTGAGATGCAAAGAAGTTCCACACACAATGGATTCAGGTGTCCCTGCTGACTCCGGACTAAATAGGAGAAGTCTTGTCCAATTTCAGATCGGTGAATCTGAGACTGTCCTTAACCTAAGAGAAGTAAAGCTTTTAGCAAGGTCTCTTCAGTGCAGGAAAAAATGAAGTAGGAGACAGTTTAACTGGGACTTTTGATAAAGCACGGCACAAAGGAAAGATACACTGTGTAACAGTACCTAGACCCAGCTAAATAAAGCATTGGCTTGGCTATAGAAACCAGAGGACTGAAAGATGTGAATCACTTGAGAGGCAGGAGGTGAAAGGTGGAGTGTTATGCTAGGTGATGCTGAGTCTCATTCGTCTTGTGTCCTGTACCAAAGATCTGTTGCTAATGATATGGAGAAGGACAGGTTAGCCACAGCAAGAGACAGACTGGAGGTAAGCAGGCCAGGTGGGATTAACTAATAGTTTCTGAAACAGTAGGGGTAAAATATGGGTGAAGTTTATAGTCTTTATTCCAACTTTTTTTACTGCATAGGATATGATTAGCTCTAGTGGTATTATGCCTTGTAAGAATATTAAACTTATAGGACTGTTTCTTATCAGGTGGAAGAAGGTCTGGTAACGTGAAAGATTTGCTGTAACTTTATAGTTTCATAGTTTCTAGGGTCGAAAGGGACCTGAACAGAACATCAAGTCCGGCCCCCTGCCCTGGGCAGGAATGAGTGCTGGGATCATAATACCCCAGCCAGATATGAGCCAACCTCCTCTTGAAGACCCCCAAGGTAGGGGAGAGCACCACCACCCTTGGGAGCCCATTCCAGAGCCTGGCAGCCCTAACCGTACAGTAATGTCTCCTTATATCAAACCTGAACCTTCTCTCAATCAATTTGTGGCCAGGGCAGCAGAGCCCAGGGGAGCAGAGCCTCACCTATTTTCTGCTGGTCTCCCCCGATGACTTTATATATGATCACCAGATCCCCTCTCAGTCTTCTCTTGTGGAGGCTGAATAGGTTCAGGCCCTTTAGCCTCTCCTCGTATGGCCTGCCCCGCTGCCCCGTGACCATGTGAGTGGCCCTCCTCTGGACCATCTCAATGCTGGCCACGTACCTCTTGAAGTGTGGTGCCCAGAACCGGATGCAGCACTCCACCTGTGGCCTGACCAGTGCTGTGTAGAGGGGAGGATCACCTCCCTGGACCTGCTTGTGATGCATCTGTAGATGCACGACAAGGTGTGGTTAGCCTTCCTGACTGCTTCCTTGTATTATGGTAGACACTAGCTAATTGCCCATCAAGAATGATGGATATCAGATAATATTTCCATGCTTCTCCCACTCACCCTTTGGTGCTGGCCATTTAAAGACTTCCTCCACCACCACCACTGCCTCCTCCTCCAACCTCTGGCACGGGGGCTCCCTCCCTCCGCCCACCTCCACCTCGCACCAGGACTCCCCCCCACCTCTCCTTCCCTCCTCGCTCCCCTTCCCCTGCCTGCCGGCTGTTGGCAGGGCCGGGGGCAAGCGGGGGGGCGCTGCCACCATGACCGCTCCTTCCCTCCCTGCCGCCCGGCCCCAACAACAGCCGCCATTGTGATCCCCCCCCCCACACCTTCACTTCCCAATTCCCCAGGCCCCCCCAGGCCCATGCAACCTCCCTCCCTCGCTCCCCACCGCCTCCACTTCCCTGCCAGCTGTGAGGAACAGGGGCAGAGGGAGCTGCCACGCCGGAGGTTCAAGGATCAGCAAGCACCGGTGAAGGAGCTCCCATTTTTCCTCAGCTGACCCCACCAATAATCCCAATTTATTTATTTCTAATGTGTGGAAAAAGGGGTGGAGGGAGCCACGCACTGGAGGAGGCGGCGGTGATGGTGGGGCTCCCGTTTTTCCTGAGCTGGACCTGCCCTTTGCCTCCCCGTGCCCGGTGCCTGCCCGGCCCGCACAACCAGTTGCTGCCCGCCTTCTTGATGGCACATGCGTGCTTGCCCCAAAATGTCACAGACAGGCAGACAGACTAAGCCCTTTATTGTATTAGAATTAGTCTGATCTATAGGAACAGATACAAATTTGAAAGCAGATTATCTTTATGCATAGCGTTATTTAGATCCTGCATAACATTATTTAGACTTGCATTTTAAATGCCTTTTAGTCTGATTTCTCACTCGTTCTCTGACCGATGAGGGCAGAAGCCCAATGAGGAGCCCAACACACATGCTAACAGTCATGGGAACGGAGATGTCAGACTCTGACAGTGCAGTGCAAAGCCGAACAAATGGAACGTGGGGAAATACCTGGAGACAGCCACAGCCGTAGTGGCATTTCATTTGAATTTATCCAAGAAACAACACTCTAGCCCAAAAACCTAAAAGAATCTCACTTCACCAGGCCAGCTGTCTTTGGAGAAAGGATCAGAGTTTTTAAAATCCTTTTCAAAAAAAAATCTCGGTTTTCTTACCCCAGAGGCATAAATTATGGATGGAAACATGGTGTATGGGGGTTTCTTTTTCTTCTCTTTTACAGGGTGTTTCATCAAAATGGAGTCTTCCTAAAAGGAAATATGCCACCTGTCCATTCAGATGTACCTATTATGAATATATTAAATCATTTTCTTTTCAGAAGATAATCTCCACACAGGCTTCTGTTTCCCCTTGGAGTCCTGGAAGTAGCCAGACTTAAAATTAGGACATTGGTCGATATGCTTTTCTCCATTAATTTGTGATAAGAATCAGAAAAACATTGCAGGCTGAGATGGAAAAGGCCTCATAGATAATTTATCCCTTGTGGGGCTGGTCACGGTGGTGATTTGTTCAGTCGAGTTTTAAATGGTCCAACTGCAGAGACTTCAGTAAGGAGATTATTGCAGAATCCAAGCACTGCACGCTCTCAGGAAGCTTTCTTGATGTTTCGCCCGTAATTCTTATTTTCATTTTGTTTGCTCCTAGTTTTGTCTCTTTGCCAGCTTAAAAAAATTCCTAACTTTCCTTGGTGCTCTCTTTATTTTCTTCCTTTATTCAACAAGTCCGAGTATAAAGGAACAGCTTATGGCTAAACTCACTTCCGGCTTAGGCTAGTTTCTGCCGATGTGAACGAGATGCCAGGCTCCTGGTGGCAAGGAGGCTACCGGGGAGGGGATACAGGAGTGCAGAGTTGCTGGGGCCTTCCCTCGGACGGGGAACCCATGCTAGAGGCAAGCACAGCTAGAAATGGGAGGAAAGGGCCAAGGGAGAGACACTGTAATTCAGCATACTTGAAGATCGTAGCCAATGCGAGCTATTATGGCTCCATTGACATGCATGGAACGGTGACAACATGCATTAGTTGCCAGTCCATATTTGTCTGAATCTCCTTGGTGGAAACCATAGCTCCCCTTAGAGCAGGGGTGGGCAAAATGCGGCCCAGGGGCCAGATGTGGCCTGCCAGGCCATTCAGTCTGGCCCACAGGGATCCTAAAAAATTTAGAAAATTCCTATTTACCTGCCCCTGGCTGCCTGTCATGCAGCCCTTGATGGCTTGCCAAAAGTCAGTAATTAAACCTCTGCCCAAAATAATTGCCTGCCCCTGCCTTGGAGGATGATGATGCCTTCTTTGTGCTCTTTGTTGCACCCTTGCTGGGCCATTATATCCCTTGCTCTATTACCCTGGACAAATGTTGTTAAAGACTTGGGTGGGTACTTTTCGATGGTTGGAGGTAGGTACTGATAAACGGGGTGCCTTCCCATCTTCTGCAGTTAATGCTTGTTCAGGCTTAGTTGTCTGATTGAAAATGACTGAGACCCAGTTCTCCCAATGCGTAAAACAAATTATGCCCGTCTGTTTCCTGTTTCCCGGTATTAAATAGTTCCACAGGTAGACATCTTATTTATTTTGCTCTTTTCAGCTGCTTCTTTCATTTCTTTGGTTTAAAGTCCATTTCACACTGGGGAAACTCAGCATGATGAAGTGTCTGGTATCCTTAGACTGCGAGGCGATTCACTTCATTCCTCTCTAATAAAGGAAGAAAAATAGGAAACAACCTGTGCAGCTGTCAGGGTCCACAAACAGAGCTGAGAATTATTACCGGTCTGAATCTTCATCAGAAGTCGAGTCCCCGTTAATGCTTTTGACTTGGAATACGGGACTCATTCTGCCACCTCTTTGACATATCTACTTAAAACATAATCTAGTTTAGACTAGGAAAAAATATTGAATGGGTCCATTCCAGTATTTGCTGGTATTATGCAATATAGTTTGAGTTGTACACTATTGCAGCTGGCCATGCTGATGTGGTCCAAACATTTTTTTAGATAAAATTCTGCTTCTCCATTATTTGGTTAGAAAACAGAAGAAAAGAGAAATATCTGCAAATAAAAATAAATACTGAAACCCAGCAGGAGGGAAGGCAGTTCCCATAATCTGAAAGCTCAGGTGTCTACAAGCGATGATGGCTGCAGATCGGGAAAACAGAGAGAGGTTCAGAGCATTGGGCTGATACTGGAAGCCCTTAGCACAGATCCAAAGTGCCTGACAATGATACTGGATTTCTGCAGTCTTGATTAAAATGCAGTCCATTCTCACCAGTCCTCCTTCAGTGCTGCACACATAAGCAGCTGCTAAAGAGAGGAGAGCTACACAAAAATGAAAGGGAAGTGCTGGTTTGTGATTTTAAACTTGCAGTTGTCTCATTCTTCTGGGAATATTGATTGCAAATAAATACATAGGAGACAATTGTGCAGCAAGATTTTTATTAGCCAAGTCTTGTATCACTGGTGAGACCCACTGAAATGCAGGGCTTGCATGCAAGGGCTGAAGCCTTCTGTATAGATTTGATGGCAGAGTTGTAGCTTCTCTTTAGCAACTAGATGGTGCGGTTTCCAACTGCACGTCGAAGGCTTTGTATGAAAGTCTGAGCTGTAGTTTTATTTTTTTTCTGTTTCTGCTTTTAGTCAGTCAAGGGACTAACTGTTAACCTGACAAATTTAAAGGGAAAAACTGCTAAATAAACAGTCTTTTTCATCAGCGATATCACTTCCTTTCTGGAAGGATTTAACGTGCAAAAAGGGAAGCACATTCCTATGCAGCTCAATGAAGGTATCTCATTGTATTGATCCTCATGCAAAATGTTCAGTCCAGAATTTAATTTGCTTATTTTTTCCAAGAATGGTATTCCTGTGTTGCTTTAGGTAATACATTGAGGAAAAGCTTATTTCTTAAGATAAAAGACCAGGAAAATACCAAAGAAATTTGTTTTATCTATAATTATATTCAAATATCCAGTATTTTTACAAATCATTACTACTGCTAGAAAAGAGCTCCTGTCATGGGAACCAAAATGTAACACATTTCTTCCTCTTCTCAATTTTCTTCTTTTGTCGGCTGCTTTTCTTATAACGGTCGCTTTGTCCCAAAGGAGCTCAGATAGCTTTGTAATCACAGAGCTGAAGCAAGTTGTTTTTTTGTTAAAGCAGCTCTGCCTTTCAATGTAAATAGGTAACAGTTGCTGGAAGTGGTTGCTTAATTCATCTTGCCCATCGTTTTGACTCATTTTGGCTGTGTTATTAGAGGGACTGAAGTTATCAGACTTGCATGACGTTCCATCTGTCAACACTAATGGACACTAATAAAGTCCTGAAATAGTGCCTCGGGTTTTGAAATGGGGTTGACAGACTCGTTACTTGTGTTACATGCTGCTGAATTAGAACTGGCAGCTACTTTAAGTTTTGCTTTTAAAACCTTGAGAAGTTTGGGACGTTTCACAGTTCTGAAAGGATTAGCCTTTTTTTTCCCAGAAAGGATAATCTGAGATATAATGAGAAATATGAATTAGAAACGAGAACTAGGAGCTTTCAAAGGAATTAAACCCCCTCCATGTTAGAGGCATATGCCAACCTCTAACTATTCCTGTCTACCTGGCAAGGCAGAAGGGTGAGAAAGCTGGAGGTCTGACACGATGCTTCCATGGCAAATAGTTACAGACTTGAACATGCATTCCCTTTTTGCATACATGACAACGCATGTGCAGCCAAGCCTCTCTTGGGATTGGGGTTGGGAGTGGGATGGAGGTAGCAAGGATGAGAGCCTAACTGAAGTGTATAGGCTGCTGTCCTATGCTACGTGTAGGACAGCAGCCCACACTTTGTATTGCCAAAACTTGAACAAACTTCCAAGTTTTATATTAGATATAAACAAATTGGATCCTTACTGGAAAGATACCTATCTTTTACCTAGCAAAGACTGTCAACAGCACCAGGAGATTTATCCTCTGGAGTGGTCAGGTGTTGTTTTTTTCACCTCTTAGTACATGATCACAGTCTTCTTGTCACAAATTGCCATCCCAAAGCTCTGCACGATTCAGAAAGTCTGCCCAGGAGATTTTGCATGGAAGATTCAACCAAGGCCGTGTCATCCGCCAACAGGAAGTCTCTCAGAACCAGTTCTTTCGCCTTGGTTTTCACTCTAAACCTTGGAGTGTTGAAGAAGCCTCCACCTAGTCTTGTTGAAAGATAAGAAAGTAAAAAGGACCTTTAAAGCATGCAGATGCTATAATGAAGAGAGCCGTATAGACTAATCAACTTCTCAACTTATTTTTCCTCATTGAAGGTCTGAATACTCTGTAGGACCACATTTCTTCTCCAGGGCATGTACTTTGAGCAATCTCCATGTGATTTTCCTGGGAATTAATGTTTTGGTCTTTCCTTCTATTCCACCTCCTAGTGGGGCTGACAATCTGTTGGCTGCTTTATCATTCCTTCTTCAGGCTCCAAGATCCCAACAGGACTCGAATGCCTTTGGTTAAGTTACCAGAATCTCCGGTGGCAGGTGGCAAGCCATAACGTAGCTTAGATACTTCCTCTGAATCCATGGCCCAACCCTTTCAGCCTTGTCCTTCTCCATTATAGCAGTAGCTGAAGAAAAGTTACTTTGCTTAGACTACTGCAGTGGTTCACAGCCTTTTCAGACTTGAAAAACAAATAGACTCAAGGCAGCCCTTGATAGACTCAAGGTACCACTCGGAAGATGTCAGCTCTCAATTTTCACCTGTTGTGTTTTTTCTTTTAATGTAGAAAAATCCTAGAGCAATTCTTCTGTTACAAAGAACGCGCAAAGCCGACGACAGGTCAGAATGTCTATACTGCTATGGATTCCTATTTGAAATCTCTGAGTTTGTCTTGTGAATCAAATCATGTGTGTGCACCTAACAGTGCTAACATTGTGCAGCGTGCTTGAAATGATCTTAAGACAGCCTCCGGTGCTGTGGCACCCTGTGTGAGAATCGCTGGAAAGAAAAAGAAAGTGAATGGGAGTTACGAATTTAGAGCAAGAGCTTCTGAGCCTCTTACTTCTAGATACATTTTCTTTCAGTTCTAAAAGATGATTTAGTTAGTTAGAATAATAAAACAACTAAAACTACCTGCAAGGGCATTGCAGAAAAATTGGTCGCCGCTACCACTCACTGTCACGGTAGAGGGAACGAAGCTGGGTCTGCCTCTTGATGCTGAGCCCAGTGTTCTTGGTTTGTGTTATGCATGCTGTAATCTCACCTGCTGGGGTCTCCTCAGGGGTTTAGGCACAAGGCTGTTGAATTTGTGACGCCCCAGAGCCTTAGGAGTGAGAGGTGTGCTGAGATGGTCAGCTCTGCCCCAGCGGTGGCATCTTGGCACGCTCAGTAGCAGAACGTGGGGTGCCCAGGGAACTTCGCCGTAGAGAGCGTTTCCGCGTGTGCAGACTGCCGGGCATCAAAGTGGCTAGGTGGGGTTAATGTGGATCACCATCTAGGACTTGGGTGCCTAAGTTCTGCCAAAGTCCCACTTTAGATACCTAAGTATTCTTTTGGATCAGGGCTTATCTCTCTGCTTGAACGGCACATTACAAATGAATAATAAATGTATCTTCTGAACAGCCCCGTGACAGCAAGAAGTAATCCTGACCCCTTTCTACCGTTGGGTGACTTGGGTACAGAGGACAAAGTTCTGCCTCAGCATAATGCTTAACCACATGCCTTAGTCCATCCCTATTCTGAAAAGTACTTAAACTCATGCTTACCTTTAAGCACATGCATAAAGTCAAGGGACTTCGGTATATAAAGTTAAGTGTGTGCTTCACAGGACGAGCGGTCAGGTAACTCGCCTTTAGACATCCAGGAAGTCTGTATTAGAGCCAGAAAGTGCGGTGTTGCAGTCCTCTGCTATTGTCACAAGATCACCCCTTCTTAACCTGCTAGGTTTTGTGATCTCTCTCAGATTCTGTGAGATGATGATTTTGTCCAGTTCCCTGATGATGCACAGTTGCCCTCCGCAGCATTACTGAGTGCACTGGGATAAGCTTAAAATATTTTTTGGAAATCTGTTTCTCTTTACTGAACCAGACTGTCTTGCATTTTTGTATGAGAATGGGACACATTCACTTTCCCAGGCTTTCAGAATGCAACTTTCAAGGCTCTGGAGGCCAGCATCACTTTTCGCCTCGTCCAAGTATCTGTGAGGCTCAATCCAGTTCTTACAAGGCAGAATGCAAACTCAGTAGTGGAAGTCTCCAGAATTATTTCACATCATGATTGATTCCTGTATGCCTACTCTCTGACTTCTGCTAAAGTACCATGAGAATGGATTCAGCCCTCCCCCCCTGCCATTTTATACACCTTAAGCTTTTCTATAGCAGCTCGCCCTGTATTATGAAACAAGTCCTGTATTATGAAACTCTCCTATAAAATTTACAATGTTTGTAGCCCAATAGATGTGGTAGTGAACAAAACTCTCAGTGGACATCCAGATGAGTGCGCACGTGCACTTCCCTGGGGACAAATAGCAGCAGCACATAGTTGTGCCACTGCTACTTGTCCCCAGGGAACACTTATGCACATGTGCTTTGGCATGTAGCAGGTTGCCCCAGGTGGGGTAGGGGAGGCTGAGGCCAGCACCTGGGCTGGCCTCAGCAGCCTCACCTGACATCCTGGGGGCTTCCTGGGGCTGATCCAGTGGTGCCACCTTGCTTTTTTCAGGCACAGGTTGTTCTGACACTGGGATCTCCTGATGTCAACCCCCCCCAAGCTGCGAAGTAGCAGCGCAGTGAATGCCTGCATGTGCAGTGCATGCCATTTGCAGCACCACAGATGGATCTGCAGCACTGCATAGCACGTGCACATGCTTGTCTGGACATTCCCCATGGTTGCTAATCTTAACTATATTGTGGTTTGGCAGGTATCCTTCATTTTGACCCAACTACAGCAGGTTGTCAATGAGCTCTTGCAAAAAAAGTAAGGCATGACTTGAATGGAAAACCTTTAACCTCTATCTGGAAAGTAATGTTTATAATTCAGTGGGAGGTGCTGTTCTTTTTGAGTCACTGCCAGTGTATTTGGGAGACGGTGATACTGCCCGTGCTATTTTTCCACTGAGATGTAAAACCGGTATCTTGGCATTAAAGACCCCAAGACATTTTTTCACAAGACAGGCTTGTAGTCATAGCCGGATTTAGATATCTTGATGAATGAGTGTGATACAAATGAAGTGGGTAGTCCTAAAGTCTTTTTTATTTTTTTTCCCTTTTGCAATTAGGTTGTCATTTATGGTGTCTATGACATTCCCAATAGCAGGAATGGGGAATACTATCATCTCAAAGCAGAAAGGAAAACAGCAATTTTTGGAAGGGTGTCCAATGTACGTGCGTAGTAACTAAGATTAGGCGATCTCCGTTCCCCCACCAGAGTCAACTGGATATGTTTCTGTTCCCTTCCTGCTTTGACATCGCCATGCTGCGTTGCTATGCAGAACTGTCATTTTCCTCTGAAGTGGTAAATATAGCAATTACCATATAGACGGATAAACAGAAAAGCACTTTGGGATGGGTGGCATTTTATGGATATGAAATGTCTGTTTTATACATACAGCTCTTCTTAACAGCCTCGGGATACACAGAAGTAAAGCACAATATAGACAGTTCCTAAGGACGATATTCACAAACTGAAACCAGTCGCCTTTACCCTGGCCGTTAGTGCTCATTTGTACAATAAGTGGTTCCACTTCTTGGAGGAAAAGGGTGCGGTTGTTACTTGGGTTCTCTTTTTGCTTGTGTGCGTGCCATTGTTTCATGCAGCAGAAATAACCGAGCCTCAATGAAGACGTCACTTGTGTTCGCTAGTTTGCAGCCCTCTGCTAGCGTTAGCCAAGCAAAGAACGAAGCAGAGGTCCTGGATTAACACTGACTGATCCAACTTCGGTCTGCCCTCAGCAGCTTCCCAAGCCAGAGGTAGCAATATATAACTTGGGATTGGGATCTATTTCTACTGGGTGCTATTGAAAAATCATTCCTTTTTGGTGTCAGGGACCCCTTTAGGGCCACAATGAAGTCCACAGCACAACGGAGTCCCTGACACCAAAAAAGGCTTGAATTTTTAATGCAAAAGATTTAAAACCTAAGCTCTTTCCCCAAATGTGTTCCCATGCTGACTGAAAATAGGCAGCCCTTCAGAGAAGAAAAATAAGCTAGTACTGATACAATTGCTTTGATAGGCATCTCTAGCATAAATGAACGCTCACTAGAAATAGATCCAAATTGCCTGGAGAACTGGAAGTTCTTATAACTGCTTTTCAGTGCAGGCAGAGTGGGGTGAGTAAGAGGTCTCTTTATTGTCTTTCATCCTGGTACCCATTTTTTACTCGAGCAGGTATCAGTTTGAGGGATCCTGTAGCTTGTTCGGGTTCAGACAGATGTTGACTATTGCACTGCACTTCTTTGCACCTCTGCATGTTGACAAAGCATGTACAAAGTCCTATTTTCCTGAGCAAGGTAGGGATCGAACAGGAGGTAGCCTCCCTGCTCGCATTTCCTAGCTGCTCTCTTGTGCAGCAGCGCTCTTTTTCTTAAGTTTATCTCGGGGTCTTGCTGCCAGTGCTGTTCTGGTTTTTCCACTAGCTTTCTGCTGTGTCTCGAGTCTTTCCACTGCCTCTCCCATAAACATGCACCCACCCCACCACCATGTACAAGCCAGTCAAATGTCTTTACCCATGCAGCTGCAGACACAGTTTCTTGACGCCTGGTATCCTAGATAAACTTCTGCACATAGAAGGGCGATGGGTTTTACAGCCATGGGCCAACATGAGAAAGGAACTTGTCAGCTCAGTGGGTTTCCTTGCGTGAACCACATAACCCAGTGAAATTGTGCCCATACTTCTCTGTGTGTCATTTTCTTCTTTCTCCCTTTCTCTCAGGGTTGTTCTAACCGCAATGCCTCCATCCTTAAAAAGAAAAAAATGTGTAAGCCACAAAGCCTAAGGCAAATTGAAGTTCCTTCCCACTTTATACATCAGCGAAGATTACTGTTAGTGATTGGAGAAAAGGGAATAGTCCGGAGGGTAATGCTAGCTCCTACACTGGGGGTCAGTAGCAGACACCTTGCAGGCTGAGCGTGCCCCCCAGAGCCACTAGATCCAGCCTGTAAAGCTGACGGGCTTTGCTTATGCCACTTCTCCCTGTTCTCCCAGCTTTGGTCAGAGCAGGCCAGGTGGATTTGGTGGTGCATCAGCATCAGGGGACTTTGTTAACATATGTGCTAGAGCCAGTCAACTGGGAGCTGTGTGTGTGCTGCCACTACTTCCCCTAGCCCTCTGCTCCCTGCTGCAGCATGGGTGCAGCAGCTGGAGAGCTGCACTGGGCCTGGGCACCATGGGGAAAGGGGGAGGGGGAGCAGGGTAAGCAGCAATGCGGATGCAGCTTGCAGATGCCTGGTGCCAGCGCAGCTCCCCACTGGCTGGAAGCTGGCCTTGCACCATAGCGAGGGAGCCAGGAGGCTGGGAAAACGGGTGCAGGAACAGCTCCCAGCTGCCTGGCCCTGGTGCAGGCAGGGGGAAAGCTCCCCTGCTGCTGATGCACAGAGGAAGCCAGTGGCCCGTGTGGGACCAGAGCTTGGATTATTCTGGCCCATGGCTTGTGAAAGGTCGCTGGCCCCTGCCCTGCACTGCAGGTGAACCAGAAAACAAGATGTAGAGAAACAGAGTAGACTGAATTCAGTGTCTAACATTGGGCTTAATGCTAAAGTAAACCATGCAAATGGTGTAGCATTCTTGCAGGCTTAAGTATTATGGCTAGGGACAGACATTACACATAAACCGGTCTAAGTGATGAGAAACTGGTTTAAACCTGAAACAGAACAGATATGCAGTGCTCATAAACCAGTCTCAAAATGGCTGAAACCGGTTTGAGAGAAGTCTGAGTCTACATTCAACGAGGTTTAACTGATTTGGCTCCAACTGGTTTATGCAATGTCTGTCCCAGACCCCTTGCTGTTTTAAGATAAACCAGAGACCCCCAGCATCCCAGCATGCTCTCTGGGCTGGGAGGGGCTCTCTGCTCCAGCCCAGCCAGGCTGGCTCTGCCCCTCTGCTCCCCAGCCGGAGGAGGGCCGGGCCGGTTTGGGGGTCTGGCTAGAGAAGGGGTTTAATCCCCCGCCCTGTGCCACCAGCAGGGACCTGAGCGGGGTCCTCCATATGCAGCACCGGGCACCTCTCCGGGCAGGGAGTGAGTACTGCAGCGGCAGCAGGGGTGGAGGGGAAGCTAATTCTCCTCTCTGCCCTCTGCCTCAGGGGCCACGGTGCCCAGTGTTGTAGAAGGACGGGGAGCAAGCGGCAGACGCCACTCAAGGAGTGGGGAATTAAACCCCTCTTTGGCCAGTTCAGCTCAGGTTGGCCACCCTCCTCCTCCCCCCCAGCACAGCTTCTCTGCAGCCAAGAGCCCCCCAGTGCCTGGCCTGGCATGCGCCCACGTTGCCTTAGTCCAGAGCAAATGTTTGTCCTGTTACAAACTGGTTCAGCCTAGGCAGGTTAGACTGACCTGCAAAGGTTGAATCAATTCAGGCTCCAGCTTTTGAATGCTTGTCCTTAGTTTATAGGTGTAATATTGGTTAAAGATGGTGCGTTATGCAAATAAAAGCCTTATGAGACTATTGTTCCTTTATATTGTAACTTATGCTCTCCCATGGTTGTGCAAGTGCCTTTTCCCTTGTGTCTTTGAGAACAGCACAATAAGCACCCCCAAAGTAGGGAAACGATGGATTATTTGCGTAGTAATATAGAAGGTGTTTTCATACTGAGCCCAAACGGAAGGAGGCATACATAGATCATTGTGGGTGGATGGACTGATTATGAAAATGTTAAAAAATCAGCAAGCTTGTTCGGTTGGGAGTTGTAGACACCATTCTGTGTCAGTGGGAACTCACTGAGGCTCGTTGCAGGGGGTTTGCATCACCAAGCTTGTTGAGAAGTTAACTAGACAGGAACCTTAGCATGGGTTGTCTCTGTGTCTTGTATTGATTGCAGCTGCCTTGCAGTCAGAGGTGATCTTGTTATCTTTGAAAGGCCTATACAAACTGCCCTCCACCAATTGCCAGTTAGAAAAACTATTCCTGTCCCCATACCAAACTGTAATGCCATTTGGAAAGTACCATCTGCAGGGGGCTCAGATCAGGGGTCTGCTCGAAGAAACCTGTATACTTCTTAAAATCAAATGACATGCAGCTGGCTTTCTGGATGTGTAACACCAACCGTGGTCACAGTGAAAGGGCCAAATAATCCTTTGGAAAAGTCAGTGGCAAACTTTTGGTCCTGTTGGTCAGTTTGCAGTAGTTAAATTTCCAGGCCTTTCTTCCCAAGAAAAAGACCTAGGTTATAAAACAAATGAAAAAAGGAAGGCTGCGAGTCTCCTTTGTTTTTGTAGGAACATAGTTGGAGGGAAGAGAGGCTTTGTGCCAGCACTACCTTTAGCTTGAATCCCATTATCCCTCTCTCCCTCCAGGGCCAGTTTTATATCTTTCACAGTGACCATGAATTGCAGATCAACACCATTAAACTGCAGGTTTTGGAATACAGCGCTCACGGGGGAATGCCAGCTGCTGATCTGATCCAAGCTTGTAGGCTTCACTCATTTCTTCCTGTTCCACAGGGATTAATCTCACTACACATATATACTTTGATTTGTTCTTGTATTAACATAGTGCGCTGCCTTCCTGCTAGGTATGCCACAAATTCGCCCTGCACCCTCCCGAAGTGCCACTGCAGACTGCTTTCCCGGCCCTGTCTGCTGCTCTGCATTCTGCTCCCTGCTCTGCCTGCCACTGCTGTCTGCCTCCCTGATCTGCCGTGTGTCACACGCAGGCTGCCTGTGCCGCTTGTGGCAGGATGTGCTGCAGGTTGGCCACCCCGGTGTACTTTATAGCATCGTAGGCTAAAGGATACTAGGTCCCTGGAATATGGCAGGTAGAGCCTGTTGGGCTCTTATGAAACTTACTGCGCTGCATTTGAGCAAGCACTTTGTGTATCGCTCAGCATGAATCCCTACAGTCGGTGAACATGGTTGACCTCAGCGGTTCTCAACCATTTTTGTACCCAGACTCATTTATAAACATCGATGGCCAGTCCCAACCCAGTAAGTAGTTCAAGTAGAAAACAACCCCCTCCAGTGCCCCCCCAGACTTCAGTCCCCCCAGTGTGTGGGGCAGGGGGTGGGTGTGTGGGATGTTCCAGCCTGCATGGAAAAACCCACGGTTTCCCATGTTTTTCTCCTTTAAAGGAAAATCCATTTTTAAAGTTTATTCACAAGCCTGTCATATATTCTTGTGACCCACTTTTGGGGTTGAGAAATGCTGGTTTACCTGACGGTAATGGGTCTCTTCCAGTCCGAGTGTTCTCCTTCGAAGTCAGGAGTCAGGCCCCCCAACAATCCCAAGATTGATCTAAAAACTCATAGAATGATTTAAGGACTCTTAGCAAAGCTGATGCTTTTCTGTACTCCCAGAATCCTTCCCAGATGCATGCAGCACCTTTTATCTTGCTTTCCAGCATAGATTCCCAGTGACCTGTCCAGCTCCCTGATGCAATGCCAAGATTGCTCTACTATCAAGTGACCTATTTTGCAAACTTGTGGCTAGGGACAGAAGTTATGCATAAACCGGTTTAAGTAATCAGAAATTGGTTTAAACCTGTAACAGAAGTTCAGTGCACATAAACCAGTTTGAAAATGGCTGAAATTGGTTGAAGATTAACTTGGCTGAACGTAGTACCAGACTTAACTGATTTTGGTCAAAACAGTGTATGAAACTTCTGTCCCGGGTCCCTTCCTAGTTGAAGTTAAATCACAATCCCCCAGCATCTCAGCATACTTTCGAGCCCTGTGTTGGGCTGGGCTTGGCTGTCTGCTCCAGCAAACAAGGGTTGGTGGGGGTGGGGGAGGCAAGGACTGCCCACCCCCAGGCAAATCTCAGCTGGGGGCTGGGGCCAGGGAGGGGAGTTAAATTTCCTGCCCCCTGAGTACAGAGCTGCCCTGCCTTACACTGTTAAAAACATTCTGTGGACGACAAATCCCAGAGGGACCTGAAAGCAGGAAGAAGTGACAAACAATGCTTCAGAGTCCTGCAGCTGTAATTGTGGACTGCAAATCCCAGAGACCTTGGGAGCAGCAGAAACAGGAAGCAAACACGCAGCCCATACTGGCTATGTTCCAGAGAGCCATGCTTTAGCACCCCCCAACTTCTGGTGTGAGCCACTGCAGGTATGAGGCTGAAGTTCCTGAATCAAGAGTGAATGTCTGTCCAGTTGTTTCTCAGTTTAATCTCTGCAGTTTAGATTAACCTGCAAAAACTGAATTGATTCAGCTTTGGGCTTTTCGACGCTCTGTATGTAGCCTCGAAACGGATGCAGTTCACCACCAACGCCTTCTATCCTTTTTCAGGCTTTAGGACCTAACAAAGTACAATCTCTGATAGTTATAGACAGGGTGTGGATCTAGCTTGTGGCAGCAGTTGGCAATTGAAATGAGTAATGCCATAAGACAAGCCGCTTAGCTTTCATTTTCCTGTGTTTCTGTTTGCAGTGATAACTTCTTTCTGATGCATATCACAAAACTGTTATGACTTTTGAATGATTTCAGGTCCTGAACAAGAAATTGCTGTTTTTACATTAGAATTGATAAAATCAGGATGAAGTTTGACCCCTTGGCTTCACGTCTTGGAATCTAGATATTCATCAGTGGAAAAATTTGCAAAGCATGCTAGCATTGTGTCACATGGAACATTAACTGAGCTTTGTGAACGGACTGAATTTGCAGCAAAAAAAAGATTGTACAGCTTTATTTTTATGCTTCTGATCTAAAAATAGTCATTCAAGGCTGTCATTAGGGCTAAGTACAAGCAGTCAAAAAGCCTGAGGCTGAATCAATTCCATCTTTGCAGGTTAGTCTGAGCTTCAGAGATTAAACTGAGAACAACTGGACAGACATTCACTTTTGACTCCAGAAATTGCAACCACATGCCTGTAGTGGCTCAGGCCAGAAGCCAAGGGGTACTACAGCATGTCTCTCTGGCATGTAGCAGCATGGGCTGTGTGTTTGCTTCCTCTTCCTGCTGCCCTCAAGGTCTCTGAGACTTTCAGTTCATAATCACAGTAGCAGGACACTGTAGGGTTGCTTATCACTTCCTCTTCCTGCTTCCAGGTGCTTCTGGGATTTTGGGTTCACAGCTGCAGCCAAGGCAGGGCAGAGCAGAGCATCTGTGTAATCAGGGAGAAGGGAAGTTTAACCCCCTCCCTGGCCCCAGACCCCAGCCAGGACTTGCTTAGGGATGGGGAGTCCCTGCCTCCCTTCTCTCCATCTGCCCTCCACCCCACCCCAAAAATTCTCTGCTGGAGCCCAGCCCATTGCTGGAAAGCATGCTGGGATGCTGGGGGACTGTGATTTAACTTGAACTAGGAAGGGGGCTGGGACAGAAGTTTCATAAACTGGTTTGACCCAAATCAGATCCTACATTCAACCAGGTTTATCTTAAACCAGTCTCAGCCATTTTGAAACTTGTTTAAGTGTACTGAATATCTGTTCTGTTACAGGTTTAAACCAGTTTTTGATTACTTAAAAAGGTTTGTGTGCAATTTCTGTCCCTAGCCCTTAGGGTTAATGGAAGTTTTGTGCTGAGAAAGCCTCTCTGAAAGACAGACAAGCTGCTTTACCTTACCCTATGATAACATTCATTATTTTCTAGTTCCTGCTGTGATTGTCACAACTCAGACTTGAACAAATGGAGCTGAAACCGCATTTGCATCACAATGATAAATATGAGGGAGATTGTGGTGCTACATGCAATGGAGAGCTTAAGACATGACAATTAAACTCTGCTTTAGAGGAAAAAGGGAATTTTTTGTTAAAAAATAGAACTAAAGAAAGCTTAAAAGGATACTGAAGGCTGGGACTCTACAACCACAAATTATAGGTCATGTAGAACAAATGCTAAAGATAAGAATATTGCTGAGTAAGTGACAACCCCCCCGCTTCATTAACGCCAAGTTAACTTTTCTAGGGGGTGTCTGTGCACTGGATTCTTCAAAATTCTGATATTGGACAATATGGAAATAAAGAATTAAGGTATTTCATGCTCTTAATGTCTGAAAATCAAGAAAACCAGTTTATCTGTCCATACAACCTTTACTCTGCCCCGATAGGTGGCAGTAGTGAATGGGAATTAGCTGACTTCACTCCAGCTGCACTCACGTGTGTTGCACATAGCTGTGCTGAATGGTGGAGGGATTAGTTGGAGTATCTTGGCAGACCTGGTTGTGATTAGTGGTGATTTGAAGGGCGGGGGTCCTCTGTCAAGTGCAGCTCCTTCTGCCTGACCCTTTCAGGTGTGAGCAAAAGAAGGTTTCAGTTGAGACCATGAGAGACCATGGGCACCTCGTATCAATAATGAATGATGTAGGTTGTGTCAGGACATGGGTGCTTTTTTGCCATGGGAGATGGATATGGAAAGTAAGTGTTAGGTGGCATTATGCATTACAATAAAACAATTCTAAAGTATAGCAGATGTTTCAAAAGGCTAGGAGCTCCAAGCAAGCAATCCTTACTGTGTTTAAAGAAGTGTGCACATTTGCATTCTTTGTTATTAAACTTGTTAGGGTTTTTGAAAGGGAGAATGATCTTTCTTGTAAGAGTTAGTGACCATTTCTGAAGTCATAGTTATTATTTAGGTTGACATCCGAGACACACCTGTGGCTAGATAAAAAAAAAGATGCCTTGTAATTCCTATGCGCTCCTCTCTCTACACTTTCTTAGAGTAAAATGGGGCTTATTGGCATAAAAAGTTTGGAGTATGTAGCTGCTAAGAGAAATCACACGTATCTTCTATGTCTCAATCTCAGTGGTTTTATTACATGTTGGTTATAACAACCATGAGAGATGACTGGTATGTGTTTCTGTTTCTGTATCCATTGCCTCGTCTGCCTCTACCATATCATGTTTGTCCTCTTCTTTCTACCTCGCTGAGCCATTAGCATGCTGAAAGCCATTAAAATATTTAAAAAGTAGCTCCTTGCTGTCTGGCATCCTCTTTACCTGTGTACATCTGCAAAGGTAGCAGCTTAGTGAAGGCTTGCATGCTTCCTCTGTTAGGTAGTCCAAGTGACAGATGTTACTAGTCCTTACACTAGCAAGACTCCCCCCCCTCAACCTCACTTTCGTCAGACCTTCTAGCTATATCTAAAGACTTGGAAAGCAAGGCCTGCTTCAGACTAGCCCCCAGGAAGCCCCCTCCGCCCCCAACAAATATTTGAAAGTGTTATATGCCTTAACTTTGCATTGACTTTTCAAAGGTTTGAATTATGTTACCTAAAAAGGCACCTCCCTAGATCGTGATGCACATGGGAAGCTGATGGGATTGGAGTCCACTAGAGGGGCAAGGTCCTAGGAACCTTGGGGGGAAAAAACCCTGGAGAAACAGGGCCACTCCAGATCAGAATAGGGAGCGGGAATCAGATACTTCTAGAGGAACAGGACCCTCAGAGAGAGAGAGAACAGATTGGGGGGCTGACAGTCACCCATGTTCCTTATCCTCTCTACTTATCCTGCCACCCTCCATGTTCCACCTGATCTACTCTTTGCCCATTATCCAAGCTCCTTTTCTATTATGTATATGGCACATTTTCATTTATACCTTTCCCCTTCCCTTCACCACCTTCCTTAAACCCTTTCCCCCATTTCTTCCCACCACACAGTTCCTTAAGTCCTTTCCTGGCCAGTGAAATATTAGCACTTGCAACTTATTGTCCTTTTCAAAACAGTTTGAACATCTTCTGACCTGTTCCTGTCCTCTAGCCACAGTGCCTTAAATCAGGGCTGTCCTGCTGGTGGCTTGCAAGGGACTATTATATGGCCTATGGGCCAAAGTGGGCCAAGAGCAGTTGACATGTGGCCTGTGGGTCCCAGTGGCTGCTCTTCCACTGCTGTGCATTAGAGGAACACCAGGGGAGCCACACAAGTGGAGATAGGGGGTCCGTATACCACCAGCACAGCCCATGCTGGGAGGGGGAGGAATCCCAAGAGGGCTGCCCCTACAGTGTGAGGCCAGTCCAGTGTGCAGCCCATGCTGAAGTTAGACAGCCCTACCCATAATTTTAAAGAGAAGTTCCTTTTGAGAGAGGCACATTATGGTAAAGCCCCATTTTTTTAGTGTTGCCAGCAATTGAATTCAGATTAGTGGGACTAGACCAATTTGAATGCCTACTGTATATCCCCTTGAGCTGCCCTGCTCCCACAAAAACAAGAAAGCTTTCTGACTGCTTCATCTTTGCTGGCAGTGTAATCCGTCTGGCTCGTGAGCATTAACTTAGTTCCCATCCTGAGAGCCCAACTTTTACCAATAGCATTTTTGAGTTTTCTTCCCCAAAGAGGTGGAAAAGAAGGGGGTTGGGGGAGGCACGAGGTCAGGTAACCATTTTCAGTTGCTAAAAGTAATCAGGGCTGTGCCTGGAAAGAAAAGAAACACAAAGAAATAGCAGAAGAATTCGTCAACTCTGAGTTGCTTTGGAGAGTTTGCCAAGCCCTTGCTCCTGGTCCGCAGCATGGGATATTTCCCTTTCTCTGCACCATCACGAGGCAGCTCAAACATCACGGGCAAATCAGAGAAAGCATGTCAATTTTCCAACATTTAGAGGTGTTGACCTTATAACAGAAAGGGATTCCCAGTCCTAACTGGAGGAGAGCTAGCACCCTGCTATTACGGACTGGGAGTGGCACGAGATGATTGGGTTTTCGGTTTTCTTCTATTGTAAGAACAGGAGCTGAAGTCCTTCTCCTGGAAATACTGGTCATGCACTGCAGTGCAACATATGTTCTTTTCATCCATTTAATTGTGATGGGAGGTTTGCTTTCATAGCCTTTCAGGTCAGACGGTACCATTCTGGTCTGTTAGTCTGCCCTGAATAATGCAGTGTTGCCCAGTTGTTCAGTAATCAGTCCCATAACTTCAGGCTGAGCCAGAGCATGTCCTGTAGAAAGACAACCCAATTTTAATTTTTAAAACACTTGAAGTGACAGGGAATTCATTCTGCCCATAAATAAGTTGTGAGAGGCAAGGATTTTGGGGGAATCTTTCATTAGCTCAACTGCATGGTTGAAGTAAGGTTAAGCAAGCTTTTAAATATAAAACATTCTTCATCGGGTAAAGTCTTTCATCAGCTGAGGGAAAATGTCTTGCGTTTAAAATCTTGTCAAACCTTATTCCAACCAAACAGTTGGTGCAATAAAAGACATCATCCTGCCGCCCGCCAAGAACACTTGCCCTTTGTGTAATTCCTCGACCACCATCGCTGCAGCATCACTCTGCCACCACCTAAATAAGTTGTCATATGACTAAATGCAGTTCCTGAAAGAGAAGGGAGAAGTCTTCCATTATTTCCAGTCTACTCACGGTTGCTTAACAGCTGAGAAAAGAAAACCACTCATTTAAGTGTCTAACTTTAGCATCTGACTTTGAAAATGTCGGCCTCTGCAATTCACCAATGGAAACCCAGTGTCCAGTGAATCGCTGACAGAAATGGGGACAAAATCCCCAAGTCCTGGCTCTCAACCCAATGCTAAATCCATGAGATCACAAATGTCACCTCAGGGGACATGAATGTTAAAATTAAGCTCTTGCATCCTCTACGGGCTCCGGTCCTGTGGCGTTCTTGGCCGTTGGATTGTTACTGATGAGCTGTTCCTGATTGGGATGGAGACAAAATGACAATGCTGTTGCCTCACAAATCCCCAAATACCTGCCAGCTGTGAGGTGCTGAAGGCAAATTCCCTTATCAAATATTGGTGTTGGCCACGACCCCCAGGTTCTGCTCCCTTGGAGATAACTCCCGAGTTCCTTGTTTAAGTGTGACTTAACCATTTTGTGGGTGAAGGGCTAAGCCTACCAACGCTGTTTGTGCTCAGCATTGCCATTGCTGCCTCTTGGGCAGCTCCTGCCTAGTGGGATTCATAGCGGTGCCTGGGCTCAGATGCGTGCCCACTGCATTGAGAGCCTATCTCCAGGAATGGGTCTGTAGTTGTGAATCCTGAATGGAGAAGGGTCTACCAGGGTAGAGGGCAGGGCCTCCCGTCAGCCAGAAGTTAAGCACCTAGGTCTCACCGAGCAATGATGCTTAGATTGCATCTCTCCCTCTTCCCCTTGTCTTAGTGGAGAGTGACGTGCCTACAAGTCTGATCTGCAAAAGCCAGCATGCTGAAGGGCAAGCCACCAAAATTAGCCAAAAAGAGGGACCTGGGGAGGTCTAAATTCCACTAGTCTTCAGGACGTAGGCCCATCATTCCTGGCAAGAGGAAAATATCCTCCACTCACAGTTCACAACTGTGAATGCCTTTCCTCCAGACAGGCACTGAGGACAAATCAGCCTCTGCAAAATGCAGAAGGGAGAAATTGTCCCCCTTGTTGCTTGGAAGTCCAGCAGCCAGAATACATATCTGGGACCTGAGGGAGCCTGTTTAAATACTTCTGTGTTGTTCTGCTACAACGTTGATGCTATATGAAACAGGTCTGTGTCAGAGTCTCTGGGCATGTCTGTACCAGGTCAGGTCATGCTAGGCAATAGTGGTATGAAAATACACCCCACCCACTTGTTCCCCTTCTGTGTGATCCAAATGTTGAAAACATGTAGTGTAGCCATGTCCTGGTCCTGCTCCGGGTGCTCCCAGTGCTAGTCTGTCTCGAGAATGCTTATCTGAGCAGCACTGTATGTACCCAGCAATGCTGTAGTGGCAGCAACAGTCATTTTTCCAGCATTTGGTGCACATGGAGTGGGAGGGAGTGGGCCGAATGTTTTTGTTCACGGCAGTGCTTCCTAGCATAGCCGAAGGCTGTGTAGATGTGCCCTTTGCCTCCAAGTGCTGCTTCTGGATCAAGTGCTTGGTACCAAGGTTAAATTATACTAAAAGCCATGCTTAAAAGTGGACAAAAGGAATGTTGAAATCTCTCCAGAGTTGAAACCCTCTGGGAATGTGGAGGGCAAAGACAATGGTTTAATCAGCGCCCCGTTCTGTATCTTCAAGCAATAGGGATCGTCGCACACATCTTTTTCTGAGGGGGAGAGGGGGTGTTACAGTCCTTTAACTCAGGCAGAAGATATGGCCAATGGGCGGATCCAGAGGGGATGCAACACCAATTGTCTACCTTGGGTCCATGGGCCATGGGCCCATCCAACACGTGGTGCTGATCTGGGGTACAGGGTGGTTGGGACCCAAACCAATGAATGGGGCCAACCTAGCCAGGGCCCGATCCAGCAGATGTGTAGGAGTAGCCCAGTGCACGGTCCTGGCACCATGCAATACATTGGGCACTGGCTCTGGCCTCACGCTCCAGATCAGACCTATAGTTCCAACCCCACGGCCCAGATCACATTATCTGGCCCCCAGCCCTGCTTGGAAATTTGGTAGTAATGGGAGCATTATTTGCCACCACTCCCCTGCTGCCAAATTTCTAGATCTGTGGGGACACATGCAGGCTGGATGACCTGGCTCCATGGGCCAGCTCCGGCCCACAGGCTGGAGGATGATCACACCTGAATAAACGCTTGCTGGAATATTCAACTAGTGCTTTTTGGATTTGAACGGTCATGAACAAGCCTGGGTTATTTTTTTGCATGTGACCTGGAAAGTGATCCGGAGGACACACGGTTAAAACTGATCCACTTGTAAGAGACCATGCAGAGCAAGGCCATGAACTAAGTCTGGTTCAGTGTTATGATGAACATGCGTGTGTTGTGCACCCTTGCCCATGGGTGGCTGTATTCCCCTTTGTGTTTATCTTCTGTTGCTCTCTCCAATTATACTAGAAAAGCCTTCAATTAGGCATTTTGTTAGTACGGTTTAGGTGACTGGTCCATTCCCTGATCTCACCTCAATGGGACTAACCCCTGCAGTATCCAAAACAATTCTTCCCTGAAACCTACCCTGCAATACGTAAACATGGAAGATGCATGGCTTCTCGATGCAGAAATGTGTATATGTGAGAGCCTTCGCTACAGTGACTATAAACAAGGCTAAGTTAAGACCTAGGCTGGCAGATGATCATCTTCATGTGGTTCTCCATATTGCTATGTCAAGCATCGAACCAAGATCGCAGCACACGGTATCTGAGAAAAATCAGAGGCACAAATCTCACTCAATAAAAATCGAGGTATGAGACTTTTGCACTTTTTTCCAACGTAATGTATTTTAATGTCACATCTATCATTTTTTATGTGATATTATTTTTTAAGACTTAGCAAGCTAATTACAGTTGTTGAACTTAAGGCTTCATTTGTTATTATTTGATAAATCTAGAAATCCAGGTAATAATAAAAGAAAAGATAAAGTTACAACATTATTTTATTCCGCGTTTTCTGTTTTTACCTTAATTAAAGCATAATGTTTTTTAAATAGTCACCCCCCCAGGACTGCCTGTTTGAAATGGCCCTTTAAGAGCAAAACTTTGGAAATCCCTGTTACAGGGAAAATTAATAGAATTGGTATCTCCGTTTTGAAGGAGACTTTCTGAATTGCCCAATGACTGATACAGGAGACTGTGGGAGAGAACAGAAGACAGAATGATCTGTAGACAGAAGGACGAACAGATGGGGGGAAACCTGAGTTTCACACCAACGCTAGGAAGAGGCAGATCTGTATGAATGGAGACTTTTTGCTTAGAAGAACTGATAGGCCTGTCACCAGGGCCGAGCTACAGAACAGAAGGGTTTGTTGTCTGTCAGGAGCAAGGATTGGAGATTTGAGGCTGAAAATAATTCAGATAGAAGCAGGTTAAAATCTACTGACTGTTGTTCATGTCAGGCCAGATTTCCACTGTGATAGGTGGAGCATGACTATGCAGAGCTGGGGAAGATGCTCAGAGAAGCAGATATTTAGGTGATCGTCCGTGCAGTAAGTCCGATTTCTAAAGAAGGTTGGTAAAGTTAGGAACAACAATACAAATTCAACATCAGCAAACGACTCGAGGATTGCAACCACTGGGAGCACTTTTGTGATTTTGACCACTGTGAGACGATCCCGGAAGGAGGATTCTTGTTGGTGGATAATTACACGGGCACCAATCTTTTGGGATCAAGGCTGATACCTGTAGACAAAGAGAGTTTAAAACTAAGTGATGTTTTAATGCATCAAAAGGGCAAAATGAGGTGATTGAGGATTAGTAGGGGCAGTGAAATGCCAGAGGGTAGGCTTGTGAATATTATGAGAAAGGCAGTCATCATGTAGGTGGGAAGAGCTGTGGGAGACGATGCAGTTAACAAAACCCAACAGAGCTAAAACTTTCTGTGAGACCACATTTGGGTGGGGGTCACACATTTCACTTAACACTTACTAAGTACAGTTAAACGTAAGTAGATGTATGTTCAAGTAGTGATACCACCCTAGCGCCTACCAACGTTAATAGATCACAATATTCCAATGATTTCCAACTGTTGCAAGTGAACATATGACAAGGTCCTTTTCTAAATCAACTCAAGGAGACTGAGCAACAACATGGTGGAAGTAGAACTGCTGGTGCAGGATATAAAACCATCAAGTACAGCAATAACAGAGCTAGAGTGAAATAGCAATCGTGGTGTAATAGAGACAGCGAAGAGCATATGCTACTTGGAAAAAGTAAAAAGAAAGGGAATAGTGGATGGTAAAGGAACAGCAGGATAATGCTATAGCCTGAAAAGTAATAGGAAGTGATCAGATGGATACAACGGAATTGCTCTGAATCAAATTGCTTGGAATTGCTCCTCTCTGGGGAGGCATTGTAGAAGACGTTGCCTTTGGTGAGGTGGGGCGAGGAGAAAGGATGTTAGAGGTCGGCTCTAGAGTCAGGGTGCGATTCAGATATGGATAAAGATTTCTGTAATGTAAGAGTGGTAAATACTGCCATAAATTGTGGAATTACAGAAAATTTTAGCTTCCTAAATATAGACTAGAGAACAAATAGTGACGATGCTAGCAGAACCTAAGTCGTCCTGGGTGTGATAGCTGGGAAATTTCCTTGCCAGCAAAAGGCGATGCTATTTCAGACTGAAGGCCAGATCCTATTTCACCTATGATACCCGGTCAGGTAACTGAAAAACAGTCAATGTAAAAGACGGGTCCTTCTCCTACCTGTTGCTTTTTTGACTTTTTTTGATCGGCAAAAAAAAAAGCTACATCTTAGAAAATTCAGAAGTTCAGAAAATTCAGGGGTTAAGTGGGAATTGCCAGAGATCACCTTGTGTTAGACTGCAAAGGAGATTTAAACATGGTAAGAGTTTCCTTCAGCCACAGAGACAAAGAGAATAAAAAAGTGGGGACTCTACAGAGTGAAGATGGAGTCAAGGTGAGGTTCCCATAAATGCTGGCAGGACCTGGTGGGTATTTGCAGGACTGCTGTAAATGGGTTCTGCTCTTCCCTACCCAGTCGGTCCCACAGGGCAATGATGAGGGATTGCTCATTCTCAGGGTCTTTCCTGTGGGGTCCCCCAGGACTGCATTTTGCCTCCCTTCCTACTCAGTGTATATACGAAGCCTCCTCTTGTCAGCAGAGCTTGCCTTTCATAGGTGCCAACAATCTGCAACTCCCAGTTGCTATGTCTACATTAGGGAAACGGTGCTTAGCAAAACACGGCCTGTTGGCTCATGGTTTAAGTAAGGTGATCTGGACCTCGGGTAGACTAGTTAAGCTGTGCCTAAAGGTTGCTCCGTGATGTGGGGACTGGCTGCATGGTGAACCTCAGATAGGAGTCTGCTGAAAAAGGGGATTGTTTCTTCATGGGGCTTCAGGGCAGAACAATTGTGCCCTCTCCTAGAGAAGGAGCCTACGGTGACACGTGGGAGGGCAACAAAGGATCCCTTATATTTCTGTCATATACAGAACTATATATATTTCTCCGTCCACCTACACGTACCCCCTAGGGCTTTCCTAGGTACCCCCAGTTGACAACCCCTGGCATAGGGCCTAGATACTTAAGGGACTGCCTTCTCCCTTATGCCCACTGCAGTCCCAAACCGACCTCCCGCATGTACCATCAATCAATATGTCAAATCCTTTTGGTAAAGATGTATGGGAGGTTGTTCTAGGCCAGTGGTGTTCAACCTCAGCGGTCCGGCCCTGGGCCACGTGGTAGTTCCAGTCCAGCACCCGGGGTCGGTGCAGCAGGCACCATCTGGCCAAGCAAGAGCAGTGAGGGGCAGCTTGGCCCAAGCCCCACACTGCACTGGAGGAAGGAGGCTTTGCTCGGCCCTGCAGGTGGGGAGAAGGGACATAACCTGGCCCCTTGCCCTCCCTGTCTAGGGAAAAGGGAGCATGGCCCAGGTTGGTTGTGGGGGAACATATCCAAACACTGCAGCCTCCTTTAGTGCCAGCCAAGCGGGGCTACAGGAGCCTGCAGCAGCCTACAAGTCTGCTTCCCTGTCCCTGCACACGGAGGGGAGGTAGGGAGCGGAGCCAGAGAGGTAAGCAGGAGTGGAAGATGGGGTGATGGGGCTGCCAGGATCCTGATTTTCCAGCCCCAGATCCCCCAAATCTTCCCCTTGGTCTGACACCATGGGGAGCAGTGGGGAGGGCTCAGCAGAGGTCTGGCAGGGAGGCATGGGGTATGTGGGGGTAAGCCCCAGCTTAGCTATATCCCTTGTCCCCTTGCACACGTAACACAAATTGAAATGCTCCAAAACAGAGTCTCGTTTGTACGCTTGGCCCTTTGCAGTGTTTCAAAGGTCGTTGTAATGTTTCGGTTTTTCCTTCTGTCCGCACCATAACTCAGCTCTGGGAGGGTGAACAGGATTTTTCCCCCAGGTGAACAGGCTGTCAACACACTCACTACCTGAGTGACGGCACAAGGGTCCTTTCTCTAAAACGTGCCTTATTTGTACAGCTCCATCGAGTTCCCCCTTTAACTGATTCTTATTTTTTTCACACCTTCCTAAAATAGCGCAGCGTGCTCTTTATGGTTTTGCCCACCCTTGAGCACGGAGTAGGCATCTGAGCTGTGTGCAGTACTATCTAGGTCCTTATCTGGAGTTAATTTACAGTTAATTTTAAAACCCATCCGTGAATATTAATAGTCTAAATTGTGCTATTAAATATGCATTGCATTGCACTGAATTCCATTTGCCAACCTGTCACCCAATGGTGCTGATGTATAATATCGTCCCAAAGTGGTACGTAATCTGCTGCAAGGCTGATTAATTTAAAGACGGGTGTCTGAAAGGGAGGAGGTGGATTAGCTTGATAGATGTTGCATCTAATGTAGTGCACCAAATAGGCAGAAGCCAGAATCTTAACAGGGTCTCCTGAATGCCAGCCAGTTTCTGGATACCCCGTCTCTAGAAATGAGCTTGTATCCAAAAAGTAAGGGATTGATTGCTTCCCCAGTGCTGATTTGTCTCTGGCTTGACCCTACAGTGAGGTCCCAGCTCTGTGCTTTGCAATAACTCAGCCTATTGCCATGTACATGACTGGCATTGTCACAAATTTAGCTGGTGACTTCACTGGGCGGTCAGACAGCAGAGGGAAATGGGCAGTGTAGGAGAATGGCCTTGATTAACTACAAATCACTAGGGCAATTAGAGAACGTGAGTACACTGTGAAGGGTGCAGGCAGCCAGGTTTCAGTTTGATAGATCTTCTGGTTTCTATTCTTGATTCAAAAGGCATATTGTCGATGCCTGTTCTCTTTTTTCTTTTTGTCATTACTTACGGGAAGTCTGGCTAAAGATATCTTTTGAAATATTGAAGGCACATAAAACATATGTGATTAATTTATCCTAGTAGGTCAGAGACCTGGTAGCTATGACTTGAGTTGGATGCGCTTCAGTGACTCATGCTAAAGAAAGCAGATACGTCATTCTCAAAGGGTCTGATCTAATGTCCATTGAAGACAGAAGAAATCTTTCTGTTGAGTCCGGGGGGGAATGGAGTTAAATAAGAGGGAGCAGGAAGTTCCTCCTCTGCTCTCAGCCTTGTGGAAGTAGCACTTTCTCACACCTCTACCTATGAATAGGTAGAGGTGTGTTGTGTAGGGAGGGGGTATTACTCCGGTGGTAATACCCAGATCACGCCCTTATTGAGTGGTGGACATACTCCAGACATATCCCCCACCATCTAATGCTGACCACAAAATGGATGCCATCTTTTTTAATATTGAATTATGTCAGTATCTGGCTCAGGTTGTGGCATTTGTTTTTGGACAGATCTGATATCTGCCTAAGGTCAGTAGATTATGGAGGGGAGAAGCATAACAAAAAAAGAGAGAGGAATAGTACCATTTCAGATCAGATTTCAGATCATAGCAATGAAATGACTGCTGAGGTTGAGAGCCATTGCCAAGAGCTTGTTTTATGAAATGCCTAACCAGACCTAAGCACGATCCACATACTATAAAATAAACCCATGGGGAAGGGGTGGTACTCTCAGGAAAGTAGCAAAATAAGGACAGTAGTAAACCAGTATAAAAACTCCGTTTGCAGAAAGAGGTGCATGCCTGCATTTCTTATTGCACTTTTGGGAGTGTTATCACTTTTTTCATGAATATTAATCATACTTTATAGTGCCTTTCATCCAAGGATCTCAAAGCAGTTGACACACATTAATTAACCCAAGGCTAAGAATACCCAGGTGAGGTAGGTAAGCATTGCATCTCTTTAACATACAGGCAAATTACAGTACAAGCAGGTTAAGTGGCTCGTCTAGGGTCACGTAGCGAGTCAGGGAAGGAACTGCAGAATGAACTGTGGAGTCCTGACTCCTGCTTCCCTCCTCAATATGCTCACTCTAGATACTCAGTGATTTGACACTGAGACCTCCCATCCAGGCAGTTAGGAAAGGCATGACGATATAAGGGCAGAAAGGGAATCTCTTGAACAAAATGATGCTACAGCTGGTGACGATTCTTGTTCCCTATTACCTTGGCATGCAGCACTCAGAACCTGCATTGGTCAAACCAAAGACACGTGCACAGCCCATCCGCCTAAGTAGCAGTAGTATCCCTGAATGTTTCCGGTTCTGCTGTGACTGAGGTTGCTGTAGCCAAGGATTCCCTATCACTGTTAACACTTGTTTAAGTAAGTGGTCTGATTAGCAATGAGAATCCTCTTAAAAGTAGTGCTTGTTGGTTGTGAGTTGGGCAAAGACTTTTTTTTTCATAGTAAACAGCAGTAAAATGCATTAGTTCAGGTTCTCCTGCAATTTGTGTTCTTGGCTGCCATTTCCTGTAACCAGACATGGCTTCCTGTCTCAGTATTAGCAAAAATATTATGTTTAGTAACTGATACTTAGCCGAAAGGGATTTGATTTTCAGATGTTAAATGGTAAACATTAATTTGGATTAAGTGAGAACTTGTGACCTACAGGTAATTATAACTGCACACATTTTACAGATGGGTAAACTGAGGCTAAGAAAAGAATAGTGGCTTGTTTGTCCTTCAGGTATCCATGACACATCAGAGATAGAATCCACTCATCCTCTCTCCCTGGTCCATGCACTAATACTGGATGTCACTTCCAGGCAATATCTGTAGGAAAGGCCTAATATTTTATACTAAGAACTGAATTCCTCCCCACTGAAGCTGGCAGCTCATAGTACCCACTGCACTTTTATAGGATAAAATTACTATGGACCAAAACATGCAAATAATGTAGCTGTAGTTCACAACGGCATTGCTCTGGAAAGTGGCACGGATCCATTGTCTATGATTTACCAGCATGAACAATATCAGCGTAGACCAAGTCTGGTCTAGCTGAGTCTGACATCTTTGGTCAAATCTTAGGTATGAAGTCACCATGACTATGGTCCTAGTTTCTGTTACAGTAAAAAATTCTGAGTCTGACACTTATATTTTAGGGGAAAAGTGGAGCATTATTATGACTGTGCAAGGAGTGCTTCAGTCCATGGCCACCCACCAGGCAGCAGACTGGATTCCCCATGCTCCAGCATGACAAAGGATGACACCTCTTCCAAAGCAGTGGTAATACATACCACTGACAGGTTGTCTACATACCACTGGGGAGATTGAGAACCACTGGCCTAGTGCATAAACTCACAATCCAGCTAATAAGCCCCCCAAAAGCATTGTGGTGATTTACAATGAAATTAAAATGCTGCTAGCTTAGGTGAAATTGCTGACATCACGTAATATATCGTTGTCAGTGTTGAAACTGCATTTATTCTGATTTTTTCTTACCCTGTTTCAACATGGGTTAAGGCAGGGACAGGCAATTATTTGGGCCCGCGGGCCACGTAGGCAGTTCTGGGGAACTGTTGCAGGCTGATCAGCACCCTCCCCACCCCCAGCCCCACCTCAACAGCCTGGAGCCCTGTGCACCCTGCGGCTCCTCCCCACCGCTGCCACCAGCACCCAGCAACAGCTGAGCACGCAGCCACCCCACATCCGTTCCAGACTCGCCTCAGCTGGAGCAGACCAGGTCCAGATCAGCTGGGACCCATATGCATGGCCCTGACCCTAACCTGCCCCATGTCTG
>JAGPOW010000261.1:12494592-12508896 GCA_030014935.1 Caiman crocodilus
TCTGGACCTCCTGCCCGTGATGAGCAGCAGCAGCAGTGGTGGTGGCTGGGCAGAAGCTGCTGCTGGGCACAGGGGAAAAGCATCTGCCTCGCCTTCGCTGCAACTGGGCTCTTCTTGCTGTGGCCACCCAGAGCCCACACTCCGGCTGTCCTGCAGCTCCTCTCCGGGCAGCCCGGAGACGGCACTGGTGATGTGGTGACATTGGCAGAAAGCAGCTGAAGGGCGGCCTGCATTGGTGATGTGTAGGGTGTGCACGCGGGCGCATGTGCACCCCGAGATTGGTCATGCACCCCCTGGAAATGCCAGCCGCGAAACTGGAAGTGCTGGTGGAAGGCCTGACTTGGCAATTGGCTGCTGGGGAACGCCCATCGGCGATCTGGTGTCCCCCCAGACTCGGGAGGCACCAGTCGCCCATAGCAGCCCAGGTGCAGATCCTGGGCGGCCACAGCAAGAAGAGCCCGGCAGCATTGAGGGGGAAGCGGCCGCTTTCCACCCACGCTGAGCAGCAGCTTCTGCCTGACTGCTCCCGGGTGGCGGGGGCATGGTCCTGGCTGGTCCAGATCAGGTCTGCTCCAGTAGGAGTGAATCTGGAGGGGGCGTGAGGCCGGGGCTGTGCATGTGGGTCCACACCAGTAACATGAGGCTGGGGCCGGCAGCACTGGCAGCCAGAAGGAGCCACTGCCTAGAAATACAGCCCTGCCACGGAGCCACCCCAGCCCTGCTGCGTGCCTGGGGGCGGCAGGATGCGTGGCGGGATGCATCACGGGCTTCCCGGCCCCTGGGCCACGCAGGGCCGAGCAACCTGCCACGAGCTGGACAAAGTCCCTCCGTGGACCGGATCCGGCCTGCGGGCTGTGTTTTGCCCAGCCCTGGGCCAAATGCCACAACTTTGAAAGAGACTTTTTTAAAAAGTATAAAAGTAAGTAGAAATCTAAGTGTCCAAAAGAAAGTGATGAGGTGACCTTTTGAGAGTTGCTTTTTAGCATTAATAACAGCTGAGGACATTGGAGGCAAGAAGACGTCGCCATCAGAACAATACTAAATGTTTTTCAAACCCTGGGCAGCTTTGGAGAATCAAATTAATTCTCCAAACGATGGTCATTTTATATCCAATCAAATGTTAATCACTGAAGAAGAATAGAGATGACCTTCTTTGAAACTGATGCTCCACTGTTGGTTGCTTTTCCTTGTTTCTGGGCTAACCACAGGCAATCTTTCTGGCATTTGTATCAAGAGCTGTAAACCATCAAAATCAATGGAATTATATCAAGGCCCCCAAATCATTGTTGGAGGTTATGTTGCCTGAAGACCAAGGCAGGGCATCAGGAACGATTGCATTTGGATTTTTATTACTCTCTCACTCTCTGGCCTTCAATAAATCACATAACAGCTCTGTTTGTTGCTTTTCACATTTAAAATGAGTATAAAATACCATAAATATTTCTACCTCTCAGACTGAAATCAGAGCAATTGCAATAGAAAAGCCCTAGTGACCAGAATATCTCTGAAGTGATTTTATTCTCTGAACCTTTCTGTCTCTGAATGTGCATTTTGGTTTGAATTTGATAAAACAGCTCATAGAATAAGTTTGTGACATCAAAGCAGGGTTAAACTGGAGACTTTTTTTCTTTATAAACCTGATTATTTAAACAAGCCGTTCTTGCCATTGCAGCGTGATGGTTCACATAGCCAGAATAGTACAGAGGAAGGTATATATTGAATTCTGTATTCTGTATCTGTTGCATTTGTCCATACAGCAGACAAAACTGTATAGCCAGTTCAAACAGCTCTGAAGATCTTTGCCTTGTAGGCAAGGCAACAACCAGTTACAGACACAAATAGTGAAGTTGGACATGGATAAATGAAATCCCAGGGTTCGGGAAAGTAAAAACACCCATATACAGCTACCTTGGACTGGCAGAATGCAATTAATTTTGTGCATGCTTTAGGTTGGAGGGAAATCCATCTATTTGTGGGTTTTTAAGAAAATTTTAAGCTCATCATTTTGCTTATAGATAGTTTGCTCTGTCAAAAGGAAGGTCAGATCCTGCTGTATCATCTCTTCACCATACCAACTTCTGCATAACAGATGTGAAACATTTCAACTTGGCTTCTGAAGTCTTACTGCTCAGACATTGCCCTGCCTCTCCCCAGGATTATATGGCATTGTGAAGGCTTTCTAAGCAACCTGTCCTAGTCCTAATAGTGAATTAGAAAAATAATGACATTTCATCATTAGACAATGAGAGTCATTTCTTTGAAGCCACGATGTGCCCTTGGTCATTGCCTCTCAAAGGCTGAGAAGCTCACGATGTATTCTCTGTTGGCAACAGCAGTAACCTTGCAAGCACTTACGGAAGGTGTTGAATTTCTATATTCCATTGCATGGCTATTATTTATTAATGCCTTAGACCTCGATTGATGATGTATCATCGGATTTAACCTGAAATCAGATATGTGGACATGCAGTGCATCCCTCTTGCTCCCGAGTGTCAATAAAATACTGTAACCTGAAGATGAAAATGGGTTCAGGTTACCTGGCCTGAATTTCAGTCCACCAGGATTTTTGGAATATGGATTTCTCCACAGGATCTGAACGACTGTGACCCACGTGAGAGCTGTAGGTGATGGCAGAGGGATCTTTACAGATGTTTCATACTGAAGTGCTACCTGGGCCTGGTTTAAGAGTGAAGAATAAATGGAATATCCTTTTCAAGGAGGTCAGGATGCCCTTAGTTTGATGCTTTTTAAGCGTTTATGTCAGGTTTGCTAACTAACACGAGGAAAGAGCCATCAATAGGGCCCTTTTATTTTTGCCAGTGGTGAGTTTCAGAAAAGACAAATTGTGCGCCTCTGAACAAGACTCCTGTTGTGTAGCAGCAGCGAGGTTGGCAGAAGCAGCAAGATGAAAACAAAATGATGGGTAATTCCCAGAGAAACGTCTAGCCAGTTTAGCTTTGGCAAAACTACTAAATAATATTTTGCCTGTTTCCCAAGAGTGCATTTTTATTTGGTTTCTTAAATCTGACTACTTGCCGATGTATTCAAATTCCTGCTAGGCCTGCAGCTTAAAGATAACATAAAGTGAATCCTAAATACAGTTACAGGTTTCCTGCCTGAGATGGTATTAAGAGCTGTCATCATTTTCTTGGTTATGACTGTGACTAGTATGTAATGTTTTATACACAGCAGCCTCCAGACAAAGTCCTCAGCTTAAAAGCTTTAAAGCTGACTGATAAACTGAAGTTAGGAGACTGATCAGAGAAATAAACCCCAAGTGGCAAGATACCGCAGGGAAATAGCCTTCCTTAGGAGGAATGAGGGCAGACAAATCTGCTGGGGTTAAACGCTGCTGCCAGTACGTCTAAGAGGTCTGGCCTGATGCTGGATCCTGTCGGAGGGTAAAACTTGCATGTTCATCCAGTCAAAATATCAACCTGCCTCTCTCTCGTCAATGGGCAGAGTTTGGCCAACCGTGGATGAGGGTCCATGTGTGTGGATGGCCCTTAACAGGAATTATTTGCAACATGAGTTCTAGGTACTGGAGAGAACGTGGGCTTTCCTTATGTTGAGATCATCTGTGATGCCTTCACATTTATACTCACGTGGGCGCTTTGGACCCATGCTGGACTTAGCTTTGGACCCATGCTGTTGAATTGGAGCTTTGCCTGAGTAAGGACCATGTGATTGTGCACATTTCCAGGCCCTCTGAAAGGCAGGCCCGAGGCAATAAGGATGTTTGGGGAGGCAGAAAAGACCCAATCTTGCCGGATGCTGATATTAGAGCAACACTTAGAAGGTATGGTAATAAGAAAGGGTTGGTTAGTTAAACCATGCAACCCTCCCATGAGAAATCAATGTAGTAAGTCACAGTGCAATTACAGCTGAGATTTTCAACCATGTGTGTGGGATTTAGGTGCTTAAATCCTTTTTGTGCCTTTGAAAATCTCAATCTAGCGGACTTTCTTAAGTTCAGGGAGAGGGAGTGAAACTCAGGTAATGAATTCTGGCTGTAACCCAAGAAGCACTATGTCATGTGCCACTAAAATTGATCCTTTTCTTGCTGGCTACTTGAGTCTGGTATTTCATTTGTGGTAAATGTGTTGCTACCAGCTCAGTCTATTAAACCTTCTCAATTGTTGGCTGTCAGTTAACATTCATTTTCGCCTCAACTCTTCATTTTGCTTGTCATGTATTGGCTGAATTCAGGCATTGAGTTGACAAGCTCCGGACAAGCCAGCAGACATTTTCGACCGAGTCTGTGTAAATTGACTGGTCATTCTGTAAAGAAGTCACTTCGTATTGATGGGACTGGCTAAAGGGAACGTGGATGGAGTTCTCCCCTAGCGCGCTTCGTTGGGGGACTTGCCAAACCGTTGCATGTTAAAAAAACCTCCCATAAAAATAGTTTGGATTTCTGAAATGGAGTTTTTTTTCCCTGTATTCCCAGCCAAATTGGTGAAATACATTCCAAATCTGTGAGTCAGTCCAGAACCATAAGTGGCCCTTCTACCGGCAAGCATCCTCCACCCCCATCTGGGGCTTCAGATAATCCCCAAACCTTTGGCAGGCATCCTACTTGCAGGCCCAAGCCCGGAGGGTTGGGTTTTGGATGCCCCTGAGTTTTCCTTGCCCTTAGGCCGAAAGAGCAAGCTCAGGAGAAGTCTCCCATTTCCATACAGTGGGCGTTAAGCCAAGGTTAACTATGCATCATCTATGCGGGTCCTATCCCATGCCAGCAGAGTGGTCTTCCCCGGGTGTGACTAGGAACCCACTGTGGTGATCGTGGTATTTCCTTTAGGTGAAGCATAGGACCACACTTGATATGAGCCTGCAGCTACTCTACATTTACATTTATATTGAAGTCGGAACAGAACTTGGCCATTTTCTTGTTGTTTGGCTTGCAGTATACCAGAGCCTTTTCAGAAAGGGACGAGATAGGCATCTGGCTTGGATGGTTTAGGACTAGTGCACCCAGTACTTGTGCACAGGGCTGGACTAGCTGACAGCTGAATTCCCTGGGAAGTCCCTATGAGTCTATGAACACATCAATTCAATACCCTGTTTTTAGCATTAAACCAATTCCAGTAGAAACCTCCAGTTGGAAATGTTAGAGTTTAGAGCAGTAGGAGCTTTGTTCTTGCCTGCTGCGGTGCATCCTGATTCAGCAAGGCATTTGAACACCCGCTTATGTACTTTTGCTGAAGCAGAACCATAGGGATAAAGGATGGAGCTACGGTAATGACTCTGTCGTGCAGCTTGAGAGATGTGGTTCCCTTCCACGTGCTGGGCAGCCTTGCATAAATCTGTCCTTAGTTGCCCATTGACAGTGGCGAAATAGCAAGGTGTTAACAGTTCTAGAAAGGAATTTATGAGGCTGTGAGGTCACTTTAAAAGCCCGGTTACTGCCCAATACACTGTAATAAAAATCCTGAGTTGTATGACCCAGGATATCAAGTTCATTCCATAAGAGAATATAGAGACTGTTGGTTTAAGATGTTTGGGCAAATATTCATGCAGCTTCTAGCTCCCATAAGTCTCTCAGACCAGCATTTAAGGTTTCCTGCCCTATTGTGATACCACTACTTCTGGAATGACTAGTCTCACTGATTTCTGCCGCTGATTTGGGGAAGACACCCTGACTATGTCATAGTTACCCCATCTGAACAAAGCAGCATAAGAATATCTACTAGAAAGGGTTTCATGAGGCTTTATTAAGAGTCGTGTTTTAAGGGGTTTGAAGAGTGCTGATTAAAGGCTCAACATGCTGTAGTTTTGACCTTAGACTTGAGGGCATATAGGAAAATATGGACTCTTCCTGAAGTTAGAAAGCCATCCTTAGCATACAGTGCTCCTTTGTGGTAGCTCCATTCTACTGGTTGGTCTACCTCTCTTCTTTCAGTAGGAGCAAGGTTGTGAGTCGTTGTAGGTAATACCTTCCACCACTGAGTAGGAGTCCCACTGAAGTCAGTGCAGCTTCTTGTGCCGTAGGGCACACAGGTGTTATATAAAGACGCCTGCCATACTGGCTTTAAATAATTCCCATTATCATTCATCAGCAACACATCCCAAAATATTTTTACAAAGTGGTAACAATCCCATATTTGGACTTGTATAATCATTTTAGGGCTTATGCCCTCATCGATTCATATCCAACTGCTCCTGGTTGCAATTTGGATCTAGATACTTCTCTTTAATATCGGGAAAGTAAAGCTTAAAGGGTTTCCCAGGGCACCAAATCTGTGTTCATAGACAATCATGCATTCAAAGACTCCTAAGTGGTCCACTGCAGCCCTTCAGATATCCAGAGTCACAAAATACCTTGTGAAAATACAAGCAGAAACACCTGGGGCAGAGGAAGGGGTTGCCAGCGTTCACTGTGGATGAAGGGAAGAGTTTGTCTTTGGAATATATTTTTATTCTCACAGCGGCAGAGCTTGAAATACACCTGTTGTTCTAAAATCAGCCCTGTTCTTGGTGGGAAAATAGACTTCCACTAGGTCTGCTGCCCAGTGCGTTCCTGCAAACCCGAGTGGCAACCCCCAACACTTAGGTATAGAATTACTTCACTCTAAATTCAACCCCTTTCCAGGGCTAATTGTCTGCTTGTCCTCTGAAGCTATTTCACCAACTCGTTCTTGAGAGAGGTGCTGGAGCTTCATTTGTGCCGCCTTCCAAACTTTGCCCAGCCAAACACATTGACATACTGCTCATATTTTCAATCATCTTTCATGCTCCAGTTTGAAGTAATGCATTTGCAAAGGTCTGTAATTGATGATTGCATCTTGTATGACTAGCTAGAAATTCCTCGAGTGCTTTTAAAGACACGGGTAACAATGCTAGTGAGGAGAACTGAGAAATGCAACATAATATTTGTCTTCCAAACGATAATGAAGTTTTGGGGTGTTTTTTACCCAATTTGTAAAAATAACACATTTTTAAAAGCTGCTTCAGTAATGGTTGAACTATGCAAAAAGCCCTGTAGTTTAACAGGGTTCCTAACTCATTTTGTAAGATAAAACACAGATAATCTGTAACTACAATTTTCAGCACAGTCCACAAAACACAATGTAGTCCTCTCTTCCTTAACGGGCACTGGTGAGATTGCAAACCATCACATCCTGGTGAAAAGAGAAGAAAATTCAGTCTGATTAATTTTTTAATCCCCCAAGGATGACATCACAACCAGGTCTACAGCCTGGAGCAGCTCAGATGAGTAATGGATGTGAATCATACGCTTTAAATTTTTCAAAACCTGCTGCAAAACCAGGATGAGAAAACAATGCTACTATTTTTAGAACTGGATAATAAAGGTGAAATATCAAGGACTTGCTGCACAGTAAAGTTTTCGTAGGGTCAGAATCCTTGCAGATCGCTATCACCGCGACAAAATCCCCTTTACTACAGCCCTAACCAGTCCTGCCTGCATCCAAGTGCTTTATTGCAATAGTAGTTTTCTCCTATTTTCTACAGTTCTGCCTGTTGGAAGATGGCGATGAAGGGACATTCATTAAGGGGCGACGTTACTGGCCTTCTGCATGCCAAGCCGTTACAACTTAGGGGTTTTCCTTAAAGTTGTAACGTCTTTCCTTAAATTGCTTTGTCAGAGGCGTTTCTCCCTGTCTTGTTCATTGGAGCCATGGGCATGTGGCACTGATGAAAGGGAAATCCTTGAGTTGATAGCTGATACGTGGGGGGAAAAAAGAGTAGAAAAACGCACAGCAGGTTGTCCTGAGCTCAGTGCCTCGTGCTGCTCTATTTAGGACCACCCTTCCCAAAGGTGAACAGGCGTTAGATGTACTTTGGTCATTGAAGGACTTGGTGTAGAGCATAATGGTATCACAGCAGCCAACTTTTCCTGCCCATTCTCCACCTTCCTGTCTCCATTCTGATCCATCTGCCTGCTCCTTTGGGCCCTGCTCAAGCACCATGCCTTGGGAGATTTGCCATTGACTTTGGGTATGGGATCAAGCACTTAATGAATTCTTTTACTTAATTTCCCCGATATTTTTTCAGTGTGAAATTCCCTGATTCACCGATATTCTCCTTTCCTTAGAGAGAGAGAAAGGTTGGGGGGAGATTAACAAGAACCACTTCAGGAAACCCACAGATAATCTGATATGTCACATTTTTTTCAAGCATTCTGGAAAATCCTCTTTCTGATACGGCTGATGAACAAGAAAGTTCAGCTATACCAGCTGTGTCAGAAATAACAAGCTATTGCCTGTAGGATGTTTAGATGCCAAGAAGTATATTTAGATGCATGCACATATATACACACATGAATACACCTCAATGTAAATTATCTACTTGTGTATTTCTTCAAATTGATATCCAGTTTCACGTTAACTAAACTCTGTGCATGCCCCATATTATTAAAGGTGCTAAATTTAAAATTTCTTAATAAAACGATCCAGGCTATATAACAATGAGGCAAAAAGCAGCTAGGATGCATATTTTTTGAGTGCCATCTACTGGCACCTTATTTTTTAACAACCTACAAATACTTAATAGATGCAGATAGAGCACTCCTTTAATGGTGCCCATTTTAAGCAATCACTTGAATTTATTATGGGGTTAACATTTATCATGAGGTTAACTAAAGTCATTGCTCTGAGCCAGTATTTAGCTTAGGCTGTATCTGTGCCTTTCCTAGACCTGAGTTAAGGTCATTTTCTCTCCCAACTACAACATTGGTCCCAATAAAAAAGACGTCCTCACCTTGCAACACCTGCTTCTTGGATTCACTTTCCACTTTTAGTATGCTTTTCACGTGCCACTTTAATTTTCTTTAATATTTTTCAGTTGCAGAAAGAGAAGTTCTCATTATTCATCATAGTAGAGCTTAATTCAGCAAGGAAACACCCATGACTGCTTCCACGAACTTGACTCTCTGAATCCACAGCTCTGGGAAACTGGAAAAACAAGACAGGGAATAGGAAGTATGGCCTCGGTGGGTATTAGAAGCAATATGTAGATATTTCTAACTGAGGAAGCTGTAGGTCCTTTGGCTGCTGTAAATTGCCGTTGTTCCTGTTAAGTATTGATTTTCCCTTGAGAAAGATGTCCATGTTCTTTGCTCAGGAAACCAACATCAGCACCATGCTACCAATTTGAGTAACTGTTAGCTATATTGCATCTTCAATTTCTGTTGATTATTATACAGGTGGCCATGGGGAGATTACACTGTTGAGTAGCCTACAGCTTTGCTTGCAAGTTAGGATACTAACCCGAACAGAAAATTCAGTGGTGGTATTAATAGTATTCTTTTTCTTGGTGATGGGTGAAGATTGGTGTCCATGCTGGTACTACTAGATCTGTCAGATGCCTTCTGTCCCCTTGGCCACAAAGCTGTTTTCACCTCTGTACAGATTGCAATGACTCCATTTTTATCTAGCTGAGGCTAGAAGAGGTACCACCACTCGGCAGGCAGCCAGATGCTCAGATAGTAATATCCATATAACCTTCTCTTTAATCTCAACCCGATCCGTGGAACAGTTGATTTTGCCCCATTAGTATGCTGCCAATCCGAGTTCCACAGGCTTCTATCTTGTTTCCTATTCAGTACGTGTATAGAGTGGTTAGGAGGTGTGAGATTTGCAATAGATTAATGCAGGAGTAATTGAGAACAGCATTTGGCCCATCTACTTGCAAGGTACAGTGGAGCCAGGCTTGTAAGTTTATAGTATTGTGAAGAGCCCTTGAAAAGGTATCTATATTTAGTCTGAGCTGGGACTCGGGAGTAGATGACAGAAAATGTACGACCCGGTATACTTGTAATTTTATCTTAACAATTAGCGACATGAGACAAAGCAAACTCTCAGTGTAAGCTCAAGCTTTTCAGCTCGCTGCCCTGTGTAAGCAACTGAAGAGGAGCTAATATCCCCTGAATTTAATTTGCCTTCAGCTGATGCTGCTTGTCTCTTCTGTTAATGTCTGACCCATAAGCTTGGACTCTGTGGGACATCCACTAGCTGGCAGGATTGCTACTAAATGGACTTTTGAATCCAGGACTTGCTGGACCTGAGGGATTGGAACAGCTAGTGTTGAAAAGGTCAAAACTGCAATGAGGAGCCAATGGGTGGATTTGTAATGGTCAGCTTGGTCTGTGATTTCTGACCTATGGAACTAATAAAAGCTGAGCTGAATGACCAAACAATAATTTCGGGAGCTGAGAAAACAGATTATTTTTTCTTTGCAATATTAGCTTGCGAAGCCCTGAAACGCCAGTGTATTTTTAAACCCGTCAAAGATTATGTTAAAAAGAGAGTGGAAGAGAAGTTAGATGGGTGGAGTCAAGTCTTGGGGTGACGGGAAAAGAAACAGTTGAGTGTGTAAGTGGGCCGTTATGTTTTTCAGCTCCAGTGATTGAGTCTCTTTTGGCGAGGCCACAAGTGCTTTTTGACTTGGTGCAGTACAAGACAGAGGAAGGGCTGTCTTACCCAGATGGACCATGTTGCAGATTCACTATGGAAACATTTGGTTTACAAGGGCTTTATGGGTGTATCCGTGACCTTTCCTCAAGGAGACAACATAGTATTACCAACTGCAAAGGAAGAGCACAAGTACTTTCAAGAGTCTAGTGCATGATAGATTTCCCAGTTAGCTCCATAACTCAAATACAGACTTAATTATGTGCTTTCTATTAGGGGCATGTTGAATCATTTGGTGTTAGATAAACAACATCCGACTCCTCGTTGCAGTTGTTTAGTTTGCACTAAATGTTGGGGTCTCAAGATGTGTTTAATAACCTTAAAAGCAAACTCATTCTTAATGGGCTTATTTTTATAATGTCATAGTTATGGAAATAGCTCAAGCACTTTCAAGTGCTGTAGCCTCCATTAAGATCTTTAAAATGTTATCCTTGCAAATAATTAATTACCCTGGTTTTACCACAACCAAGGGTGCATTGCAGAACAATTTAGTCTTACCATGGATCCAGAGGCACGATGCTGAGCTTGGTCTGGACTCATGCTGATGACTGACAGCAGTTGACCTAGCTGTAAATAGGTACATGGTTCATGGTGGTGAATCAAAGGTGGGAAGATGTGATGCTAGATACTGTCTTTTTATATAGTGGTTGCTGTAGAAATTGGAGTGCCATAACTGTGTTTGTGAAACGAGTCCCTAGGCTCAGAACAGACTGTTGACTTTGATTTACCGCAAACGCCTGAATAAGTCTAATTAACTGCTGATCTGATGCTGTTGATACCCATCATTTTATTGCATGGTTGTTTCTTTTTTAATCTTCAGCCCCCAGTTCTTACAGGCATGGGATCACATGAGACTCTTCATTTTTATTAAACCATGCAAGTACTTTACTTCACTGGTTGTGAAGAAAAGCTGGCAGACACGAGCTCCAGTGACTCAAAAATAAGTGGGCTAAAAGTCTGGCATCATAGCCGAGGTTCAGACATCCATATCAGACAGGTGCCATTTACTTTTGTGACATGTTTATTCATCCCTCCGAAGAAGAGGGGCTATCAGGGATTAAGCTCATGGTGTCCTTTCAGCAAAATACCATGTCAGATAACCTGACCCTTGGTCTCATATGCTTTTGGCCTAATTTTTGTTGAACAGAGAACAACTGGACACATTCATGAAAAACACTAAGGCCCTCATTCAATAGAAATATTCCTCTTGATTTAAGTGGGCTTGGATTCAGATTCCAGATGATTACCCGCATCTTAAAAATGGAAGGTCAGTAGCACAAAAAGGGACTGTTAACAGAGGTATAAAGTCAAGTCTACTTGGTTGTGTTGATTCGTGTTTACCTTCGCACAACCACAACAGAAAACAGGAGGCGGACAGTGGAATAAGGGTAACCTGTGTGGATTGTTCTACTTGCAACCAAGGTTTTGTGTCAAACTCAAGCATTGCTCAGGACCGAACCTCTGAGGTTTTAGATGTTGTCCATCACTAGTTCTCATCCACCAGGTTCAGCATTAACCTTAAGCTGGTTCTTGAACAGACAGCAGCTCTAGGTCAGAAGTACTAAGGAGGAAGTGTACATTGTACCGTCGCGGCAATGGTTTATGCCTTTATTTTAAAGATGCAACCAGCATTAAAAACCATGTCTGTGTAATGACAAACCCAAAGTCAACTTCCATATGACATTAGAAATTCAAGAAACTAAAGGGATCAGCTGAGTCATCCAATCCACCTCTCTCTCAGGAGAAAATTATTCCCCATTGCCCATTTGCGAATGTTTTGTCCAGTGTTGTGTTAAATTTATCACAACTTCCCTTGAGAGATTACTGTTAAGGAATGGGGAAGGGAAAAGATTGGCGTCCTATGCTCTATAATGACCTCTTAGAAAAAGAGCATAGTACAAAGTTGAGGTGGTATTAAGTCTGTCTATGGAAACAACGGGTGTAATTCTCCAGCCTGGTCAGACTACTTACACTCTTGTACCAGCCACTGCTACATCCTTGCCATAACAGTCTGATAAGGAAGGGCCTAGATGCAATTCGTGTACAGGAAAGGTATAGCAGGGCTCAGCTTCACTATCCCTGATCTTCCATGACTTCAAGGGACTTTATTTCAGCCTTGGCAACCCTCAACATTAGAGCAGGCCTTTTATGCTCCAACACTGGAGTCAAGGAGTTGTGAACCATTCAGCCATGACTGACTTCTTATGACCATCTGCTATGTCTGACTGCAAGGCAGTAGAGAATTGTTCCCAGATGTACGTCATATGGGTGAACAGATAAGTTGGGGACATGATGTTGCAAATTTGAAAGATGCAAACATTGAAGAGGGAGAGGAATTGTTCATGATACAGAAGGAAAGATGGTAAAACTTCCTCACTTTCCATTTTAATAACTTCCTAGAGTAACTTCCTATAGTGCAATCCATAGTGAAACAGTTCAAGCTCCAGTGGTGTTGCTTGGGGGTTTATGGTGGATCACAAACTGAATGTAAACCAAGTATGTGATGCCACTGCACATCGTGTTCTGATATGACTATAGGAGTGTTGGATGTAAGATACAAAAGGTGATTATCACATTCACTGGGCTTTGATGTGAATTCATGTGGAATAATGTCCCCAGTTTTGGGTACCAAACTTCAAGAAAGATGCAAACAAACTGGTGGGAATTCAGAGACAGGAATAAGAATCATAAGGGGTAAGTTTAGAAAACCTGTCCATGTGGAACAGTTGAAGTAATGGCATATGGGTAGTCTAGAAAACAAGGTTGAGGGGAATTGTGTAAGTCTTGCATGGACAGCTAGAAACCAGAGATCAATTCTTCTTCATTGCCAGCCAGTAGTGGAAGAACAAAAAGTAATCAACTTAACATGTGCCAAAGAAGATTTCAGTTGGATATTAGGAAAAAATGCAAACTATTACAGTGGTAGCCAGTGCCAGAACTTCATTTATACGTATTGTAAGATTTCCTTCCTTGGTGGTTTTCTTAAGAAAAAGTTTAGAAAATGCCTATTAATAATCTAGTAAAACTTGATCTCGCCTCAGTGCAGGGGGGCAGACTAGATGGACTCTTGAGGTCCCTTACAGCCATACATTCCTATGATGCTATGGGCTAGGTGACCTAATAGGCTTATTGCTAATTTAATGGAATCAATTCAGATATTCCAGGCAAATATTTTGTTTCCAACAGCGGCATACATAATGATTGGCAAAGCTATAGGATTAAATGCTGGTTAGTGCTGTGCATTGTTGCTAAGATGAATGACAGCTACGTAATATATGCCAGGAGATATGAATCAGTCCTATGGATGTGAGAAGTATGCCACTGCCAAATGCATGATGGTTGTTTAAGGACCCAATACAAATACTTAACAAGAAAGAAACGCATGGAAAGCATTAATGATGATGAGAAAAAGTCAAGACGAGGGTTGGCAGCAAATCACATGTGGCTTGCCATGCCATTGGCAGCAAAAATAGTCAATGCAATTTCTGCGTTTATACACCAAGGCATCATATCGTGAAGCAGGAGATAAGAGTAACTCAATCAAGAGGTGGCGAGGCACCTGAAAGGTCATCTAATCTGACTCCCAACATCGATGATTAAATTGCACCCAAAGGATCCATTGCAGTACCAAGGAAGTATCAACAGTACCAAGGAAGTATCAACGAGGAGGTGGAAAGCACGCTGTCTAAGTTTGCTGATGACACTAAGATGGGGGCGAGGTGGACACACTTGAAGGGAGAGAGAGGCTGCAACTAGATTTAGACAGACTACAAAAAGTGGGCAGACGAGAATAGGATGGGGTTCAACGTAGACAAATGCAGGGTGCTGCACCTTGGGAGAAGGAATCCACAGCACACACACAGGCTGGGGA
>JAGPOW010000261.1:12508996-12528707 GCA_030014935.1 Caiman crocodilus
GGGCAGACGAGAATAGGATGGGGTTCAACGTAGACAAATGCAGGGTGCTGCACCTTGGGAGAAGGAATCCACAGCACACACACAGGCTGGGGAGTTCCCCTCTTGAAAGCACAGAGGCAGAAAGGGATCTCAGAGTCATTATTGACTCCAAGATGAACATGAGCTGCCAATGCCAGACCGCAGCCAGCAAGGCCAGCCCGACTTTTTCATGCATCCAAAGTTGCATCTCAAGCCGGTCCAGAGAGGTGATCCTCCCCCTTTATGCGACTTTGGTCAGGCCGCAGTTGGAGTACTGCGTCCAGTACTGGGCGCTGCACTTCAAAAGGGATGTGGCCTGCCTGGAGAGGGTTCAGAGGAGGGCCAACCACTTGGGGAGAGGGCAGCAGGATAGAACCTATGGGGAGAGACTGAAGGACCTGAACGTGTTCAGCCTCAGCAAGAGGAGGCTGAGGGAGGACCTGGTGGCTGCCTACAAGCTCATCAAGGGGGATCAACAGCAAATAGAGATCTTTTCTCCCCAGCAGCACCTGGGTTGACGAGGAACAATGGTCAGAAGCTGATGGAGAACAGGCTTAGGTTGGAGATCAGATTGCAATATTTTTCAGTTAGGGTGGCCAAAATGTGGAACCAACTTCCCAGGGAAGTGGTCCTCACCCCTACCTTAGGCAAATACAAGAGGAGGTTGGATGATCACCTGTCTGGGGTCTTGTGAACCCAGTACTCATTCCTGCCTGTGGCAGGGGGTCAGGCTGGATGATCTGTTCAGGTCCCTCCTGACCCTAGCTACTGTGAAACTATGAAACAACCACAGAGGAAACTCTGGGAACAACAACCGTAACAACAATGGTTATAAGTCTTGGGGGTGGACTATTGAGGACAAATGTAAAGGAACAAAGGGCTAGAAATTATATCATAGAAAATAAGCCTGTACTGATGGGCTGATGGTCTAGAGCAGGGGCGCACAATCCTGCTTGTGGGCCAAATCCAGCCCATGGCACATGTCATTCAGCCCATGGGGATCCCACCAGGTCCAGAAATGGTGAGACCTCTACCCCACTGCCAAATTTCCAGACCCATGGGGAGCTCTGGACCCTGTGCACTGGATCAAGTGACGGATCCCAGTGCACAGGGGTGGTGCTGGGCCCCAGGACCGAATCCCAGCATGGGGGACAGTACTGGATCCCAGGGCCTAATCCTGTTGCAGCATGTCATGAGCGAGGGCACTGGGTCCCCAGGGCCCAATCACAGTGTGTGCTGGTGGGAGGGGGTGGTGCCAGGCTCCTAGGGCCAAATCCCAGTGTGCAGGTGCAGGAAGGGGTTGGTGTTGGGCTCCAGGGCATGATCCTGGCATGTGTGGCCCAATCCAGCCCACAGACCAGCTCCACACCATCATCTGGCCCATGGTGCCAAAAGGTTGAGCACCACTGGTCTAGAAGACCTCATATTAGTACAAGATGCCAATGATTTGAATACTAAACCTCATCAAAATGCTCAGTGATGAGGCTCCAGCTTAAGTTTTGAGCCTGGGAATCTCAGTGGTGAGGTACATACTGAAATGCTTTGCCAGACTGGGTTCTAGCTGCACAACTGCTCATTTTCATGTTGTAAGTATATATAATGACTCCACGTTCTCCATTGCTTAGGACAGCAGGATTGACTTAATGCAGCTCTTGCCTTTAAAAAACAAAACAACGAGCACAAAAAAAATTAAGAAAATGCCATGTTGTAACATTGTTTTCTGCTGGAAGTTTGATAGAATTGTCTTCATTTGAAACTGTCATGTTAAACAGGGATAATACAATCTGAGATATTAGCGTGTCAGTTGAGCAAATGGAGCCATCGTCTATTATGTCAAGCAGCGTTGTTACAGATGCTGCTAAAATGTTTCAGGAATAAAATCAGGCTGCTCTGGTGAAGGCTGATAATCTCCTCCAAGAACTTCAGCTGCAGACTTCAAATAAAATATTGCCTGCTTACAGATCATCCTGACTTTTCAAATGCTGATTAATTGCTTATGGTAATGCAGAGCAGAAGAAATACTTTAAATTCAAGGCAGATTTCCATAGGTACAATACCCTGTGTTATTTGCTTGGATGAATGACTCAAAGTTCAGAATATATGAAGACCCCAGAATTGCTTATCTAAGGTTCACCTTCAAAGAGGATATGATTCATCTGCCATTTTAACACCGCTCGTAATTCACTATCAAATGTGCGTGGCAGGTGAAAAGGGAACATATCTGCATGTCATCAAAACTATGTTCTTCAGCAATCCCTGAGCTGGTCTCTATATAGAGGAGGTCAAGGGTGGGATGAGGAAGGAGATTTGCAAGGGAGCAGCTCTTCTCAATCCAATTGAATGGGATGATTCCTGAATTCACAGAATTTTATGGTCCATTTGGATCGTGTTTGAGTGAGCGATTACAAGTGATTTCAGGGTGGCATTGGAAGCACAAGAAGAAACCTAGTCATGTTGTCCGTCTCTGTAAAGGTCTTTGCCAAGGAAAGTTGCCTCCAGGTAGTGCTTTGCTGCATGGTGCATGGATGGTTAAGAGTTGCGAATTTGTTTTCTGGCTAACAGTTCCAAGTTGTAGACCATTTCTGGTCTGTGGAGTGTACTGAAGTGACAGTCTGAGATCAAGAACGGTTGGAAAGAACAGTGTCAGGTTAAATTGACCTCAGAGTCTAGTTTACTTTTCATTGTAGCGTGACACATTTTATCTGCATTGGTTTGTTAGCAAGATGGTGTTATGGGCCAGATCCTCAGCTGGTATAAATGCTTAGCTCTTTTATGCTTTTCATGGTAGACCCAATGGAGTGAAAAAACTAGTTAAATCATCTCCTTTGTTTCACCTTCTCCTTCCCTTCATGCAAGGTCATGATAGCACATCTGCTGGAGAGACTCTCAAAAGTCTGTTGGTATTCTGTGAGAAATGTCACTTGGCAGGGAAAAAACGCACCTAGGTTTGTATTACAGTGCCACTGTGTCTCTGAGCAGCTACTAGCTATGGATTGAGGTTGACTGGGCAGAATTAATGTGCAGTGCTGCCAGAAAAACGAGGAGGAATAAATGACCGTCATGTTAAGTCATTTTGAGAGACTCCATCTAAGAGAAATGGCTGTGGTTAAAAGACAGTTAGGTATGTTTGGGAGTGGGGGGAGTGTGTTCCTCCAATATGGAATTGCCTATTGTAGCTGAGTCGCCAGCACTACGTCTGTTGTAGCAGGCCCTGGAAACTAGGCTGGTGGGCAAGGTCAACCATACAAACATTCACGCATCCTTAGGCCTCATTGGCATTTTTCACAGCCCCATGAGAAATGACAATTAGGCCCAAATCTTCTCCTGTTGAAGGTCCTTCCCTCTGCAGAACGGTCTTTATGGAGCACAGGGAAGGGGGAAGAAACCGTAGACCTGGCTAATCTCTCTTCTCAGCATCCCAGGCTCTAGATCAGGGGCCAGCAGTTATTTCAGCTGGAGGTCCACTTAAAGAGTTTTGGTGAGCTGTCGAGGGCCGCAAGGGTGGCCCCATCCCCTGGTTGCCATCTTGGGGCTGGAAGTCCTGCCCCTAACCTCTGATGTTTGCCACCAGAAATCCCTCCTCTTGCCCTTGGAAGTACTCCTTTTGGGAAAGGGGTTTGCATTTGGAACTGGAAAAGAAAAAAACAAATTATGTATTAAAAACCAAACATCCATAATAATATATTTTAATTTTATTTAAAAAAATATTTTGTCCTGATAGGTTTGGTTTTGCTGTATGTATAGAAATGCTTGCATAATAGCTCAACATGAAGTCTTACTCTTGTATCTTATGGGGTTGGTGAGGAGTATGGGTGGGCACGTATGGGGTTTGTTGGGGGGCTGTGAGCGTGTGTGTATGTGGGGTCTGGGGGAAGGTATGGGGATATGTGTGGATGTGTATGGTGGCTATGGGGGGGTTGTGAGGATGTGTGAGTGTGTGCGTGAGTGGGTATGGGGTTTGTGGGGGGCTGTGGGGTGTGTGGAGGGGAGGGTGGCTGGGGGTATGTGTGGTTGCATGTGTGGCGTGTGCATGTAGCAGTGAGTGGGGATCCCCCAGATGTGTGCAGGTATGAGTGTGGGGGGAAGGTGTGCGTGGGTACGGTGTTTGCAGGCTGTGTGATTGTGTGTGGGGGAGGGTGTGGTAGTGAGTTCTTCAGGGAGAGGGTTTGAGGGCTTGTGGGGTGTGCATGGGAGCTCCTGCATTCACACCCCTGAGTAGGTCAGCCATCACCCCTGCCCTGCAACAGCCCAGCGCCCATGCACCCTGTGTTACCTCTCCCGTCACTACCTGTACCTGCTCTCCACCACCCAGCCATCGCACATCTTGTCGCAACCGGGCATGAAGCGGGGTAGGGCAGGTCCTTCCAGCTGCCACCACTGGTGTCCCCCGCCTCGTGGTAGTGGTGGGGACCAGCACGCACAGCCCCAATCCTGCGCACCCCATGCCAGCTCCAGGCTCACCTGTCTGGGCTGAGCAGCAGCAGCAGCAGCAGCAGCTGCGCAGAAACTGCTGTTCAGCATGGGGAGAAGCTCAGAGGCAGCAGTGACGGAGCTGTAGGACAGCCTGGTGCAGTGCGGGCTCCAGGCAGCTGCACCAAAACCTGCCCAGCAGTGGTGAGGGGGAGAGGGCTGCTTTCCTCCATGCCAAGCAACAGTTTCTGCCTTGTGCCACCACTGCTGCTGCTGCTCAACCCAGAAAGCTGAGCCTGGAGCAGGAGCTGGGACCCAGGCTCAGCAGCGGCAGCACGGGAGAGAAACTGCTGCTTATCACGGGGTAAAAGCACCCATCTCCCTGCCTCCACGGCCAGTTCCTGGTACAGCCACCCAGAGCCCACGCAGACCTGCATTGCATCTCCTCTGCGTTGCCACTGCTGCCCTACTAGGCAGGCCAGAGGTGATGGCAATGTTGCTACACCTGCAAGCGCCAGCAGTGGCAAGGGGGAGGAGCCACTATTGCCCCGCACTGAGCAGCAGTGTCTGTCCCACACTGGCACTGCTCAGCCCAGATGGGCAAGCGAATTGCTGGTATGGGGCATGCGGGGTCAGGGCTGTGTGCTGGTCCCACCGTGGACCTGGGGGCAGCAGCAGCGGCAGTCCAGCAGCAGGGCTGCCCCAGGCCTGCTGCATGCCCAGGGGGCGGGAGGATGCTCCTCGGCCAGGCAGAACCAAGGGACCCGCCACGGGCTGGACAAAGCCACATTTTGCCCACCCCTGCTCTAGAAGCATATTGGGATTTCACTGTTTAAAAACACACTTAGAATTTACTCCGTGAATAGTAGAGTATGATATCTTTTCCATCGTGTGGCCTTGGTGTAAAGGAACAGTCAGATAAGGCATTTCCTGAGCCACCGTTTACTTCCCTTTCTTGGCACTCCCTTTAAACGCTAATGGTTTGGCCAGCATAAATCTGCCTCTTAAGTGTGAATTTCCTTCATTATGTGGATTTGTGTTTGGAAAGCCTGGCCTTTGCATACACAACCATTTTTGCTGCACAGTCTATGAAGTCCCATGGCTTTTGACTTCTCCTGTAGCTGTTCCTCCTTGGGTTTCAGGGTGGCTTCACACCGGTGTGTGAATCTACTGACTGTGGGTTGAGGGTCATAGTTTTTCCCCCTTGTTTGTTTGGAGATCCTCGGCGTCAGGGCAGAGAGGGGTAGTGTGGTGAGAACAGAAACATGTAATTCTGAAGCACAAAATGCATCCAGGCAGGGAAAATACCTGAAGTGACTTTCTACTTGCTCTTTGACATTGGCTCCTTTAATATCATCAGGAAGCCTTACATTATTGCCTGCAGAGAACGGTCCTGGGCTGTGTCAGCCCCTCACTTTCATTGTCATCGCCAGAAATTCATATTCCAGTTTTCCCAGCTTCTGCTCACTGTGACAGTAAGGACTCAGGGCTAGCATGCCTATCAGCTAATTTCTGTGCTAAAAGAGAATTTTTTTTCAAGTGGAACAAAGATTTTGCTTTTCAACCCATCTGCTTTCAAGTGATCTCGAGAGGGAGATAGAGAGAGAGAGAGGGAGGGTAGGAAATAACAGAATTGTAGCAGCCTTGATGTTCAGGTAAAGGCAGGTGACCAGATGAAACCGATGATGTTTCCTCTGTTGATCTTATCCAGAACATGAGAATACCGTCTTTGCCCTCTCACCTACCAACCTCATGGTGAGGGGGAACAATGGGGGAGGTCTACAGAGGAACGGCCAGGAAGAAGTAATAGGCTTGTTAGGATTTCACTAGGTTCGTGGTCAGACCCTGGGGCCTTTTCAGTCTCTTGGCAGAACAATGTGTGATATGGAGAAACCTTCAGGAAAATTTTCCCTCTCAGGGGTTTTAATCCGGGCAGGGCTGAGTCATGTGTTGATGCCAGGCGCTGTTACATAACCAACACTTAGATTAAATTTGCTGAAGACTGGGGAGACCCAACACTGTTTGGAGGAATAGAGATCCAGTTTCATTTGACCTCTCATGTTTTTGTCCTCACACAAAAGTATTACAGCATGTTCGAAACCACGCTAACCTGGGGAAATTCAACCTCAAACCAAGTCAGATTTGGAGACTGCTGAATTTCATGGCTAACAACCCCTTTTAGAAATCCATTTCCCTTCATGCTGCTGTAGACAGAGCTGCAAGTCAATACTTCCCTGAATACACTTCGTTTTCATTTGTACTTCCCCTCTTGTTCATCCAGGCTAAGTACAGACAGTCAAAAAGCGCGAGGCTGAATTAGATGTTTACCTTTGATTCAGGAAATGCAGCCACATGCCTGCAGTGGCTCAGGCCAGAAGCTGGTGGGCACTACAGCATGGCTCTCTGGCATGTACCCAGCACAGGCTGTAAGTTTGCTTCCTCTTTCTGCTGCCCCCAAGGTCTCTGGGATTTGCAGTCCAAAATCACAGCAACCGGATTCTGTAGGGATGCTAATCAGTTCCTCTTCCTGCTTCCAGGTGTCTCTGGGATTCTTAGTCCACAGGCACAGCCACCAGCAAGTTTGAGTGGTGGCCTTCCCTGGCCCCAGACCCCAGCTAGGGTTTGCTGGGAGGGGATGGGGGGGTCAATTCCCCTCCCACAGTAGACTGGGCTGCATTCCCAGCTGAGCAGACAGCACAGTCCAGCCCAGGGCTGGAAAGCATGCTGGGATGCTAGGGGACTGTGATTTAACTTGAACCAGGGAGGAGTCCAGGATAGAAGTTTCATAATCAGTTGAGTCTGATATTGATACTACAGTCAACAAGGTTTATGTGCATTGTGCTTCTGTTCTGTTACAGGTTTAAACCAGTTTCTAATTACTTAAACTGGTTTATGTGTAATGTCTGTCCCTAGCCCAAGTCAGGTACGGACCTCCAAAGGAAACATATACCTTGGGGCAGATAGGAGGCAAAGTCCAGCTGCAAGCTAGAGGCCAGTTTTTTACACAAATAAAATTCAGACTTCAAGAACAAACCAACTCGGAGGACTTTCAGGCTATCAGCAGACTGGGGGGGAAGGGGACACAATCATCCCCACCAGTTTCCCCTTGGATTCTGTACGGACACTGCAGATGCCTCTGTATACTAGTATGGTAGTCGGGCTTCTTGCAATCTTTTCCCATGAGGATTTTAAGCCTAACCCTCAGGACACAAGTCAGGAGACTGGTAGTGTCTAAAGCACTTCTTATTTCAAAGTTGAAAAAAACGGCTCTTTTGCACTTGGATCCCAGAGAACCAGACAGATAAGTCAGGCCACTCTTTGGGAAGGTCCCCTGGCACTGACAACCCAGAAGGATGGTGTTTGAGCAGCCTGATAGTGCCGACCCGACACATTTTGAACCAGCTTATCAGACTCTTAAGGGAAATCTCCAGTGGTGTTGCTGTGGGCATTGGTGCAAAAAGCTTTTAAGAACGTGTCTGAAGAGAGGGAGGAGGAGGAGGAGGTGTCACTAGTCAGTAAGCTGCCTCTTGGCTTGTATGCGAGGAAACATAGGAAACCTCTACCTTCAAAGCTGCTCCTACAAGATTGACTTTAAAGAGCACAGATTTCTTCTACCAGTCTTGTCATCTCCCAAACAGGGAAGCTTATACATTTTCTTAAAGCTGCTCAGCCTGGGAAAACAGAGAGAAATCCAATTTTCATAAACTCCAGGCAGGGCAGAGACTAGAGCAGAAAAACACAAAATCCACACTGACCCTCTGCCATTTTGCAAAGCAGGACATTACAGACAAGGAGCTGGGCCTCCACAGAGGATAACTTCCTTATTAAAGCTCAATAGATCCGTGGTAATGATACCTCTGGTTGGATTATCTGTGGAGCTGGAACCTGGAGCTACTAACGGTTGATCAGGCCCTCTGGCTTTGAGCCATCAATAACCTCATTAACCATTAAGGACACCTCAACCCCATTGCTGCAGTCTGTTGCAGCTGGAAAAGTCTGCAACGTCCTCCTCTATCACTCCAACTCGCATGCTGCAACCACAGAAAAGTGCAAGTAGGCCTCTCCGGGGTTGTCCCCAGCAGCTGCTCTCAAACAGCATAGATAGATGGAGCTCTTGGCAGCGGCTGCAGAAGGACATGCCAGAGCAGCCTCGCTGGCACATCTTCAGTTCTGGAGCACAGAAGCAAGAGCAGATGGGTGGGTGTGCTCAGCGCCATGCAGGCCAGAACTTATTGCTGTCCTGGTGTAGACATGCCCTGAATGCAGTCTAGCGACTAGGGGTTGGTGCCCACCATGGCTTAGCCTGAGTTGCGGTTGTGCTCTGTCCTTTGCTGAATGGCCAGTAGGGTTGATAAGGGAAAATGGAGTCTCACATCTAGGTCTGAATCCAAGGGGAGGTGGTTAAAGAACCAAAACGGACCGGGTGATGTATCAGGGCGTGCAAGGACACAGTGGCGCTGAGTCTCAGGTCCCATTCGGGACTCAGACTGTGTCATAAGTGGCTGGAGGAAATCTCTTGTAAACTCACTTTCCCCTTTGGAGAGAGATAATGGCCCTGGCCTGCTTCAACAAATAAGCTGGCGTTCTGGGTGTTGTCTGCCACCCAGAAGCATAACGAGACACCTGGGGCACCAGCCCTGGCATCACTTAGAGATGGCAGTCACCACCACTGCTAGCCCAGGTGCTGCTATTGCAACAGCTGGCCTGACCTCTGCCACTGCTGCCACCCAGGGCTCAGACCCTGGTAGGAATGCCTCTGCGTCCACCTCACCAGCTGGTGAGGAGCTTTTTGGGCACATTGAGGCATGAGAAGTAACCTAAAGATGGCAAGTGGGACACACGCTCTGGCTGCTGCCTAGCGGAGGGGATGCCAGAATGGAAAGGTGGGGGCACCTCACCTTTCCATCTCTCCCTCCCCACTTTGCTTCCTCTTGCACTTTCTGTCTCCAACCTCTGCAGCAAGTAGCTGCAACAGCACAGGAGTGTGTCTGCAAGTGAAGGGCATGCTGGGAAATGTAGTTCTGTAGAGCCGCTGCAGAGCTCACTGCTGCTTGAGGAAAATGCTGGCTGTTATTTTTGCTGCTGAAATCAGAAGGTTGTTTTTTTTTTGTCCACTTGATGTGGGTGTCTGCGGCAAAAAAATGAGCTGACGTCTCCTCTCAGCAGCAGCAAGCTTGAACCGCTGCTTCTGCATGGTCCCCACTGCATGAGACTCCAGAGCCAGGGGTGCAGGGGGAAGGAGGACTGCCCCAGGTGCATTCCTGACCTGTTGTGCCTCTGGATGTAAGGCCAAGGATCACCTAGGCATGAGGTCAGGTCTCTTATTATCCCTTCCTCAAGGGGCCACGTGTGATGAACACACCGATGAAGCATATGCCGTTGCTTCTTACGTATATTAAGAATCCACTGTCGTACCTGGGTTTTCAATCTGGCATTTCTGCCCCATCCTCATTCTGTGGGGACATTCAGTAGTGAATCCTCCAGAGAGCGATGGGTGTGCGTACTAGCACAGGTGACTGCGGTGCCCAACACCTGACTGTCTCTGGTGCATGAAACCCTTCCTCACCTTTAGTTGCAGCATGCCAGGTTGTCCATTTTCCAGCTTCTCCAGGGCCTATTGCTGAGATCCTGGCTACATTTCTCTCCATTTCTCTTTCTGTTCACTCTTCCTGTCTTTGGCACTGTCTCAGCCTTCTTCTGAAATAAACCATGACCTTTGCTGATTTCTGGGACAGCCACGTCCAGAAACAGGAACTCCCAGAAAACTTCGGGTATCCTGGCATCTCCACTTGCAATTACTGACTGTACAAGCTTATGTCAGAAGTGGAAGGGAAGAGGAAGGATTGGTCATTACATTACATTCAGAGATAAAAATCCCTAAGGAGGTGCGAAAGCAAAAAGCCTGTAAAACTTTCTGGTTCCCTTGACTTACATATCTATGGTGGTCATCTACACTTAAAAAAAGTAAAGCTGCCTTAAAAAGCAGGTCAGATCTCTAGCACTCATTTCTCTGGTGCAAAGAGCCGATAAGCGTTACTCGAGGACAGCTAAGCACAGGAGACTGATAAAGCAGGCAGATTCAGTCCCAGAAGGGCTGCCCTTCTCTGCTTGTATTATCTTCCCAAAAGGACTTCTAGGAGTCAGTCTGCCCTCTACTTGTGTCTTTTTGTGTGCTTGGTGCACTGCTGTGGCAAGATAATACAAGTGGAGAAGGGCAACTCACGTAGTTTAGGCTAGAAGCAGAGAATCATAATGTGGAAGGACCTCAAGGTCCCTACATGAATGTAAGAATACGACTCCTCAGTCATCCCCGACCAATGATTATCCAGACTCATCTTGCAGATCTCTAGTGAAGGAGTGTCCACAACTGCTATGGCAGTCTGTTTCGCTGCCTCACTAGTGTAATGGTAAGGCAGTTTTTCCAGCTACCTAACCGAAATACACTCCCTTCCCATGTAAAACTATTGCTTTGCATTCTGCCCTCTGTGGTAAGGAAGACTAGTTCATGGGATCATAGAATAGACTGGCTGCGTGGATGTGGGGAGAGCAGTAGACATGATTATCTTGACTTTAGCAAGGCTTTTGATACAGTCTCCTACAACAGTCTTGCAGGCAAGCTAAGGAAGTACGGGTTGGATGAATGGACTGTAATGCGGATAGAAAACTGGCTGAAGCATTGGTTACTACTTAGAGTGTAGTAATCACTAGCTTGATGTCTAGTTGGCAGCCAGTATCAAGTGCAGTGCCCCAGGGGTCATTCCTGGGGATGGTTTTGTTCAGTGTCTTCATTGATGTAGAAGGCGGGGGGGAGGGCACCATTAGCATGTTTGCAGATGACACCAAGTTGGTAGAAGTAGTAGATACACTAAAGAGTAGGGCTAGGATTCAGAGAGACCTAGAGAAATTGCAGGATTGGACCAGAAGAAATCTCATGGGGTTCAATAATGACAAGTGCAAAGTCCTGCAATTAAGACGGAAGAATCCCATGCACCAGTACAGGCTGGGGACCAATTGGCCAAACAGCAGCTCTGCAGAAGAGGACCCGGGGGTTACAGAGGACAGAAAGCTGAATATGAGCCAGCAGTGAGCCCTCGCGCGGAAGAAGGCTAACGGCATACAGGGCTGCATTAGCAGGAGCGTTGCCAGCAGCTCAAGGAAGTGATTATTCCCATCTGTTTGACATCGATGGGGTTGCATCTGGAGTCCTTTGTCTGGTTTTGGGCCCCCCACTATAGAAAGGGTGTGGACAAATTGGAGAGAGTCCAGCAGAGGGCAGCACACATGGTTGGGGGCGGCTGGGGGACATGACTTCTCAGGAGAGGCTGAGGGAAGTGGACTTATTTAGTCTAGGGAAGAGGAGACTGAGGGGATTTAATAGCAGCCTTCAACTACCTGAAGGAGGGTCGAAAGAGGGTGGAGCTGGGCTGTTCTCAGTGGTGGCAGATGGCAGAACAAGGAGCAATGGGCTCAAGTTGCAAGGGAAGTTTAGGTTAGATATTAGAAAAAACTTTCTCATGAGGAGGATAGCAAAGCACTGGAACAGGTTACCTAGACAGGTGGTGGACTCTCCATCCTTGGTGGTTTTTAAGACCCTGCTGGGGATAATCTGGTTGGGGATGGTTCTGCTTTGAGCAGGGGGTTGGACTAGATGACTTCCTGAGGTCCCTTCCAGCCCTAACTTTCTGTGATTCTATGGTTGTATGACAGCGACCAACAGGACTATGCATAAGTCCTGGAGAAGGAAGCTTGACCAGGAACGTCTCTTTAACTGAGGCTTTTGCCCTTTCCCTGGGCAACATCCAGTGACTTCATGGAGTTGTGTGTATGGTCTATGGTTCTTGCCTCAGTGTCCAACTGTCTGTCACTCATATTGACCATGTCAGCTAGCGTCATTCCCATCTCTCTTTTCTTATTCATTTATTTCATTCCCCACAACCAGCTGATTGATTTCTAGGCTCGGTCGCTTTTGTTGACTTGATGGGTCTGCTATGATTCCCAGTTGTCAAGTGGGTTGTGTCTCTAGTTGACACAACTAGTACAGTGGAGAAAATATTTCGGAGAGCGGGATCCCTTCCCTCTGTGGAGGTTCAGCACCCTCCAGTGCTTAAAATAAAGGTAGCAATTGAGAGGAAATGCAATGAAAAACATTATTTTGGTTGATCTTCAATATAGGCCTGGTATTCCTTGGTCTTTCAGGGTCAAATCTTAGTGAAATCTTTCCGCAACAGTGATTTCCTCTGAATATTTCATCAACTGTTTAATTAACTCTTCTGTAGGTTTAATCCTTTCTTCCTGATCTCCTCCCCTCTGTCTCTCTTCCTGTTCTGTCTTCCCCAGCTCTGCTGCTCAGTCCACTCCCAGCCTCCTTGCCTTCCCTACCCAAGACCCCTCCACCAAACTCTTCATTTCCATCTCCAAGTCCTAATTTCCTGGACCAAACATTTCCATTTCTCTACCTCTCTCTTTGCTCCTTCCCTGATCTACCTGTTCTCATCTTCATTCTGTGCTTGTCATGGTTCTTTGTCTTCGCTGTCTCCCAGTCTCAGCCTCCCTCCTCGGACTCTGTTTTATCTCAGTATTTTTTGCTTTGGATCCAGGCTCTTTGTCCAGTCAGTCTCAGTTCTTCCCATAGTTTCCCGTCAGATAGAAAGCAAAGTCTTCCAAAGTCTTCTAACCCCGTCAAAAGCTATACACCTTCCCAGGGTCAAACCTTTCTCCTTAGCATGGAGAGAGAGATTTTATTGCTTCAGAAAGCAAATGTTGCCAGGATAATGTAATGCAGGTAAAGCAACATACCTTTCTCTGCTCTCGTTCTCGGCAATGGCTGAACTGCCCAAAATGGGTTTTTCCAGCTTGAGGCAATTTTCTTGACATGGAAAACATCAGCCCAAACAGTTTTTAAGTTGGGTAAAGTTAGCAGCAACAGCCCAAGGAAGTGGCAAGCAACTTTAATAATAAGCAGTGTTACCTGCTGCATCTATAATAATGTTGATTGAAATGAAATCAGTAAATCAGGTCAGTACCGTGCCAGGGCAAGAAGACTGTTTCACTGTTTGGAATCCATAAAGAAATTCATTAAAAAAAACCTCAGGGAGCTGTGTAGCACCTTCTGTCACACAAATCATATTGGGGAAAAGAGAGAAAGAGAGAGCTCAAGGAAGCCAGGGGAAAAGGCTGGGACTGATGTCTGTCAGCCCTGTTTCAGCTCTGCAGAGCATAGCTGGGGAAGGTAATGTCTCTGCTGGCTACTGGAGGAGATGGCGGTATGGGCCACCGTATGGGTGGTGATGTTTGGGGGAAGTCCCTGCACTGATTTTATTGTAGGGGGCAAACTCATTCCCCAATGAGAAGGAGAGCGTTGGCACAAGAAAATGAGGTATAAACTGGCCAGGAATACGTTCAGGTTGGAGAGATGAAGACATTTCTGAATATCAGAGCTGTGAGGTCCGGGAGCAATGCCTCCAAAGGGTCCTTTGCGCTTCTTCCTAGCCAGGATGCTCTGGCATGGCTTCCAAGGACAACTGAGTTATTGTTGTTGGAAGGGGGCTGGTTCAGGGCCTTCTTGCCTTACAAAGTACCCAGTGCACCTTGGCTGCTAACCATCTCCCTTGCGGCAGGCAGTTTTGCATACAGTGAGGCTGGAAACTCCTTTGTGAGATGGTTCAATGTGGTTATATCAGATGTACCAGTGGTGAGAGTTAAAGTTGCCCTGTTTCTCATCTGTCACAAAAACTCAATTTCCTGTTGCCATATTGATATCGTCTGAGTGATCAAAGTGACCTGGAAAGAAAGATTTTCTTCGGAGCCACTCTGTTCACATAGCCTGGAACTAATATTAGCAGCTTTTTAACATAAATCAAGTATGTCAAGGAGGAGAACTTTGTCTTTAGGGTTGTTCCCATCTCTGACCCCTTATTTTTCCTTATCTGCACAAAACAGGAGGGAGAGAGAGCACTAGAGTATTCCCTGAAGTGGTACTGGTGCCAAAATTCCCAGCATATGGAACGGTTCATGCAGTGTTTCCGGTTTTCGGTGCGTGCTGAATAGATTTTGTTATGGCAGTGCCATCTCATTATTCATTATTGGCATAGGCAATTCTAAAATGCCCATCATGGGGGTGAGACCTATGCATCCTGCATACAGTCAGTGCAGACGGGAGGTAATATCCACAAATGAAATGTCCATGAACATAACACTAGGGCTCGAGGCACCATCAGGGTCACTGCATTCAGGCCCTTGCCATCATTCAGTCATGTCTTAAAATCCCTTTCGTGACCATAACAATATGCTCTTCCTCCTCTCTTCTCCTCCCATTGAACTTCTGAAATTGTAGTGACGGCCAGAGGCTTTTATGAAATTAAGTAATATTAATTAATAAATACAATTCTCTTCACCCTCTCCGCACTGTGGGTCCTTTTCAACAGCAGGACCTTACAGCTCTGGGATGTACCCAGCACCATGCCCTGTTTAGCAGTATGGGAAGAGCAAAGCGGTCCTAATCCCCCTGACACCTCTTTGTGACTCCCCAGGTTCAGAACCTTTGATCTCAATGAGAGCCCATCCCACACTGCTCACTGATGGTAAGTAGCAAACCCTTTAAGGCCTCCGCATGGGATGCTAGATGGTCCCTTTTTGAACAAGTAGATTCAGAGGTAACAATGCTCCGTCTTCTCCTTTTGTTTGTTCCAGGTTTCTCATAGTTTTGGGGTGTTTGATCTTAGCCGTCCTAACAACTTTCAAAGAATACGAGACTGTTTCAGGAGACTGGCTGCTGCTGTTGGTAAGTTGACCGAGATTATAATGGCCCCTTTGCACCCATTCAGCAGGAACAAAGACTCAGCACCATCAGAGCTTGGTGGCCTGCATGCAGTGACCGTGTTTTTGTGTACTGAGGGTCAGCTATGTGGCCATCACTACATAAAAGATCTAATGTTGGGAATAAAAGCAAATGGCGAGTGGGGAAAAAATTCGGAGTCCTATGGTGTTAAGGTGGGATTTTAAGTTATAGATCTAACTTCTCCCACTGGACATTGTTGTGGGAGCAATGAGAGCAATTCATGGGGAGCAATGGTCAGTGCTGAGCACTTCTGAAAATCCAGCTTTTAAGGTCAGTCCACATGTTACCTTTTGCAGCGTTCTCTTGAGTCCACGCTTTGGTTAAAGGGATGGCACCAACTTCAAAATCACGCTTCCTCCTGGAAAATAGTGTTCCTGGCTAATGCTGTACGTCACAGTTAAAGTGACTTTCCTTGAAAGAATTTGGAGAATTTGCTTTTCACCCTGTTTGTTTAAGGCATAGAGGATAGGTCCGAGTCGCTCTCTGAACCAGTTTCCCCTGTTGCTAATGTAGGTTTTTCACGCTGCAGAAAATAAGACAAAAATATTACAAAAATGCGTAAGTATTTGCTAGTGATTCCCAGGCATGTGACATAACGAATATGCATTTACTTCATATTGTGAAATGGTCTCGGCTTCAAGCTTGTGAAAAATCACTTTAACAAAAAGTGTTGTTTTCTCTGTAGCCAGACTCCTGCCATCCAAGTGTGAACCAAGAACTAAGTTAACTCACCCTGGCCTTAAATTATCTCCAGGCAAATTATAGAGCAATGGCAAGGCTGAGCAGTCCCTTTCAACCTCTCCATTCATCCCACTGATATGTGAATCCTGGCGTGAAACGCTAACCTCCTGGAAGGTGATCCCTTTTGTTTCTCTACAATTTAGGAAAAGATAGCCTTGAAAGGTTTTAAAGCCCCTTAGGCCCAACAGTCCAGTGAACAGAAAAAGACGCAGCAAGTAGAGCGGGACCATGATGTGCTGTTGATCCTGTCTGTCCCGCTGTCCCTCTGTCCAGCAGTAGGCAGCCCCCAGCATATGGCAGGGTAAAGCGACTGATATGGTGTTGCTTTCAGGGGCATCCGAGGTTTTACAGCCAGATACTAACCAACTTCTAAGGCACCTCCACTTAGGCATCACAGTGCCCAGGATTTAGACACACGAGGAGTGATCCAGATCAAAAGAGTTAGGTACCAGGGCACTCTGTACTGTTACGGGCGATGCCAGAGTGCCTCCCAAGGGCCATCCGGGTTGCCTGATTGTCAGCAGGAAGGCACCTACATGCAGCCCATGTGAAAGCATACTACTAAGAAAAGAAAAGCAAGTGTCGACATACAGAATGGGAGATAATGGGCTAGGCAGTGTCACTGCCTGCCAGCAAGAATAGCAGCAGTCGTGGTGCTGATTAGGTCTCAGCTAGAGTATTGGTTCTAGTTCAGAGCAATACAGTTTTAGGAAGGAGGTAGAGAAACCGGAGAGGATCCCGAGTGAGTGACAGCGATGATGAAGGGTTAGGGAACGATCTGTCGGGGGAAAGTATGAACCCAGTGTGGGTAGTCTGGAGAAAAAGAGATTGAGAGGGCACAGAGTAGCAGTTTTGAAATATTAGAAAGGCTGCTGGAAAGAAGAAAGAACCACTGGTCTCCCTTTACGACAGAGCACAGACCGTGTAGACAGTAAGTTTAAGCTTTAGCGACTAAACCTTAGGAAAGACTTCCTGACTGTAGGAGCCATTAGGTAGTGGAATAATACACTGCCCAAGGAAGCAGAGGCATCTCCTTCACTGGGAGTTTTCAAGAAGAGGCTACGTAAGTGTCTGTCTGGGGTGGATTAGAAACAGCCCCTTCTCCGTCTGTTCAGGGTTTGGCCTAGAAGACCCTTGGGGTCTTTTCCAACCCCATGAGTCTAGCCAACAGGGGGGAAGACACAGGGCTTTGTTTCAATTTCTTCTCCTCCCTGGAGCTTTAGCTGTTGATTCAGGGCTGCAATGGCAGCATTTCCAGCGCTCAGTGCTGACATTCATTCCTGTATGAACCACAACACTGACAGATAGGAGCACTGAATTAGTTCCCTGTAAAACACAGCACCCTCCATTCACCGTTGCACCCGAAGATGGTGCTGCTGCACACCTTCTGTCCAACAGCTTTGTGGTGAGAGCGCTCACCTAGGAATTGGGACCCCTGGCTTCTGGGCGTACCTTGCACTGAGAGGATGCATACCCATGCACATTAAGATGTGGGCAAGGCTGGCCAGGAGTCCTTCCTTCCTCTGGTTGGAGAAGCCCCACTGGGCAGCCGTAAGTACAAGACTCACGAGACCAGAAAGAGAGCAAGCAAGTGGGAGCGTAACGGTGGCCAAGTGGAGGCCTGGGTTCAGGCCCCTTTTGCCACAGTTATTTTTGTTTTGTTTAAAACACCAACTTCAATCAATGACCTCTACTGATTTAAACCAATGACCATCTAACTTCAAATTCATATAGTTCATTTAGCCGTCCCGTTTCAAACATACCTCCTTGGTGTCTGCCTGAAAATGGGACAGAATGATCGTATGGTCAAAGTGACAGGTGTGTAAAACAGGACAGTCAGCAAAGCTTGGATGTGTGGTCACCCAAAACCATTTGAGTGCTTCTGAACTCATGCCGTGCCTTAAGACGAGGCACCTAGGAATTCCTATACAGGGATCCTTTCAGGCTAAAATGGAAGTGGCCCATGAATCCCGTGGCCTACATGGTTATGTAGTGGCTGGATGGGGACCGTTAGGACTGTTCTTTGTGATTTAAGGTGCCAAAATTATCCTAAACTCCTGCGTAGGGACCAATTAGGGTCTGGTCCTTGCCCACTGACATCAGAACTGTCGAATTTGTAAGGGCTGCACAATGCACAGACGGCGCCAGCATGAGCCCCGGGTCCCCAGAACCGGACAACACAGGGGAACACCGCCCTCCCACCCCTGCTTCAGCACACCAATGCCCTTCCCATTTCACTGCAGGCTTCACAACCCTGTGCCCACTACCCCACCCCCTGGGTTTGGAGCAAGGGAGTCCATAGACCCTGGCTGCTGCTGTACCCTTAGCTCGGCAGAAGCTCAGGGGCTCCAAATCAACCCTTTGCGGGTCACGTATGGTCCTGCTTTTGCATTATCACACTGCTGACACAGTAAGACTATCTCTACTCCCTCCGTGTTGAGAAGTCTTCCAGTTCTGGCAAACTACAGGCTTGAAGAGATTTAATTTTCAGTCTCCTTTCATTGTGATTGGATAAGTGTCCAGCCCCTAGGAGGTTAGGAGGAGTTCACGCCAGAAAGGGCGCTAAGCCACAATTGCGGATGCACATACCTCCATAAATTTCAGTCTCATTTGGGAGCCCAACTTTCCAGCGAAGGCTCATTTATATACAGTTCAGAAAGCCCAATGTGTTTTTCTTATTCAATACAGGCAGTTTGTGTCAGGTCTTCAAAAGACTTCAGATCCTCGATCCTTGACCTAAGTGCTCAGTGTCCTGCAACTCTAAGCACAAAGAGTTCTCACTTCCCTCATCTATTGAGAACAACGGGAAACTCCTCCTCTCCTCTCTCGTCCATACACACACTTTGAACACGTTGCAAAATGTACCCTCTGTCTCCTCCCTCCCGTAGAGAACACTAGGAAAGTCTCCCTCTGCCTCGGCTGAGAATTCCTGCTCCTCCCATATTGGGAACCATGTAAGATGATAGATGCTGAGTTGCTTTTTTAAATACATTTATACATGTTATTTTCCTACAGACATGAACATGATGTTTGATTCTACAGGCTTGACATGTCTCGAAGTACAGCAGTACTTGTGATGTGCCTCAAAAGTATAACTTGTGTCTTTGATGCAGGAGACATTCGCCATCTTCATCTTTGGAGCAGAGTTTGCCTTAAGAATCTGGGCTGCTGGCTGTTGCTGTCGGTACAAAGGATGGAGGGGGAGACTCAAATTTGCCAGGAAGCCTTTGTGTATGCTGGGTAGGCACAAATTCCTTCTTATTCTCTGTGAATGTATCTCACTGGGTCGGATATAGTAGATCTTCCCTAAACATCCCCCAGTGAAAGACAAGGGGTAAAAGCTGCAGACATTCAGCCCCCAATCCACAGTAGACGTTCCACGGTGTTTAGAAATAATTATTAAGTGCCTAAAAAGAAAGATTCGTTTAAGAAATGCTTTTGTGGCTCAGCAGTGAGTTAAAATTGGATACTGACTGAGATGTTTTCCTGGACCACAATCACTAATTCACATGGTAGTTAAGTTAGAAAATGGCACATGAAAATAGCATGTCTTCACTCAATATGCCTGTTCTCCATGTGTCTTTGAACTCATTCTGAAGGCTTTATTGATCATAGTATCATAGTATCTAGGGTCAGAAGGGGCCTAGAGCAGGCCATCTAGTCTGACCCCCCGCCAATGGCAGGAACGAGTGCCAGGGTCACAGG
>JAGPOW010000261.1:12528807-12546765 GCA_030014935.1 Caiman crocodilus
CAGGAACGAGTGCCAGGGTCACAGGACCCCAGCCAAGTACCTATCCAATCTACTCTTAAAGATGCCCAAGGTAGGAGCAAGAACAACTTCCCTAGGAAGTTTAAAAAAGACTAAAAAAGCTTGATTTGTGATGCAGTCCACTTGATAAAACACTGGACTTGGGAGCAGGAGCTACTGCCCCAGGCCAGCTCTGTGATTTCACACCCAAGCTTTGTCTAAGTTTCTGTGTAATGTTTCCAATGTATAGCTTTCCTGTTCATCCAAGCAGCTAAAACTCTTGTCCAGGTTCTCCTTATCTTGTAACTCCGTTACTCTAACAGTCTTTACGCTTGCCTGGACGTGCTGTTATGCCTCGCTGACAGCTACGCTGGATCTTGCTTCAAAGATCATCTTCCCAGCCCATGACGTGGATCAGGTCCCCCTTCTCTATCGTGCAAAATTCAAGTTGCTTGTCTTCACTTTCAAAGCCCATCACAGCCTATCTCTACCCTCCCTTTCATGTTGAAAGGTCAGCTCCCAGCATCTTCTCAAAACCCCTCCTTTGCCATGGTTCCTACAAAAAACGTGATAACCTTAAGGCTCTTGCTAGGATTATTTTCTGTCACACTGGCCATTATCATCCTGTTGTTTCTTGTCCATCTGCATTCATCTCTTATCTTACACATAGATTGTAAACTCTTCAAATCTTTTTGATCTCTGATGACATATCACCTCACACAGTAGGGTCCTGGTCCGGGAGTAAGGCTCTTGCAAATAAATAACTAATAATTGTTTCTCTCCTGTCTTTTAGCCATCTTATTTTTCCGAATGTAAACTCTTCTGGACAGGGGTTAGGATTCACAGTGTGTTTCTGCAGCAACTCCCATGTTTGCATTTCATTTGTGGCCACTTTGTTACTGTGGTACAGTTGCAACCACCTTTTATAAGCCAGCTGGGCTTTGTTGCATCTTATGCACCTGTAATGAAGATGTCATCTGCATTGGAAGGACAATATCTCTATTGATAATGATATATATGGAACCCAGTAGGATTTTTTAAAATAATGTCAGTTTGTAAATGATGTGGGTTTGTTTTCAATCTTTTGAGAGAAAATGAATAGGAAACCCACACAGTGTGACATCACAGGCTTTATTCCAAATGAAGTCTTAAGATCAAATGGCCAAGAGCTATGAGATCATTTCTGAAATTGCTACTTGCTTCCATTTGGATAATTTGGGGCTCAGAAAGATCCACCAGTAAGAAATCAATCTGCATTTCACTCCTCTTTGGCCCCTGTGGTACCCTTACGACACTAACCTGAGCCGTCAGCCAGTTTGCCAAAACCCGGGGAACACCATCAGGAAGAGAGGAGTTTCTTCTTCACTACCCATTTTGTGTTTAGTATTTCTTCTTGTTCAATACAACCCACTCATGGGATATCTCAGCTTTGGTTGCTTTTCTCTTTGATGCATAAGCCTGCATTTAAATATCTTCCGTTCCTCTCACTAAATGAACTCACAGAGGGATATGTTGAAGGGGGGTTGCAGAGAGGATGACGTTGCAGAGAGGATGTTCTCAGTGGTAGCAGATAAGAGAACAAGGAGCAATGGTCTCAAGCTGCAGCAAGGGAAGTTTAGTTTAGATATTGGGAAAAGCTTTCTCACTAGGAGGGTAGTGGAACAGGCTACCTAGAGAGGCTGTGAAATCTCCATCCTTAGAGTTTTTAAGACTTGGCATGACAAAGCCTTGGCTGGGATGGTATAGTTGGGGATGGTCTTGCTTTGAGTAACCCTAATTTTCTGTATTTGCATGTCAACTGGATGATCTGTAGATTACCTGAATCCCAGATTTGTCCTATCCATGCCACAGGCTGTGTTTGAGACATGAGTGTATCTTTCATTGGCTACAGAAAGCATTCATTACTGGACTCGAGCTCTTCCCAGGGGATCTTACAACACAAATCCATAGAATTTAGCAGCAGGGAATAGGAACACTCTTATGGCAGGATTTTTTAATATATTTTGTTTTGCAGATATCTTTGTGTTGATTGCCTCGGTACCAGTGGTAGCTGTTGGAAACCAAGGCAATGTTCTGGCTACATCCCTCAGAAGTCTGCGCTTCCTTCAGATTCTCCGGATGCTCCGCATGGACAGAAGGGGTGGCACCTGGAAGCTTTTGGGATCAGCCATTTGTGCACATAGCAAAGTAAGTGAGCGACTTGACGGGCCAATGCAACTTAGATTGGGGAAGAGTGAAGGCCCTTCAGAAGCAGAAGTCTAGAAGTCAAGGTACATGAGTCTTTTGCACAGCTCAAACACAGGCCTGCTCGGGGTGGATCCAGAGGGGGTGCAGTGGCACAGCCCCATCCCCTTTTCTGACCACACCACAGAAGCAGCATTCAGGGACTTATAAATTACCCCAGCAGGTAAGTCTCCTCCTCCCTTCTCTCCTTGTTCAGAGGCACATCCCCTCCTCTTCTCTTTCTTGCAGTGCCCTAATGCATGACCTGCTCCCTGTGGGAACTGGCTCCGTGGAGCGCTATACCTATCTCGCTTCTCCCTCGCTGGGCTGTAGCAGGTGGGCGGAAGGTCTGGGCACCCCAAATCCTGTTGAGCTGTATTTATTGATTTACACTACTGCAGTTCCCAGACAGGTCAGGGTCTTAACATGTCAGACATTGGTTCAGACATACAGTGTAAGCTAGTTCTGGCCTCTGACCAGCTTACAAGCTTATCTGAAAATCAAGCCAAGGTTTTTACTTTTTGCCTGAATATAGATGTGGGTGCCTGTTTTTAACAGCTAAGTTTGAAAATATCAGAAGCCATTTGCCCATCAGTAAGATTGTTATAATCCTTCCTCACAGCACGGTATCAAACCCAGGGAAATGCCTGAGTGCTTGAGGTACAGGCCTAGGGTCCCCTACTCCAGGGCTCATTTGATGATACCAGAACTCTAGTTTTCTCATAAAAGAGCCCCTTAAGTTTCTTGCCCTTAGGATTGTGAAGAACAGGTCAGACATGTGATTGAAGTGTAGTTGATGCAGTGACATCCCACACATTTTAATAGCTTGTCAGCTTCAAGATGCTCTAGTGTTGATCCTTCACTGTCACATCAGCAGAGAGGGCTCTCTCTGCCACAGTATTCTTGATTAAGTGGAATTTCACCGAAGCATTTGCTGGAGAGGCATCCATTTTTGTCAACTTTCATTGAAAGTGTGCAAGAGAATACAAGGTTCTTGGGGTAGGTGTGATATCTTTTATTAGGCTAACGAAATAGTTGGAAAAATTATTCTTTGCAAGCTTTCAGGCACAAACATCCTTCTTCAGGCATAGAGAGAGCCTGTTGGTGTTTTTTATGGTCTCCTGGGTGGAATAGAAACCAATATGTACGTCTGTGAAGATGCAGATGTGTGGCGGTGGGGATCAGAGGTAATGGGAAACAATTGGTGTGAGACAGGTAGGTATGGGAAGGTGTGGGGAAGGGGAAATGTGGAGCTCACAAATGCACCTCACAGCTCTAATCCTCAAAGGGAATTTACTCACCTTTAATAGGCAAGCCTACGAACTTTAATGAATCTACTGGACACAAAAAATAATGGACTAAGTAGAGACATTGGACTTATGGCGCATTATAACCTTCGTAACATCTAATAACTCCAGATAACGTGTCTGCATTTTACCAGCTACGTTCAGTTACCTGTTCAACATTTCCCCTTCCCCCGCCCCACCTACCTGTCTCACACCTGTGGTCTTCCACCCCTCTGATCCTCACTGCCACACATTTGCATTTTGTATATTGGCTTCTGTTCCACCCAGGAGAGCACACAAAACCCCCACAGACTCTCTCTATGCCTGAAGAAGGGTGTGTGTGCCTAAAAGCGTGCAAAGAACAATTTCTCCAACTATTTACAGTCAAATCCGTGTTATCCGGCATTTGAGTAACTGGAACACTGTTAATTGTAAGAAGGTGCAAAGATGCATCTCAAGCCAGTCCAGAGAGGTGATATTCCCCCTCTACGTGACACTGGTCAGGCCACGATTGGAGTACTGCATCCAGTTCTGGGCACCGCACTTTTTGAAGGATGTGGCCTGCCTGGAGAGGGTTCAGAGGAGGGCTACCCGCTTGGTTGGAGGGCAACGGGGCAGGCCCTACGAGGAGAGGCTGAGGGACCTGAACCTGTTCAGCCTCAGCAGAGGCTGAGGGGGGATTTGGTGGCTGCCTACAAACTCATCAGAGGAGATCAGCAGCAAATAGGAAGGGCCCTATTCCCCCCAGCAGCACCTGGGGTGACGAGGAACAAGGGCCAGAAGCTGCTGGAGAACAGGTTCAGGTTAGAGATTAGGAGGCACTATTTCACTGTTAAGGTGGCTAGGATCTGGAACCAACTTCCTAGGGAAGCGATCCTCGCTCCTAACGTGGGTCAATTCAAAAAGAAATTGGATGAACACCTCTCTGGGGTCGTGTGATCCCAGCATGTGCTCCTGCCACTGGTGGGGGGGTCTAGATGATCTGTTCAGGTCCCTTCTGACCCCAAACTACTACGAAACTGTGAAACTGGAATTTGCAGCTGGCCTGCCGGATGCAGGTGGGGATGGTGGAGCTCGCTCGCTGCAGCTGTTCTGCGCACAGCGCCCCCCGCAACTCTGCGTCTGGCCGAAAACCGCCAGCCAGCACCCCCCCATTATTACCCCACTGTGCCAGATGGCCTAATAAAAGATATCACACTTACCCAAAGAACCTTGTCTGCCTATATCCTTAGACCATGGCTACAACCAACACCCCCGGGAGGAGAGACACTTTATTACTTGCTAGTGATGAGCGGTCTGGAAAGTAGAAGACCCAGACTCATGTTCCTGCTCTGCCTGGTCCAGAGTGATAGGGGACAAAATACTGTCCCTTGAAATAGAAGAGGAAACTTGAGCCCACATTTGGGCACCCACTCTCAAAGTAAGCAGCTCAGGCATTGATTAAAACATCGTATTTTTCCGAATATCTGAAAGTTCCTGTTTTATTTCAATAAAGAAATAAAATATTCTTCCAGGACCTCAAGTTGTCACATAACAGAAATGGTCATTTCCCCTTCAGCTCCAGCTCTAACCTGTGTTGTAGCAGAAGAGTAGTGTGCAGAGGCTGACAGAGGTACCTTGACTGCTGTGGTAACTATGTGGGCGAGGGGGGGATTCCTTCCCTTCACCCTGCTGCTGCAGGGGCAGAGAGAAGGTCCCTGCTGTTGGTTTGGGAAGGTAGAGAGAGCCCCCAAGGGCTGCCCCAACTTGAGTTGAAGGGAAGTCAGCGTTGTGCTCCAAGTAAAGGTGAGGGATGCAAAGCCACGGTGCAGGGACATGATCCCTGTGCTGTGATGGGTTTGGTCATAAATCCAGCGTTGGGCAAAACTGTATTTGCAGACTGCTTTAAGATCTTCAGGGCAAGGTGCTATGTACGGGCTAATTAGAGTTGCATCTCTCCAGTGTTTCACAGTCAGTGCAGTGCTATGCCGGTTATGGACTCTGATCAAAGCAGGAGTGACAGTCCAAGCTATTATGCCCTGTGTTTCTCATCTCCCTTGCTGCTTGACTTGCAGTGCTGCCACAGCAGAAGCTGAAGCTGGTTTCCGTTTCCTCATTGTCCGTCTGTTTCTATTTCAGGAACTCATCACTGCCTGGTACATTGGGTTCCTGACACTTATCCTCTCCTCATTTCTTGTTTATCTGGTTGAAAAAGATGTGCCTGAAAAGGATGCTAATGGAGTTGAGATGAAAGAAGAGTTTGAAACGTATGCAGATGCACTGTGGTGGGGGCTGGTGAGTAGTTGGAGACATTCTTACCTCTTGGTTGAACAGAAAAGAAGGCACGTGGTTGTGCCAGAGGGGAATGGGAAGCACTAGAGGTAACATTTTCCAAAGTGATTTAGGCACCCCTTAGCCTCAGCCCTATTTATTTTCAATCCTACATAAACTCGTAGGTGCCAAAATCACTTTTGAAAATGAGATTTGGACTCAGTCCATTTAGGTGAGATTCACAAAGGAAAAGAGGCATTGAAGCCTAGGAAAGCCATTTGCAGAAACGTGGCCCAGCTCCCTGTTTAGCATTCAAGATGCCCTAGATGGCAAAATCTGTACCAGGAAACCTGCTGAAGTGTCTTAGCATTTGTCGAGATGGGCTGTCACCTATGGAAATCTATGTCTTGAACAAGTTACTCTCCAAGGTGCCATCTTGCCCTCCCTTCTGCCTGACTAGGAACTAACATGACTAAATACCTCTCTCTAGATGTCCGGGGAGCAGTGAGCATGTAGGTCTAGAGCATGTAGGTGCTGCCATCTTGGCTGAGGTGAGCTGTCTAGGCATCTGTCGCACACTTAAAAGACCAGTCAAGATTCACGAAGTGAGGGACCCTTGGATGGACTTGATCCCCTAGGTATTGCTCTGAGCACGTCTAACACCAACAGACACCACAGAGTTCAGCGCACACAGCCAACCGCGGTGTCGGTGCCACTCACCCCTCGTGTAAGGTTTTAGTGCTCAGAGCACTTGCACAAGAAATGGAGACCCTAAGTTATGGGCCTCCCACAGCTAGGAAGGATCCAAACCCACATTTCCCACTTCTGAAATAAGTTAGTGACTCTTCAGTGAAAAACAGAAAAACACCCCTGAGGGCTCCCCCTTGCTTGCTTTTGCTCCGGCCCCAGAAATTCTCTACTTTTGGCTTCTCAGTGCCCCAACCCAGCTTCAGCCAGAGGGATGGAGAATTATCTGCCCCCTACTTCAGCCTTGTCTCTACCTTGGGAGTTAGGTACTCTTCTGGGAGCCTGGAGATATGGGTCTGAACCCTCCGCAGACTCGGGAAGGCACAGGAACCAGACTGCCCATGTCCTGGGGGGAGCCAGGGGACTATTATAGAAAAGGTATGCAGCAGCCGTGTTGTGAAAGAAAAGAGCGAGCTGGTCGTCTTTACACCGAGGGACAGCATGGACACCTGAGTCTGAGGATATGAGGTCTCTTGCTGGTGCCTGGCACTCCCCATTTAAAGTGTAGAGCTTAGACATCACCTTGGGTTCCTAAATCCCACTCCCAAAACCAGATGCCTAACTTTCAGTCCAAGGGCTTGTTTTCTAAGTGCTTTGCTAATCCTGCCCTTATGTGCTTTTTGGAAAATACCCCAGACATGGGGTTTATTTACATCCGAACAGTAGTTCACAACATTTCTGGGGTGACATACTGCTCTACGCTCCTGTAATGCTGTTTGATGGGTATTAACAACAGTAACATGGTGGCACTACAACCACAATCTTCAACAGCCTGAAAAACATTGTACAATTATTCTTCTTTGCTTTTTCCTCCTGGTCTTCCATCCATCCTTCCCCTTGCCTTCTGCTTCCCCTTTCCTTTCTCCCGCACACCCTCTAAAACTTTGCCGCAGCCCTCCAGCAGCGCATGTACCCCATTTGGAGGGGCTTGGCACTGCACCAGCCTCCGTTTCTCGCGCTGGGTCAGCAGCACCCCCTCGTGCAGACACAGAAGGTCCAAGCAAAGACAAAACATTTGGCAACGCAGGAGTGATAGGAAAGCATAAAAAAAGAGCTCGCCCCCCTTGCCAATTTGCTTTGTCTTTTTTATGAAAGGGCCAACCCATTCTCTCCACAGATTACGCTAGCTACAATTGGCTACGGTGACAAGACCCCCAAAACGTGGGAGGGACGGCTAATAGCGGCCACGTTCTCTCTCATTGGCGTGTCATTTTTTGCTCTTCCAGCTGTAAGTACCGTCTTTCTTTTAGTGTTGTTGTGACACAGCCAAAATCATGTAAAAGGAAAAGCAGTAGCCTCCTTTCTGCCGAGGTCCTGGGAGTCTGCGATTTGGTGGCACCCAACTGGATTACCGTGCGCATTCACACGTGGTATAGAGAAAGCAGCCTAATACTCCCTGATGACTACATTGATATTGAGCCAAATATGAATTACCCCTGTATGCTGTGTGGCTGTTTCAGAGCTAAGCCCGTACACAGGAGGATTACACTCAAGTTTTGTAACAGACCTGAGACTTGAATACAGATTTCCCACAAGGTTCATGGTAAAATAGTCAACAGGATCCCAATTTCTTAGGAAACTAAGAGATGGGACTTAGGTCACTTAGGAGGCCTGTAGACATGTGGGTCACCTGCTCCGACGTGTTGTAATTACAGCGTGTTGGAGCAGGCTGGATTAATTGAGTGGTCCAGCGGCCTCTGTCTCTCATCCCCGTGCTTCAGAATGGCAGCTGGGGGGCTTTAACTAAAAATCACTCAATGAGTTTTAATTTATAGCATCCCCGCAGCCATTTTGAAGCATGGGATGCTGGATGCATGAGACACTGCGGGCACTTTAATCAGAGCAGCTTCCAAGAGCCGTTCCAATTAAAACACCCTCCCTACACCCTTGAGCACATGTAATGCTTCCTTTAAGCACTTGGAAACCTTCATTTCATTGAAAAATGAGGCCTCCATCTACTGGGTCTGGATTGGATTCAGGGGGTAGTTTTGCATTTAGTACCTAACTCCCACAGATTGCCACAGGAATTGCATGTCTTCAAATATTTTAAATGGTGCCTTGGTCACTTTTGAAAAAGGAACAGGCCCTCCCAAGCTAGTTTGGCACGTCTGAAAAAGCCACCTTCTCCCATAAGTTTCTCAGGGGTCTTGATCCAAGATTGGTTGAGCTTGGGCCTGGGCTCTGAAGCAAACATGGCCAAGTTCAGAGTTTGAGATGGGTTTCCCTTTGTCTGAAACCTTGAGAAGAAATTCATAGGAATGGGCGACTTTGTGTTCCCAAATCCAGAATATGGTTTCATACCTCCCTTGGGAGGGAGACAGAGCAGCTGGACACCAACCCCATAGGAAGACCGTAGACACTCTTTTTAAGGAGGTTGTAATGAAACCATGTGACACGTGGACCGGGGGCACTGGGGGGTGGGGGGCACGGGGCTGTTTGACCAAGCAGTCTGACACCCGGTGAGCAGAGCTGTCAGCAAGGTAAATACCACACCGAGTTAACTATCCCCTGCATGCGTTTCAAGAGAGCTGTCCTCATGTTTTCTGCTGGTCTTGTGTTTTCAATGAAATGATACCTGAAGCCTGTGACCATCATTGCTTGCAGGGCATCCTGGGTTCAGGGCTGGCTCTTAAAGTCCAAGAACAACACCGGCAGAAACATTTTGAGAAAAGAAGAAAGCCAGCAGCAGAACTTATACAGGTTTGGATTCTCTCAGTTGTCATCTTGAAATCATACCCTGTATTATAGGTGCTGCAAAATGCAAGAGTGAATTCCTGCTTGACAGCCTCATTTCCCATTTCCGTACCTTACACGGTTTAAGTTTTATAAGGAAAAAAATAAACCTCTGAAGTCAGTCTAGAATGAGTCCATGATCCCTTCTAGCCTTAAAATACATTAATCAGAGTTCACAAACCATCCAGCCCTGTTAAAGCAAAGGCATCTTTATTATAACGTCATGGATTCAACATGTAAGCAGTCACGTTGCTGAAATTGTCTTGGAAAACAAAGACAAAATCTTTACTCTGTGGCACAAAATCACCAAAAACAGAATGGATTTTTTTTGTTGTTATTTTGTGAAATGAGGAAATCCCATTAAAAGTCTAGGTTTCACCATTTTCCTTGAGGCTTAGTGCAGACAGTCAAAAAGCCCAAGGCTGAATCGATTTAGTCTTTGCAGGTTAGTCTAAGCTGCACAGATTGAACAGAAACAGAAGTGAACTGACATTCACCTTTGATTCAGGAAATGCAGCCCCATGCCTGCAGTGGCTCAGGCCAGATGCCGGCAGTGCTAGAGCGTGGCTCTCTGGCATGTATCCAGCATGGGCTGGTGTTCACTTCCTTTTACTGCTCCCCTGAGGGCTCTGGGATTTGCAGTCCAAAATCACAGCAGCAGGGCTTTGCAGGGTTGCTCATCACTTTCTCTTCCTGCTTCTAAGTGTCTCTGGGATTTGTAGTCTATAGTTGCAACCAGAAGTAAATTTGAGCAGGGCAGGGGGTGTTTAACCACCCCCCTGGCCCTAGAAACCAGCTGGGGTTTGCCTCCGGGGGCAACCCCCCTGCAGACTTTCCCCTCACCCCAACTCCTTGTCAGCCAGCGCTTACTGCTCCAGCTAGGGAGCAGAGGGGCGGGGCCAGCCCTGCTCACTGGAGCAGATGGCAAAGCCCAGCCCAGGGCTGCAAAGCATGCTGGGATGCTGGCGGACTGTGATTTAACTTGAACCAGGTAGGGGTCTTGGACAGAAGTTTCATAAACCGGTTTGGCCCAAATCAGTTAAGTCTGATACTGCATTCAACCAAGTTTATCTTAAACCAGTTTCAGCCATTTTGAAACTGGTTTATGTGCACTGAACTTCTGTTCTCTTACAGGTTTAACCTAGTTTCTGATCACTTAAACCAGTTTATGTGCAATGTCTATCTCTAGCCTAAGAAACTATTCCACATGTAAATAAGAGTGAAACTCAGCAGTGCAGAGAATATTGTTAAAGGGAGACTATTGTTGGGTTGAAAGGGGACAAAACTTAATGTATGTTCTTGGCAAAGAACATTGAAGAAAAAGGAGCTAGTGCACACGGTTTGCAAAGGCAAGAACTGAGCCCTTCATCCTTCCTTTGATTGTGACATATGCAACTATATAAAAAAACCCTTATGATCAGAAGTACATTGAAGTCAGTGGAAAGGTTCCCACTAGCTCCACTGGGCTTTGGATCAGAGCCTTAGTCTTTATTTCATGAAACTGAGCATAAAGTTGACAGCATGAGAGCTAATTAGTTTGACCAGCATTACCCTCTCTATCTCCTTTGTATCCATGGTCTGAATAAAATTAAGTCAATGGTAAAACTTTTCCAGTGGGATCAGAATGATTTTCTTAAAAAACAGCGGTATTTCTGGGCACTCAGGATCTCCCAGAATCGGACCAGTTTGCAAGCAAATATGTTAAACGGCATTCACTACTTTTGCATCCAAAGCATTCCCTACCAAAGCATTACATGCTGTGAAAATGCCTGGAGTTTGACTTATCTTTTAAATCAGAGAATCGCTGCATAAGAGGATCCACCTTAACCACATTATCTCCGTGTACCACTGGTGCTAATGGAAGTCTAACATTGCTCTGCAAAACTTTCCCCGTGGCACATGGAGCAGATTACTGCCTCCTAGCCCTAGCTTGTCCACGTTCTCAGGTTGAATGGAGGCTGTTTTGCCAAACCAGAAGCACTGTGTCAGACTTCAGAATAAAACAAGATTGGTAAAATATAACCTTCTTTAGCTGTTTGAAAACAATGGGCAACGCACAGTAGGTTTCAATGCATGCCCCAGGGAGGAGTTTTTGAGTACCACTGTCCCGAGCATCTTTTTCTGCCATCTTTATGTGAACCCTGGCACCATCTAGTGGCAACTTTCAATATTGCGATGAAATAATCCAATACAGAAAGTCACTTCTCATGTCCTCTGTCCTTTTCGTTGGAAGAAAGTGGCCTTTAAGCAAAAGTAAACCCTGTTTTTCCAAATACTAAGACTATCTCTTCTTGTGTTATTCAGGCTGCCTGGAGATACTATGCTACTAACCCTAACAGGATTGATTTAGTCGCTACCTGGAGGTTTTATGAATCAATTGTATCGTTTCCATTTTTCAGGTAAGTCTGTAGAATCCCAGACCGGACAGGGGATGTGAAATGTATGTGGATACGTCAGGGATTTTTCCACGTTGCTGATGTAAGTCAAAGAGCATTATCAGTCGCAGTTTAGAGTGCAGTTTTAGATCAAAAGGCTTCTGATGTACAAGCTAGTTTCCATGTCAGTCTTCTATTGCTCGCCAATTTACCTTTTTATTGTTCTACTGCAAATCATTTAGTGTGCCTTGATCTCTTGATCTTGAGGATGGTAATGCAGTTCCCTAGAGGCCAGAAAGATAATTGTAAAGTCTTATCGGTGTTGATAAGTAGGTACTTATCACTGGGGAAATGGTCTTACAGTTCTGTTTTCAGATTAGCAGTCTGTTCTCCTGGCTCTCATCAAAGATTGGGGTCTGTAATCTTTATTACATAGTAAAAATGCTACTGACAGGGTTGGAGAACTGGATTTTCACAGAGAAGAGATTACTTCAATAAAATAGCAACATTCTTTGGAAATGAACATGCAAAAATAATGTTAGAAATTAAATTAATGGGCAGCAGTAATGAAAAAGCAAGTGTAAAAGCACCATCCTTTTTTTGCAATTTATAGTGCCTTTTACAAGCTGCTGCAAAGCAATGTAGTTGTAAAGTTCAGCACAGAGGGTATGAATATGTTAGTGTGTGAACATATACAAACATACAACGCACAAGCATGCACGCACACATTTTGGCAGTCTATGACAGTCTAATTCCTGAATGTCTCCCAAATTCCATTTATCTAGTTTATATTGGCCAAAAAAGTTTTATTTTCATTAGCCTTTCAGAGGCACTACAATTATGGGCAAGTAAGCTGGATCCTGTTCTGTTTTGACTATTTTAGAAGCTGTCTGCTGAAGAACTCATCTCACATTTCAGAGCCTGAGTTTAGTTTGCTGAGCCAGCAATTAGAAAACCAGGTTTGGGTTTGTAAGACGGGTACCTTTGATGCTGAAACCATGTAGAGAAAATGCCTGTGGAATATCCAAGTTCCATTTTAGCTTGTCTCCTAATTTCTAACTTTGATGTGGACCTCAAATTCACTGAGCTTATGAGCCAGAAAAAGATGGCAGTTTAAGTAGACATATTATAGATTTTGCACATAATGTTTCCTTTTCAGAAGAAAAAATGTTCAATAAGTCTATAAAGATGTTCTTTTTGGACTCCACCCCAGCACGGTAGATTCCCTTATTTTAGAGGCTATTCAACAGAAATGACTAGGTGGAAAGAGCAAGATTGGCTTCCTATGAATACATTAAAATAGACTGAACTGGGAGAGAAGTTTGTTTTAAAGAGACATGGTTGATATGCAATGCTAATGAAAATAATAATTAAGGTCGAAGCAACAGACTTGGAAGCCATACCAGAACGGATGCTGTTCTTCTTAAATTCTTGTACTGAACCTATCACAGCGACGTTGATCTCAACCTCAACTAAGCAAAAGAGAGTGGGAGATTTATGCTTACCTATTTAAAGGAAGGTCTGTAATGTATGTGTCCTTTAGACATTATCTAGAGGCATTACAATAAACCTTCCCGTTAGAAAATTGTCCCAATTAGGCAAACAGGTAGCACTGCAAGCATTAGTTAAGTGGACTCTGGTTAGTTAAGCGGACTCCGATTAATGTATGCAAGCTCATCTATTGATCGATCGATTGATCGATCAATAGATAGATGTCTAAACCCTTCTGTTAGGGTCAAATAGGTAGCCTTTTTTTAGGGTCAGCGTTGTAGAGTCTGAGTCTTTTAATTGGGAGACTTCCAGGTGGGAACTCTCTTTCTTTTTCTTTCCTTTTTCTTTTCTTTTGCCTTCTGACTAGTTGATCTTCTAGCATCCGTTTTAAGCATAGGTGCCAAGGCCACCAATCAGAAACCTATCAAAAAGTAGTAAAAGTGCTCAAGATGTAGGCCTGAGGTCCCTTGTTCCTCAGTTGCCCTTCCTATAAAGTGAGAACAATCCTCTTTCCTCAGTTTGTGATTTATAAATTAAAAGGTCCATAACCTTGCTAAACATTATAGTTATTGTCCACTTTGTATACCTGGGTAGAAGCTAGGGCTCGGTGGCACCTTAGAGACTAACTACTAAAGAGAAGCATGAGATTTCATAGGCAACAACCTGCTTTGTCAGGGGCTACAAATCTTTCTAACATGGCTAACCTCCTTTGTTTCTATACGTAGCAATGTGCTGTTGTTTCTACTGTGGACACCTTTTAAAAGGATTGTTTTTATTACTGATTTCAGCGACGTTCTGTGTACTTAAAATACCAATAGTGCTTGTCATGTCTTTAAGAGAAGCCTAAATACTTCAGACATGATGGGTGTATTTCAGATGTGCTGGTAAACTGTGGCAGGTATCATTCTTTGAAAATCAGTTGGGCGACAGCGTATCTTTTTCCTTCTCAAGTTGTTGGTTTCAAATGTGAAACAAATCACATTTGCAGTAGTGAAAGAATAACTCACACTTTCAAGTCATCTCAAAATCTTCCTTCAGGATTGGTCACGAATATATTGCAAACTTAATATTCAAGGAGGAAAAATACTCAGAAGTCTTTATTAAGAAGGCTTAGGTCATTTCTCTGCTTGTCTTACCCGCCCTGCTACTTGAGACAAACTTTTTTACTCTTCACTAACATAGTCAACCCGGTTCCCAAGAGGTTGTTGACCTCAGCTTCTCGTTCAGTGTGTGACGTCTCACCTGTCTCATTAGAGCAGTTGAATATTGTGAGTTTGGACCCAGTGGTGGAGTTGCTAGTTTTTTCATCCATTTAAGTTCAGATGGGCGATAACTAGTCTCAAATGAAATTTCCAACTTAATAGGTGCTCTGCAGGTCATTGGAGCCTGTTCAGGAGACCTGTCTGCTCATTTGAGGGCTGGAAGCTAGGGGGTTTCAGACTGATTTCAGGAGCTCACATCTACCTTCCTTTTTATGGCTAGTTAGGGAGGAATTGCTGCAGCTCTTTTCTGCTGTGATGCAAGGTCACCGAATAGAAAGGGCAAGACCCTGCTCTACAGCATTTCCAGCAAAAAAACCCATTCTGAATTTAACACCCACTTTTTCTCTCCTTGCTTTTTCCTATTGCTTTCGCTTTTCTGTCCTCTAAAAGAAAGGAGCAATTGGATGGTACTGCGAGGTATGTAACTGTCACTATTATCATTGCTTTAATGAAATTGTTGAAGGATGAGTTACAGTTCACGTTTTACCTGTGTGCTTACATGCCAGGAACTGAATACGCTACTTAAAATAATGAATAGATAAATATTAAATAAAACACTTTGCCCATCTTATGTTCCGTTTGATATCTTTATTCTTTTATTTAATAATGAGTCCAAGATGCAAACAGCTAAGGTACTGCTGACTGTAATAAGTCTAGAAACTGCTTGTCTGCAAAGAAGACCTAAGTAGACTTGTGTTACACTGCACGGTCACAGCTCAGTCGTAATTGGGGCATTCATCTTGTGACAGGGAGAATTTGAGGGGTCTCGATAGTTTAGCATTGATGGATAAGCTCTGAGCAAAGCAATGTCTTGTCATCGTGGATCAGGACTGTTGAAATTCACTGTGTTCACACACTTTTGGAGAGCAAGTGTGATATGTTGTTAGGATGGAAATTCAGGATAACCAAGCTCTTTGGCAGTCCTAAAAAGAGCATCCCACTGATCCCAGGGTCTTTTCTAAAGCTCTCAGGGGTCAGTGGAAAGACTGCCCTTCATTTTGGTGGACAATGGGACAGCCCCGATGTGAAGCAAAGCTAGTTTCTTCATCACCGGTGTACGGTCATATTAGAGAGTCACACTATGTCCCGGAGGTCACTCTCAGTCAAACAGCAGCTCCTTAAAGACACTGATAAGCCACAAATACACTAGGCAAACATCTTCCAAAGCACCTGTCAATTTGACTCTGCGGGTTAGATTTCTAAAGCTGCTCGACTGTCACTGATACCCATAGGTCTTACTGAAGTGCAGCTGGCAGCAAGACCCTCAGAGGACTTGGGTGCCCTGGCGAACCTTTTCTGACTTGAATAAATAATTAAATATTCTTTGGTCCGAAGAATGAGATCATGCAGGATCATTTGCATGTGAATGTGACTTTATAGCTCAGCGGTTTAGACGTTGGCTCAGGAAGAGGTGATCTGGGTTGCAGTCTATGCCTCGGGGACTATTTAAGTCCATTCTGCAATGCGGTTGAGAGATCCCCACCCAGGTTAGCTTGTGGTTTGAACACACTCCTGGCTGAGTGAGGTGGGTCCAAGTCCTCTCAGGCACAGGAGGGGTTTAAATTTCAGTGTCCTGCATCCTCACTAGCTCTATTCCTCCACTTAGCTAGTGGAGGAAAGGGTGCCCCTGCCATCTCAATCATCCGCAAGATACCACGCTATGAATCCTGATGGAGGTCCAGCTTAAGGAACCACCTTGGCACTACCCAGATTCTGGCCATTTGGGGTACACTTACCTGCAGAAATGTGGAAAATATTACTAGCAGAAACTTAGGTGGCTGGACTCTAAGCACTGCAGGCACCCCCACGATCAGGTCAGAGCTGAGCAGTGGTTTTGAGGGTCTGACTTTTGGGTGGTGGCATCACAACTGACAGTTAGGCACCTCTAGTCTTTTTGTGACTCTAGACCTGGGTTTCTCAGGGCATGTCTATACCACGTAGTGTGCTGCGTTGAGACCTGCCGTGCCATCTCTGCACGCACACGACCTCCCAAAGTGGCAGCAGTACAGCGCTGTGCCTGCACCGCTCAGGCCTTCAGGACTCAGCACTGCACAAAGGCAGCTAGGAAGTTTGTGGCTTGGGAGGATGCAGCAGGGTCAGTACAGACTTCTTCTTTAACTCACAGGCGTGATTTGAAAGTTGCGTCTTGTTTCTTGGGGCATCCTTGGGGATGCCTTGTTTCTCTGGGCAGTGAATTATCCTTGCTTTGAAAGGCAGGATAATGACTGTTTTGCCATTTGTTACTGCCAGGCAGCTTATAGAAATGAGGACTGGGTCAAAGCAGTTAAACACTCTGCCAAGTAGACTGGTAGGTGGCCATGGCTGTTGTTGGTTTTGGTTGTTAATTGTTCTTTTTTATTACAATTTGTGCAATCCAAAATGCTAAGTTGCTCTTCTTCCTAATTAGATTTAATAAAGAGGGTAGTGCATTTTTCCTATAATATCCCTTTGGAACAAGTGGATAATCAAGTCATGCCTTCCTAGTACAGTCAGCACATTCAGTCTCCAGTTCCTGGCACTGGTAAAACTCTTACTGGGAAAGTGGTAGCAACAGTGCTGATTTGGATGTTGGAGAGCAAAGTGAGTAGGAGTCAATCCATAGCTCCCCCAGGGGGAATACATCATAATGCAACTACTTTATAAATTAAAGCAGAGGCTTTGCTGTATATGGCCCCAGCCTTGCCACTATTGAAGTTGACAGCAAAGCTCTGTAGGATTTCAGTGGCAGTAGGACTGGGCCCCCTGACATCATCTCCGCATCGCCTTCCTCTCATTTTCATGAAAAGAGGAACTTGAGTCAGGCTGAGGAGTGTGTAAGCTGAGACCCCGGGGATCTAGGATAGGATAGCAGTTTGATTTGACTCTGTGGATAGACTGTTTGGGAAAGACCCAGGATAGTGACGGAGTGGGACGGTCCAATACACTATGGAGGATGCCTGGAAGAAGGCTGATATACTTTTATAAAGTGGCATCCCAAAATGTTACTGGATTTGACCTTCCCCTTAGGTTGAAACCAGGCAGTTATGTGGAATGGTTGGATGAAGAGCAGATCTGGCTGTGATTTAAGTCTCAGACCCATGGTGGTCATTCCTGATGCGCTCAGATGGCTTGGATGCACATTGCTATTGGTGCTACATTCAGAACAGTTCCTCCGCCCTGTATTTTATGCATCTACACGGTCCAGGATGAGCCTTAATCTTTATTCATTAGTCAGGATTTCACCAGGTCACAGCTTTATGCCAGAAGTCCTGCTCACTCGCTTTGCCTTCCTTAGCACCTGAAGTACTGAGTGTTTCGTAACTGGTGAGCATGTTGTCCCACAGCATTTTTGCTCTAGAAAGAAGTGTTTGCTTCCTCCCTCCCCTTTTTCCTGCGCAGCCTAGCTCCGTCAGGATGCTCTGCAGGGCCTCTTCCTTCCCCACGGGGACAGCACTCTGGGGTGCATTTGCAGTTGACGTTCTGTAGCCCCTTCAACTGGCATTTATTCATTTGACAAATGTTTTCAAAACCATCTGCTAATGCTCTGTGGGTTTCTGCTATAGGTAATGCACCCTTTATTTGGTCCCCGTGTTTTCTCTCTGCATGAGTGGACCC
>JAGPOW010000261.1:12556117-12585486 GCA_030014935.1 Caiman crocodilus
AGAGGGCACCGAACTGGAAAAAACTAAGGTTCCTTCTCATCGGACAATGTTACTAACTACATTTTGGCATTTGTCTTTTTAATGATGAAGCTAGCACTTCAGACACGTTAATGGAGCAGAAACAACGTGGTGCATTTGCTGGAAATCTTAGTACGGCCGTATAGTAACATGTGCAGCATTTATATTACAGTGCTTATAAAACCTATCAATTCTTAATGAGCTTAGTTGCTGGTGACAAAGATATTGATGTTTTCCCATAGCCTCAGCTATCCTAAATAGCTGTTCAAGTTCTGATATATTAAAAGCAACATGAAAGCAAGTTAAAAGTATTTAACGACTGCATTAAAGGAGGAAAAATGATTCCTTTTGCTTATTTTGTAGCCAAAAGCTGGGTCTCTTGGATCGGGTTCGTGGTACCAATACTAAAGGAAAGCTATTTACCCCTCTGAATGTAGATGCCATTGAAGAAAGTCCTTCTAAAGAGCCTAAGAATGTGGGCTTGAATAATAAGGAACGTTTCCGCACTGCATTCCGAATGAAAGCATACGCTTTTTGGCAAAGCTCAGAAGGTAGCACATCTCTGTTGACTTCTTTTACCCCCGCAAGTTCTTCACTGCGTTCCCATTTTTGTTTGTTTTTCCCCTTCCATCTCTTTTTTGAAGTTTCATGACTTCCAAAATAACATGCTACATCATTAAAAATAATCGGCCATACACAAGTACTACATGCCCATACACGGAGAATTTACTGACCATTTGGGGAAGACCGCATCTGAGCCGAACGTCTCTCCACATAAGATGCATGGGTTACTTAAAACTAACAACGCGCTGTATTGCTGTGTGTGCAGTTGGAGTGAACGTGGGCATCCAAGAACATGGGGCAGTGAATCGAAGTGTATCTAGGAGGATGTAGTGAGATCTAGTTAACACGGTTTACTTTCTTTCAGTTTCCTAGGATGCATCCACGCATGCACTTTAATGCTCAGTAGACTATTTTACTGCACATTAAAGCATCACATAAAAAAAAATTGCATTATGTGACTGCACAGGAAAATAGTCTGCTGCACATTAAGCATCACTAAAAAGTGTACAAATGTGCTACTGTGTGTTAGTGCAGCCCAACGTGCATTCATTTAGTCCCTTACATTGGAGATACCAAATTTAGTATGCATTAGAAAAGGCGCATTAATGCATATATTGACGTGCCTCCATAGTCTTTATTTAGAGTCATGCTTAGCTTACCTTTATACACTCCCATCAATTCACCAACATGTATGACGCCCATCCCCTCAGGCGTCGTGTGTAAGTTTGGTTCCTGGAGTCTCAAATGATGTGACTTGCCTGCCAATGGGCCAGAAGAGAGAAGTATAACAAGAAAAGGAGCTTACAGGAGACTACAAGATCATGTCAATGAAAGTAGGGGTCATGTTACTTAGTATCCATCTGATGTAACCTGTACGTTGTGGCCAGATCTTTGCACATATGTGTTTGGCCTGCTTTACAGAGGCAGGAACGGGGGACCCCATGCAAGAAGATAGGGGTGACAGTAATGAATTCCTCATGGAAGATATGATCCCCACTCTGAAAACAGTCATCCGAGCTGTCAGGTATATTTTCTTTTGCTGACTTTAATATTTTGTTTTGACTTTACATGTTTAAACTACAGGAGATCACTACTGCACCACTATTTCTGTGCTGTTCACTGTCATTGGTTCTTTTAAGTGGAGTAGGAAGATAGATAATAGATAAGAAATAGCCGGAGGTGGTCAAAAATCTTCTGTTGGAAAATGCAAATTCAGTTAAACCAAACCATTTTGCAGAAACAGAGCACTTTCCCCAAACAGCTGAACCAAATTGATTATGATGCCTCATTACAATCAGGTTTGTTTGTGTTGGGTTATGCAAATCGTCTGTTCATTCTCCATGAGGTGACACACTTTGGTAAGGTTGGAATTTGCATTTTGCAGTTGACCTGGACCTCCTCTCTTTTACGTCTTTGTTTTTACATTTAAATAGACCCAGGACCTACCTTTGGACAGAGTCCAATTTGCAATGAGACACCCAGTGCTTAGCAGTGCAAAAAGTATTCCCCAGGGGCCAGGAGCTAAAGGGCAATTCCATGACTCAATAATACATAGTATGGATCTACGATGAATTGGCTCAGTGACCACCTCTTCCTCCCCACTCTAAACATTTCTGCACAAATCTTCTCCGGAAATGGCCCTGAAGGTGCATAGGCATCTATTTTCCGTGCACTTGTACTCACTGTTGACAGCTGTTTACTTCTCAGACCACTGCTGTCATTTTCTATGGAAAATCCACATAGCAGCAAGCATTTGAGTGCTCCAGGATCTGTAGTACATCTTCCACCTGGAGACTCTTCAAGGAGGATGGCCTCATTTCTTGAAACAACCTGGCAGCTAGAGCAGAAAGCCTGATTGCTATGTTCAGAAATTGTTCTTAAATAATGAGTGTACCAGATCAGTGACCTCACCTACAAGGTGCCTCCCCTAACACTTTGACTCAAAGTTGACTCAAACTTTGATTTTAATTCTGTATTGTCATAGGAAAGGAAAGTCCACATTGTAAGTTACGCTACTGTCCTTTCGGAAGCCTGTCTTTTCATGTATGTTCTTTAACACCGCTAACAGCCCTGCTAGTGGATAGCCAAGAAACCTGATGGTTTGTTATTTTTTCTCCTCTAAAGTAAAGTTAGTCCATATTTGCTGAAGCAATAGATTTAAAAGGAAAATTCTCTACACGCGACTTTTCTTTCACATCGTCTCACATTGCACCTCTCACAAAATGAATGTGTAAGTTCATTCAGCTGCCACAAGTACTTGAAATCTGTGGTTGCAAAATTGGGGACCAGGTTGAATCCAACTAACATGCATGTTTTAGCATATTTTTACAGATGTATTTATTCATTGTTTTACATCCATTTTTTTCATTGTCTCTTGGGTGGACAGTAACCCAATGGGTGCATTGTCTGCATGGTATATACACAGAAAATTAAATTAGCATCTTTCTTTCCTGCCCCATGTCTTGTACAACGCAAATTAATTGGTACAGGTTAAGGTTAGTTAATTTCTGTGCAAGTTAAATCAGATGTGAATCTAATTTTTTTCTACACTGTTTACACAGAAATTGAACGTTAACTGGAAATAATTCATTTATAAGAAGCTTCTTGAGTCCTAATCAAATAATATTGGAAATTGATATGCAGATCAGGCTTGAAGTCATTTCATGATACTTTTTACAAATTGTCTACTGTACTTCAGTTGTGCAATATCTAGCTACAGGTCTGACTTTTGTGGATTTTGTCCAATTAGGGTGATACCGGAGAAAAGGAAAACCATTATGTATCTTTCAAGCAAAATCTAACCTACTTATGATGCATAGAAAAATACAAAATGTATTTGTAATGAGATGTAGTGTTAGATAGTCCCTGCATTTCACTTTTGTTCAATCCTCCATCATCCAAAGGATAGTTATTGGATAGGTATAGTTATTGGATAGTTATTGCTTGGCGGGACCTTCATTATAACTGACCATTGTGCAATTTATATTAGAGGCTAGTAATTGTTCTGTTTACTGTACAGAATACTACAATTTCGTCTCTACAAAAAAAAATTCAAGGAAACTTTGAGGCCTTATGATGTAAAGGATGTGATAGAGCAATATTCAGCGGGGCACCTTGACATGCTTTCCAGAATAAAATACCTTCAGACAAGGTAAGAAAGCTCATGGTAAAATTGGGGACCTGTGGCCTCGACAACCTTATGGTCCGACAGCCTGGGAACTGGTTTCGTGGTTGGACCTAGAGAGTGATAGTTGATGGAACCAAGTCAACACGGTGCATGGTGACCAATGGCATCCCCCAGGGCTCAGTACTTGGACAAGTACTCTTTAATATAGTCATAAATGATCTGGATTCGGGTGTCAGAAGTAGACTGTCTAAGTTTGCAGAATACACCAAATTATGAGGAAGTGCGATCACACTAGGGGATGGGCTGGCAATTCAGGCCAACCTGGACAGGCTTGCAAGGTTGCAGAGGCTTGGCAGTGCTACACTCACTAGCACCACGACTGAAAGAGATTTGGACTCATGTTTGACCACCAGATGAACATGAGCCACCAATACGATGCTGCAGCTGGCAAAGCAAATAAAACTGGCTTGCATCTACCGACACATCTCAATCAAGACCCACACATTTAGTACCATTTAGGTGAGGCATCCTCCTGCTTTACTCAGCCTTGGTGAGGCCACAGCTGGGGTACTGCATCCAGTTCTGGGCTCTGCACTTTAGAAAGGATGTGGAGAAGCTTGAGAGAGCCCAGAGGAGAACCACGGGCATGATCAGAGTGCAAGAGAACAGGCCTTATGAGGAGAGGCTGAGAGCCATGGGACTCTTCAGCCTGGACTGGGACAGGCCGAGCAGTCATTGACGGAGCTGGGAGAGCAGGTGGGGGATGGGGCCTGTCCAATTCGGAGATTCGACTGACTCGGCAGCGGCCAAAATGCCGAGTCAGATTCGGCCAAATTGAATCACTGATTCACATCACTGTCCCCTGAGTCAGCCAAATCCAAAGCGAATACTAGCTGCTTTGCATGGGCCTATTAACTACACACTGCTTAAAAAGCTCTTCCTCTTGTTAGTTTTAAACCTGTCACCTACTGAGTTCAGTGGGTGCCTCCTAATTCTAGTATTCTGGGACTTTGTGAACAACAGTTCACTTGGTCCCTACCATGGCTTTTCTAGGTTTCTGTCATGGCCCCACTTAGCCGGTTGGCACATGTTAGATGTAATGTTTGTGTTTAATGGCAGGGAAATGTAATTGCTGTGTTTATATACTAGACCAGTGCTGACCCACATGCTTGATGATTGGCGCAGGGGTTAGTCCGTGGACCCGATTCTGCATGGGGTCAGCACTTCAGGTCGGCCTGGGGACACGATCCACCCTGCTGGCCTGACCCTGCCACCCAGATCCAGTTGCACACCAGCCTGACCCTGCACACCTAGATTTGCCAGGCCTATAAGGCTCCCCCTGGGTCTAGAAACTCAGCAGTGGTGTAGTGGCAGCTAACACTGCCACTGCTTCCCCACCACCAAATTCGTGGACCTGGGAGGAGCCCTTCAGACTGGATCACCCAGGTCCGGGGTTGGAGGTGGAGCAGTGCCATGCTGAACAATTCAGAATCAGTCAAGAAGCTGTGCAGGAACGCAGGAACAAACGCGGTTCCTTCACACAATATTTCAACTTTCCAGGTGGCTTTGAAGGAAGGTTAGCACAAAGCAATAAACAGTTTATCAGTTCATCCTTCAGAAACAGAAATGTGGCATTGTCTCCTTTGAAAAGGAAAAAGAACCAAATTGTTCTTATAATTGCACGTGAAGAGAGTATTGTCTAGAAATTATGGTAAGGAAGTGGGACTCTCAGTGTTGCTATTTTCTTGCTGTGTAACCAGGTGCAAGCGTGTCAGTCCTAGTCTGGTGCCTTCACGCTCCATCATCGTACTCTTATAATATTGTTTGCTGCAGAGATAAGTTGTCGATCTCACTTCTTGTAAGTATATATAGACCTTATGCACTTGTGTCATGTCTCCCTCCTTTCTTTTTCCAGAGTAGATATGATTTTTACACCTGGACCACCATCTACTCCCAAGCATAAGAAATCCCAAAAAGGAGGAGCTTTTTCTTACCCTTCACAACAGTCTCCCAGGTAAAATTATTTTACTTAATGTTTCTCATAAACTGCAACAGAAATAATATGTCCATGTACCCTAAAAACTCTACTTCGTTCACATAGCCAGTGTGCTACCACGTTAACGGATAAATGCCAAATTTCCTTTACTTCCCATTTTACTTCATTTCTCTACACGAGTCATCCTATTCTGTTAGCCTTGTGTCAGACCTTCAAATACTTGTACGTGCCATCATAACCTCCTCGGCAGTTATTTAACAAACTTCTCTTCCCCTCATTTAGCCATTGTCTGACGAAGTTCAGAGTCTTTGGGCTGCAAACTTTTGGCTGATTTAAATTGCATATTAATTAAACATTTGTTTAATTTAAATTCCCAGAGCTGGAGATAGCAAAACAAGGGTCTGATGCATTATGATAAACAGCTACCGTTTTATACAGCTGGACAGAAAACTGTGTTTCCATCCCACTGAAATGTTCAAGAATTCAAAAATTTTCCCACATCGAGTAAAGGCATCAAAAACTTGAAAACTGCCTGAAATCAAAATTCAAAAACAATGTCCTGTCTAGGTTAATCAAAGTATTTTATTTTAGTTTTGATTTTTTTTTTAATAATTCAGTTTTGATCCAAAAAGTCATTTCAGGCGGGAAAAGCAGAAATGTTCATTTTGAAATTGTCCATACAAGATGTTTGGACTGTCATTTCTGTGTGTGCAGTGCCTCGCACCATCACATCGTGGCCCATTACTGGGATGCCAAGACGTTACCACGATAAAACAGTACTCATTTTGCAATTGAACTTTGCTCCTAGGATGTTATACAAATGTAATAAAGTGGAACATAAAATACTAATGGGACTGTCGATTCTTTTTAGAAATGATCCATATGTAGCCAAAGCATCCACAGTAGATACTGAAGACCAAAGCATGATGGGCAAATTTGTCAAAGTTGAAAGACAGGTAAGTATTTTCAAGATAGAGGGACATTCATGTTAAATTTCTGTTAATTTGTTTAATTCGCTGACTATTGTGTATTTTGCAACCTAATTACTGCATCTTCCTCCCATTTAGCCAGATGGGCACGTGCCATGAATTTCCAGTACCGATCTGCAGCATCCCCAAAGTCCAATTATGCTCATATCTGTGTGTTCATTGCTTGGAGGCTATCCCAGCATTGGCTGCAGTGGCTGTGCTTGATGCTTGTTTTGCTGCATCAAATATATAAAAGGATGCACTTGATGAGTGCAAATTGTGACAATCTGTCTGCCTATAATTCAGTTGTCTCTGCAGTTTGCAGTACATGCACATCTAAATATATATGTTTGGGTGCACATAAGGTGGAGAAGTTGGGTTTATGGTTCCATTTGGTTATGTTGGGGGGCTTGGTTTTACATCAGCAGTTAATTTTGTGGATGTCTAAGTGTGGATGTACAGATAGCTTTCATAAAGATGGAAGTCATGGCTGAGACATGGCCATGACTTGGCAGGAGCTACTAAGGTGAGTTAGTGGATAGTTCATCAGCTGTGGCTAAATGGGTCTGTGGCCTTTCTGTCATGGTCACCAACAAAGGCTATGCTGGCCTTAGTGATGAGGACCCTGGGCTGTTCTGGGAATTGGATGGAAGCTTCCAAGCGGCCAGACATCATAATAGCTTTTGATCTTTGAACACTAATCATAGACTCAGAAAAGTTGGGCCCTGTTTGGCAACCAGCAAAGCCCAGAAACATGGGAAATACTAAGCGCCCTCCCTTTTGCTCTGCAGCCTGGGGCCGGCAAGCATAACTCTAAACATCACACCCTCTTACAGGACGGCCAGAAACTCCCCTTTCTGCATCCCCTCCATAATCTCATCCCAGCCCTTTAATCTTCCTTCCTAAGCCAGTTGTGGAGCTCTGCTTCAGTCTCTTGCTGCTGAGTGTGGTCACCTCCAATATTCACCTGCTTTAGACTGTGGGGCTCGTCTTATTCTCTCCTGGGATGGGGCTTCTGGCCGTCCAGCTGTTGCTCTTTACATCACTGCTCCAGTCACTGCGGGCTGGTCTTGACCTATGAAACTAGAAGAGGTGTCATCCTCACCTTTCTCCACAAACTAGATCTGGACCATAGGCTTCCTTACAGGCCAGGTCCAGAGGTGGTGGGAGCATGGGGTTAACACCACTGTCACCCCACTACCACTGACATGTGTCCCCCAACAGGGCTAAAACCCCTGAATATTGGCATTAGGACCTGCCCAAAAATTCCCACCCCTCCTTGGGATCCCTGCAGGCTACACAGCAAACCCATAAATTTATCACCCTTGACCCAGCAGAAAACACACAAAAGAGGGAAATGATTACTTTCTTCCTGCTCATATAGTGAAACGAAACAAGGTCAAGTTAAAGCTGAGACACTCTTTGCAACAAAGGACCTGAGGAAACCCCATAGTTCTCTTGCTTTTGTGATAAATTACGAGTGGTGGGAAAATATATTGTAGAGATAACTGCTGCCTGTCATGCTGAACCCCCAGCTGCAGATCACTTCCAGTCGCTCACTGGTACTGGTGTTTTTCAGGTTCACGACATGGGGAAGAAACTGGATTTTCTAGTAGACATGCACATGCATCATATGGAGCAGCTGCAAGTCCAGGTCACCGAGTTAACACCATTGAAAGAGGCCGTCTCCCCGGCAGAGAAGAAAGAGGAAAGCAGATATTCTGAATTGAAAAGCATCCTTTACAAATATACTGAGCCTTGCACTCAAGAAACTCCTTACACTTTCCACCAGGTTCCAGTAAACAAAGTCAGCCCGTATGGTTTCTTAGCACAGGATCCGATGAATTATTCGCGATCTTTGTCGTTACGGGGACAGAGCTCTGGGAAGTTGCAAGCCACCCCCTCTTCAACGTCACATGCAGAGAGGCCAACAGTTTTGCCTATACTCACCTTGATGGACTCCCAGGTTAGCTACCCGTCCCCAGGAGACCAGCAGAGCCCCTACTCAGATAGGATTTCTCCGAGGCAGAAAAGGAGCTTGACAAGAGACAGTGACACCCCGTTATCCCTTCTCTCAGTCAACCACGAAGAGCTCGAGCGCTCCCCAAGCGGCTTCAGTATCTCCCAAGACAAAGACGACTTCCTTTTTGGTCCAAACGGGGGATCAGCATGGATGCGAGAGAAACGCTATCTAGCCGAGGGCGAGACGGACACAGATACTGACCCTTTTACACCAAGTGGCTCCATGCCTCTGTCTTCAACAGGGGATGGGATTTCAGATTCAATATGGACCCCTTCAAACAAGCCGGTTTAGGAGAGGGGAGGGGTCACTGGTCGACTTCTCCGTGTAATGTAAACACACTTTGTATATCTCACCTACTATACACCCAAAGCTTACTTGTTCAAAGCACCAATGGCTGCATAAGATGCATGTGATATTAGTGGTAGTCATTCTGCACCATTTCATACAATTTACTAATGCAGTTTTTTTCATGCTACCAAAACTAAAGAGTTTAGTTTTGAGCATGGTTTGCATGACGTTACCCTATATAAATGGTACAGGTAAGTTCTTCTCTGATACATATCTATCTGATGTTCTTCAATATAATGGTGGTCAGATCAATGGCAGGTGAGATGTGATGGTTCATGCTACTTTTTATAAACAGAGCAACAAAGTGACAATAGTTTCAGGAGCAAGGTTCCTTTGTGAGAAGGAAGAACCTAAATTGTCTTCTCTCTGGCACCACCGTTATTTCCAATGCTAGTGAAGCATTTTCCACCCAAATTAGACAAAAGCATCTGCAATTTCAAGTAGGGGAAAGTTGGAATCAAAATTTGTGATCTCTATTACAGGATTTCTCCTGTCACCTCTAATGCCAATCTTACTGTATCAAATGCAGTGTAAAATAGAAACGAGGGGTAAAATTTGCGATTTTCAAACCCACTTGGGGGAACTAGATACCTGTTTCTTTAATACCACATATCAACATAAATCGACTACTACTTGGAAATCTCCGCCACAAGTTATATAATTGCCACCAGTGTGAGTACAATCAATCTTATTTTATAGCAAATTGTTTGCTATTTCTATTTATTTGTAATGAAACCAAACTTCCCACTGACATTGATAAAAAACCAACAACAACAAGTGATCATGTAGGGGACTCCTGGGTTCTGTTCTTAGTTCTTTTCCTAACTCGTCTGATTTTACGCAAGTCACGTATCGGTGCCTCAGTTTCCCAATCTGTAAAATGGGAATTATACTTCCCTACCTCACATGGGGGTTGTGAGGCTCAATTCACTTATGTTTTATACAGCGCATTGAGAGCCTCAGGTGAAAGGCGCATTAGGAATGCAAGTGTTGCTATGCGGTGCTGTCCGGTGGGACTTCTACCTGCAGGGTGTTGGCAGGACACAGCCTAGTAGTCCTAGCGCAAACGGAGCCATCTACATAAATGTATGTCAGACATACTTCAGGCCAGGTTTGTGGACCCAGCCCAGATCAATACAGATGAATCTCCGTTTCACAGCCCCGTCTTAGATAACTCTGCTGGGCACTGCAGTTTCTTGCAAGGGAAGTGGGGAAAGAACGCTTCCCACAAATCCACGGGGCAGCAATGGAGCTGCTTGTTCAAGCCTGTTTCATTCTGATGGATGGGATCACCTCTACCAAAGGTAGCAGTATCCCTACAGATAACCTAGACCTGGTCTACCCAAACACACCTACCCTGCAAGGGTACAAGATTTCCTAAAAAACCAAGATCCAAATGGCAAAGGGTTTGTGAACCCCAAATACACCTGCTCACCCTCCCTGCGTTTTGCCCTTCCTCCTCATGTTCCAGAGCTATGCATGCTCCACGACTTGAAGCACAAGGGCAAAAGCAGCAGGAGGTGCTCCTGCGGTAGCTAGGTTTGTTGAGTTTGGAGAAAAGGAGACGGTGAGGACACAGTAGCCGTTTTCAAGTGTTTGAAAGGCTGCCATGTGGAAGAACAAATATTGTCCCTTGCTACAGAAGTCAGGACAGGCGTGAATGGGTTTCATCTGCAGCAAAACACTTGTGGGAAAATTAAATGGAAAGATTTTCATCTATGTCCATGATTAATACTATTGAACTGGTTTGCAGATGTATAGAATTATTTACAGTAGAAACACTCCGGGTTTTCTCGATGTTCAAAGTACACGGATTGCAATTTGGGTTGTGAACGCTCAACTTTTCTGAAAACCAGGCCACGTGTTTAGAGACCTGAACAACCAAAACTGAGGCAAGCGTATGGAAAAGTTGGGTCTGAATGTCTCCACTGACCGCAGATGGTGAAATGCACCTCTGTGTCCCCTCCTTTTTCCCACCCCAACCTCATCCTTCTGCATTGAAGTGCAGGCTTTAAAAGCTGCAGTTCAGCCCTAAGCTTGTCTGGTAACATAATGTGACAAGTTTTCCAGTATTAACTCTAGATAAATATTTTGAAAGCTACTATTTTTTTCAAGTTACGGTATTCTTTAAAAAATAAATTGTGAAATAGTGTATAGTATGCTCAGAGAAAACCAGGGGAGGAAATAAAATAAACACTATTATTTTAATGGTACATGATATGAAGGACACAAAAAGTCAGGGTAATTGTTTGATTCAGCCAGTACTAGATAACTGTATAAAAATGCAGCCATAAAGACGGGGGTGAAAAATGACTGATTATCCCACAATGTCTGTACTTAATAGCTGAATTGCCTTAAAGTGAACATTTACTACTGGGCTGTGAGCACTGATTTGCCACAAGTAGCATCAGGGAATTTCAGTGATTCAAAATTGAAAACAATGGATAGGATCAGAATTGGGAGCTATCCTACTACACTGACACAACGAAATATTTAATGATGTGCTTAAGGTCAAATGAGGTTGGGCTGCTTTTCTTAATTGTTTTATGTCAATTAGATATAAATATCAGCAGGGTGCAACTGCTGGGATACAGCAGTGCACAGAACTGACACCGCTGTCTTACAGAGAAGAGCAAGGAAAAGCCCAAGTTCTGCGTCGTGGGGAACGGTGAGCTCATTTTAGTGTTTATGTTGTCTAAGGGTAGAGAAAGACATCACAATTGCATCATTTTCAAATGTCCTGGTATAATCTTCCTAGTATAAAATGACTGTGTAACTGTTGAATTCGCTGCTCCTATAGTGAGACAAGGGTAGCAGAACAGCTGCTACTTTAACCCAGTTTCATCCAGGGTTGAAATTACAGCCATGTAGCTCACTTGTGACCCTGCCGTCGCATGCAGGTATAACTGTCCCATCTGCTGCTCTCTCTAATTTCTCCTTTTCCAAGTGGCTGGAAGTCATGTCTCCCTGTAGCATTGGATGCCACAATAACCTGACACAGATCGCTCCTCCCTTTGGAGAAGTCATCTCTGCTGATGCTCTCTGCATACAGCAGCAGCCGGGTTGAGAGTGTGGCTACATCCCTGCTGCTTTTGCATCCTCAGCATGCATCTCCCTGCACGCAGCCCTCCAAGAAGGCCTGAATCAAACCTGAGGGTTGATCACATCACTGCAGATATTTTAAAATAGCAGTTTTGTAGAACATGCGTCAAAATAAGAATGAGTCAGGCAGTCAGGAGAAGGATGCCATATGGGGCCTGACAACATTACGATAGCATAATTCTCAAATTAAATAGGACCATCTACTCTGAAAACAACGTTCTACCCCAACCTTAGACCCTTGCTTGATCTTGAGCCAAGCAAATTCCTGTTGAAGTTGATGGGAATTTGCCTGAGCAAAACCTAAGGAAAATTTGGGTAAGGAGCTCAGGAATTGGCCAAGAGGTCGTCCTGTTATATTTTAGACTGCACAACTATCACCCAGTTCTTTCGGGATACTGTGAACAGGAAATAGAAGATAGTGACCTAATAATTCAAGAAGAATACAGTGGTTTTGTCAGTTGAACCAGAAATCTGGTTATTTATTCATTGGGGGTAATAACCCTGATTATTTATTTATTACTTTTTCCCCTCTGAGAAGAGGTGTAGCCAGCCTTTCTGTATTTTCCATGTGTTTCCATATGGGACTGAACAAAGATCCCAAAGCCATGCATGCTCAAACATTCAAACTTGCATCTTGGGACCATCTGAATATTAAGGCAACTTCAAAGTAGGCTGCAGAAAAACTGCACTTCTATGGCCCAACTTCTGAGAGGTCAGTGGGGACCTACTTTACTATCAGTGGGGGGTTAAGTAACTAAATACCTTGGACCTACATGGATCTACATGCTTGCTGAGTATTAGCTAGTATGTACCTTATGAGCCAGATCCTGTATGGATATAAATCAGCATCTTTCCATCAAACTGGGCCCACTCTGGTGTACACAGGTGGAGGAGTTGGCCTTGTGAATCACAGCATCCTCCAAAAACGTGCCTCCAAGTACTACATATAGAGCCTGACTTTCTTTTTTTATAGGTGGGCATTTTTGTGTGTTCCCAAGGGCACGAACAATCTACCTGATTGCTGTGCGTACATTAGCAGTGTGTCTATGTAAACATGGAGATCCATATGGAGCCTATACAAGGAAAGGAATTTGGGAATCTGCTTCAAAGGCCTGTGAAAATTTAGACTGACATATTGTTTACTAATTAATGATATCATTAGACACAGGGCGCAGATCCACATTGGACCTACATTTAAGCATGCCAAAGCTTAAAACCTAGGGGTGCCTATACATGTGCTCATGGGTGCATTGGGGGGGGGGGCATTGGAGCAGTTCCCAGAGAGCCACTCCAATTAAAATGATGCAGCGTCATGTGTATTAAGCTATCAGACATTTAAAAATGGCCATGGGATGGTTGAACTGAAGCTAAAAATTAAAGCAACCCAGTGGCCCTTTTTTAAACCCATGGGGACTTTTACGCGTGATCCTGCAGTGACGCTAGAGCGCTCTAATTAGAACACGGAGCAGACTCGATTAATCGAGTCTGCCCCGACGTGTTCTAGTAAGAATGCATCAGAGCATGTGTATAGGCACCCTATAAGCCTTGGCATGAGAAGCAATCACTTTGACCATGTTTAGGCACCCTATACGGTCAAGGCAAAGGGTCTGGCACTACCGTTGATTGAGAAAGTCAGAGAGGCCCTGAGAAGTCAGACACAGCCAGAGAAACAAGAAAGTAGGTTTCAAATCCCTCCAGGCTGAGGCAAGCCTAAAACCCAGGCCTGCCTCTTCCTGTGACTGCTCAGCCCACTAGACGATGGGGGAAGAGATTTGAATGTTGCCACAATCATCACAGTTGAGTTGAGTTCAGCACTGTTAGTGCAAATTAAGTGTGTGGCGAATGCCTAATAGATCAAATATTACCAGGGCCTCCTTAGCATCAATCTGGTTCACAACTGGAGTTGCTCAGGCTGGATCATTTCTGTGCAGGCTCAGGTAGTAGACACCCTGGGAACTCGGCGTCCAAAATGGAAGCATTGCTAGAATTTAGGCACCTACTGGGTTCATCTCCAGTGGAACCGGGTCAAATTGCATGACTTCTAGTGACTTAGGGGCTGAAAACCCACCTAGGTCCTGTTTAGGCACTGCTGAGATCAATCTGGATGGCAGCCAAGCTTGTATTCCTTTGACTATAATCAAATGAAACTAATAGCTGCAATTTGTGCACTTAAGACAGTGACTTGGTATTTGGGCAAAATGAAATAAAGATTATTAGCCTGTATTAACACAATACTTTGGAAGTCAGGATCTGCATTGTACAAATGGTTTGCTGCATGCTCCGGGAAGCATGGTTCAGCATTTCATCTGACGGCAACGTCTAGGTCAACATTAATTTTTATAGTAGGAGTGAGGTGGATTTATACCATCTCGCATTAGCAGATGGCATTTCAGTGCTAGCAATTACAGTAAGGGCAGACCTTCCTAATGTCTGGGGTGACACTGACTCTTTGTTTACACATCATTAACCATTAAATAGGATGAAATCATTGTTAATCTGCTTAATTTTAAAAGGATTAAATTAACTTGACATAGGATGAATGCACTCTTTGCTGACTCTTAACAACTGCTGGAGATCAACCATATATGTCAGGGCTGGAAAATAAATCTTGTGATGTGAATGGCATCCTAGCCCTCTCATAATTAGCAAGTACTTAGGCATTTATTCTTTGGTCCATAAAGTCAGTGGCAAATCTTATATTGATTTTTTTATTTAACTGGGAGCAAAGGCAGGTCCTAACCTTTTTTTTTTTAAATATGTATATGTGGATATATTTGGATTCATTCCAGAAATGATCATTCCAAAATGCAAATGATCGGCTCACTTTTTTTATATTAGTTAAGTTTTTATACTGATTCTTTCTGTGTAACAAGTCGAGCACATGTATAGGTTTTGGGAAAGGCTAGTCTATTTTTACATTGTGTGGCTCTCCTCTCAGCTTTATTTCATAAAGCTCCTCTGATTTTTCTCTACATTAAAACTGAAGGTGTTTCATTATTGCAGATGCAGATGTCAAGAGCAAGTGTCCAGTTTGATCTAACCCAGTTGTATGGTCCATTTACAGAATTGTTCCTTTAAGAAAAATCTGTTGAAACAATGAGTGTTATCTGTTCTTGAGCTTGATCCTGCAGTGGCTTGGCATGTACAGTTCCTAGAGAAAATAGTAGGAATTTAGCATGTGAAAGGACTCCAGGATCTCTCCCTAAAACACCTTTGGTTTACGTGTGCTTTGCTCTTGTCTAGACCTTTGCTGCACTGTTTAAGAGGGAAAGGTTGGAACGTTTTGTTGCTGCAAACTGCTCTGTTCGTCGTCCTTCTCTTGGTCCAGGACCCTGCAAGTTAATTTGTGCCTGGACCTGTATGAATCCTGACTTGGGTTTCATCTACTTGCGGATCGCTTTGCAGGGTCAGTGCCTACAGCTGTCAGGCAGTGCAAATTAAGGAGCAAATTCAGCCTGCTTTGCTGCTCCACTGAGAACCGTGGAGTTGCACCCGTTATACCAGATCTGATTTGCTCTTGCAATTGCAGCGAGTAACTAAATAACCAGATCTCGTGTCCTTACACACCGCAGACTCCCCCTGACTTGACGTGGCGTTTCAAGCGTGGAAGGGATGTGGGTCACTAATGACTTTGGAGTGGTCTCAGTGTTCAGGAGCCCGGCCTAAGGCACCTTGGAGGGGCTTGATTTTGAGAGGATGGGTGTGCAGCACTTCTAAAAATCAGACCCTTTTAAAGGAGTCTTTCATTGGGTGTCTCAAAGAAACATGAGGATCCTGCCAGCACCAATCACATTTGAAAATGCAGGCTGTAGAGCCTGATCCTCACCGGTCAGCTTTGAACTGTTTCCACTGCTATTAAGTGAAGCAAAACAGTGGAAGTGGGAGCCTATTTCCATCTTAGGGTAGGTTACGACTTGAGGTTATATAGCCAACTGCATTTTGTTTTCTAGTTTAGGCATTTGGTTATTACTAGTATTTGTGCCTTGCTCACTGAAATTTTCTCCATGCTACAAAGATGCTTTTCAGATTCTGGCTGACAAGGGAACACAACTTTTCTACAAGTGGCCTTTAGTGCTCTTTATAATATTATTTATTGTAATTTTTAAACTGTACCTGTAATTTATATTCTGGCACTGTCCAATATTTGAACGACTTTAATATGTTTATTTCAATATATTATGCAAACAATACTTCTTAACTGATTTTTTTATGTTCTGTCTTTAAAAACTGCACCACTTATTAATAAATAGAAATTTCAATTATGATGTGGAAGGAGTTTCATTTCATCATATAGTCTGGTTCACGCAGGTGCAGAGCTGATGGGTATGGGCCCAGTTCTGCTCCCAACGAAGTCAGTAGCAGAAATAACGCTGACTTCATCCGTGTGACATTGAACAGACAGCAAATAATGGATTTTATCCTGTTGCACTGATATACAAGTTTCTTGCTTATCCATGTGGTTTCCTTTGGTTCATTGTTATGTTTCTTTTATGGTAAGATTGAAGACTGGTGTGTTAGGAATTAAAGTGTGTTAAATTAATGGTGTGTTAGGAATTAAAATGAGAAAACCATGCATGCAAATAGAGGTATGAATCTCCTAAAATATAGTCAAATTGCACAAAATCACATAAGTAAAGCCCCTGGAGGCCTCGCATTGAATTGCTATGGATGTGTTTTGTAAGGGAGGCATTTATCCGCTGGTTACAGCGAGTCAAAGGAATGGACCTGGAAATCAGACTTCCTGGGCTCTGTTCCTAATTCTCCCACAGACTCAAAGTGTGGTCTGGGATAAATCACTTAATCCGGTCTACATAATTAGCCTCACTCGTAAAATTAGCAGAATGCCACATGCCCACGTCACAGCAGTGTTGTGAGGTTTCACGAATGATTTTGGAAATATTTGCTGCCCTCAGAGGGAAGCAAAATAGCTGCACAGAGTGATTTTGTTGCTAATTTGCCTGAAGTTCGGCCTGCTGTTTGATTCATTTTGGTGTTACCTTTGAGTTCAAGCTTTTTCATGCGTTTTTTCCAAATCAGTTTTAATTGCCATGCATGCTTGGGTTGGGCTTGGTGGGGGGTGTGAATTAGTTTTGCTCTTGGCATACAACTTGCTGGTTAGGAAATGTTCACGCTTCACTGGGTAACTTAGAGAGCTTTCACTAGGTATGCCTCCTGCTGCGTTTGTTCCTGAACCCTGGAACCAGTTTTCCCAGAGATCGGGCTGGTTACCAGTAGGAAGGCCTGGCTTTTTACTTTCATTGGCAAAAAAAAAAGGTTATTAGCAAGGAGCATCACTTGACAAGGCAGCAGCGCCTCATAAATGCTTATTGAGTACTGTCATTTCAGACAGAGTCGGGAGGTTGAATCTTTTGTTTCAATAAGGCTTATAAAGAAAACTACATAAAACCTCTTCTCCTGGAAAATTGACTACCGGTGCCTCGTCTCTTGAGAGGTCAAAGTAGCGAAGGTCAATGAGGGAAAGATACAGAAGAACCAGTAGAAATATCACAGGCATTTCTGTGATTTCACCTGCCACAGGAGCTCTGGCAACCAGCAGACTGTTCAAACTTGAAAAGCAGCATTAAAATCTACCTTGATTGTTTTGCAAACAATATGCGGGCTCTCATTCGGATCTCACATATACACCGGCGTGTAAAGCAGGAGTCATTCATCCAGCAAAGAAGCTATCCCAGTATTAAATCAACTGAAGCGATATCAGGCTCAAGCTACCACTCAGTGAATTTTTCAAGGGTTTTTTAAATGAAACTGCAAGTCCTTTGGAATTTTTTTAATCATTTCTTTTAGATTAGATGTTCCACAGAGAACTCTAGCTCTTACCCCGTACTAATACGTGCATTTATTTCACTTCCTGGATTTCTTTCCAGACGAGTGCAAAACTGTATTGAATACGTTAAACCCTTTGCATAGAGTCCGCTGACATTACCGTGACTGGCCGAGCAACCGGATCAGTGCAGAAAGCAGCATGAAGTGAAAAGAGACACGCGCAGCAGATTCCCCTGCAGGGACTTGCAGACAATGGCAGGTTTCCCATTTAAATGGACATGTCACAGCTGCAGTAGTGAGTTATTGGTCATCTGTGCTGGAGCCCTGCGCCTCTTCCCAGGCCATGATCCACATACATATGCTTGCCCAGTAAGCAGATTTTACAAGAGGCATTGAAGTGCTGCCAGGGTGAATGCGGTCCATGTAGCTGAAAACCAGTCTGGCAAGGAATAAAACTCAGATTCACAGAGAAGTAGAGCTGAAAAGAACCTACAAAGGCATTTAGGCCAACCCCCTGCTCAAGAAAGGGGTATCTCTATCTGAATCAAGAAGGTGAGGAACTCATCTTCTGGGTTTGGAGAGATCCAGAAAGCCTCTCATTACTAATAGTTCTCCCTATGCTTCTGCCCGAACACCATCAAGGAAGCTGTCCAAGGTGTGGAGCTGCACGAGGAGGTAATCTCTTCTCACTTTCTCAGAAGCAGAAGCAATTGGACATCCTGGGCCCACCTACACATTTATTAATGCCCAATCAGAGTCCAGCTCCCTGGCCCAGGGGCAGGAAGTCAGCTGAGGTCACAGGATCCCAGCAAGATAGACATCCAAATGTCTCTTGAAGGCGTTCAAAGTAGGTGCTTGAACCACCTCCAGTGGCAGTCTATTCCAAACCTTGGGGGCTCGAACAGTAAAGAAGATCTTCCTTATGTCCAGTCTGAAATGGTCATGGAGGAGTTTGTGATCATTCGACCTTGTCTTCCTTTGGGGCGCTCTGGGGAACAGATGTTCCCCCAGGTCCTGGTGAGCACCCCGATAAACTTATAGGCGGCCACCAGATCACCCCTGAGCCTGCGCTTTTCCAGGCTGAAGAGTCCCATGGCTCTCAGCCTGTCGTCGTGAGGACAGTTTTCCTGCCCTCTGATCATGCACGTGGCTCTTCTCTGCAGTCTCTCCAGCTTCTCCACATCCTTTTTAAATTGTGGAGCCCAGAACAACGCAGTACTCCAGCTGCAGCCTCACCAAAGCCAAGTAAAAAGGGAGAATGACATCCCAGGATTTGCTAGAGAAGCATCTGTGGATGCAAGCCAGTGTTTTGCTCACTTTACTAGTCACAGCATCACACTGCAGGCTCATGTTCATCTTGTGGTTAATCATGACCCCCAAGTCCCTTTCTTCTGTAGTGCTAGCTAGCGTAGCACTGCTAAGCCTGTAAGCATGCGGCAGGTTTTTCTTCCCAAGGTGGGGAACCTTGCATTTTTGGTGCTAAACACCAGCAGGTTCTCATCCACCCACTTGCTAAGCCTGTCCAGGTCAGCCTGGGTTGCCCTCCTGTCTTCAGGTGTGGATGCTTTACCCAAAAGTTTGGTGTCGTCGGCGAACTTGGCCAGTCCACTTCTGATACCAAAGTCCACATCATTAATGAAGATGCTGAATAGAATAGGCCCCAGGACAGAGCCTTGGCGGACCCCACTGGTCACAGGGCACCATGACGATTGACTTCCATCAACAACCCCCTTCTGGGTCCGACCACGGAGCCAGTTCCCCAGCCAGCAGACTGTGGTGAAGCCGAGGCCAGAGTTGGCCAGTTTTGCTAAGAGGTGATCATGGGATACCAGATCAAAGCCTTTTTTAAAGTCAAGATATACAACATCAATCTTTTCTCCCTTGTCCAGGTGATAGGTAGTAGAAGGAAATGAGGTTGGTTAAGCAAGACCTACCTGCAACAAGCCCATGCTGGTTATCCCTCAGGACATTGCCATCAGCCAGTCTGTTAAGAATGGTCTTTTTGACAATCTTCTCTAAGACCTTCCCTGGGACAGAGGTCAGACTGATGGGCCTGTAGTTTGCCAGATCCACTTTTCTCTCTTTCTTGAAGATAGGCACCACATTGGCCTTCTTCCAGTCTTCGGGCACTTCACCAGAAGTTCTCGAAGATCTGTGCCAGGGGCTGGGCTATGACGCTTGCCAGCTCCTGGAGTACCCTGAGGTGGAAACTGTCAGGGCCGGCTGACTTGAAGGTGTCCAGCCTCTCAAGGTGTTCCTTCATGAGGTCAGCATTGATGGAGGGTAAGGAATCTCCCTCACCCAGGCATTTCTGTCCTGTAATAGGCAGGGGCACCCCTTGGGACTGGTGAAAACCTGATGCAAAGTATCCATTTAGCAAGTTGGCTTTTTCCTGGACATCAGTTGTCAGTTGTCCCATCTGGTTTAGCAGGGGTCAGATATTGCCCTCGTTTTTTCTCTGGCTTCCCACATATCTAATAATATGGTGCAGTAGCATAGTAGCACTGTCTGTGCTGTGGTGCGCTACTGCACCGTGTTATTAGGCTATTGTGCATTAAACGTCACATGTCGATTAGGCTACTGTGCATGAAGCGTCTCGTGTAGATGTGCCACCCAATCTTCCCATGACTGCCTAGACTGTTTGAGCTTCTGCTCTGCTCTCAGTCTCGTGGACATTCACAACAAGGTTGAACACAGCACTAAATAAGTATTACTGAAGGGGCGAGGGGGCAAAATCTTTACCGAAACAAAAGCTTGCTTGCTAGGACTTTCCCTTTTGTAATGACTACCTAGGACTTTATGGATTTTCCATCCCCTAATCTCTATACTCCCTTGAAACACAGAGGAGGCAAATGTTAGCGAGTAAGCTAACTAATATTGTATGGGCTCATACTGATGTACAGCCGAAATGCTATGCTGAATAGTCTGTGCTAAAGTAAAGGAAGAAAACAGGTTAGAATCCAGGTGCTAGATTCATCCCATAAAGTCACCCCAGAAATTCAGTCCCCTGAATTTGCAACTGCATTGCGCAAGACGGAAAAAGTCATTTGGGGGTTCATACTAAAGCCACATTTCTGAAGCAGTTTTATCTTACTAATGATTATAGAGAGGCATATCCCAGTAAATATCCTAATACTCAAAACCGCACGTTCCTTCTGAGACTGTCTGAAAACGATGTCCCGCAGGCATCTCTACATAGCCTGCTGACCACCTTAGGAAAAAATGTTGATCCAGTCATCTGAGCAGCCTCGCGTGTCTCTCAGGAGAACCATATTGTCTGTTGGCGCAGTCCTCCATTGGTGAGGGGGTGCGTGCATGCGTGTGTGCACATGTGCACTCATGTGCGTGTGCTTGTGTCTTCCCTAGAGCCATTGTCAGGCTTTTCTGAGAGCAAACCAATTCTCTTTTCCTTACCTTCCTCACTTCCACGTGCCTTCTTCACAGCTAGCGCAATGGGAGTGTCCTCTGATGTGGTGCAGAATCCTGCCCTGCAGAGGTACGTGATTCAGATGATGTGGATTAAAAAAAACTGAGAAGCAAACTGTCCTTGTTTTCCATACCGAGGAGAGTTTCTCCCAATGAGTATGGAAGAAATGGTTTATATGTCATTCTCACTTCAATAGCTACATCTCCGTGCCTTGCAGCGGCATGCCGTTTTGATCAACTTCCACAGTGAGTGTGGGGTTTTTGTCCCATCCCCTTCGCCTGCTGCTGGGCCTTTTACCTTCTTGACCCTGTCAGCCATGGTGAAAAGAAAGGATAACTGTTAGACGGTTGGAGAAAAAAAATAGTATAATCGTAAGTAATAATATTATTTAGTATTATTTGATATAGTATGTCAAGTGCTATATTTATATGCCACCTACAAAATAATGTGTGTGTGCGCGTGCATGCCCACACACGTTATGTAGCTTATTTTTACCAGAAGCATTAAAATTAAATGAATAGATGAACGTTTCAGACCTTTTCAGGAGGCTCTGTACAGTTCTGGGTAAAGATTTCATTGGAACAGAATAAAGGAGGACTTTTATAAAAAACATTGGCGATGCACGTGGAGAGGCTGCACACAGGTGCATGTGCCCCCCACCCCGAGATCGGCCGTGCACCCCCTGGAAGTGCCAGCTGCGAAACCAGAACTGCCAGCGGACGTGCCAGCAGTCACCCATCAGGCACTGAGGGAACCCCCATCAGTGATCTGGTGCCCCCCAGACTCGGGAGGCATCAGTCGTCCAAGATAAAAAAGACATTCCTTTTTTAGAGAAAAATATATTATTTAAAAACCTCAGGTCTAAATTATTACAAAATATATACAGACCTAGTAGCAGTCATGAAGGGGTAACATTACTACATCCTACTTTTTAAGAAACAAAATATATTTTTATGCACTTGGTCACTTTCTAAATCATGAGGAATAAAGAGTTGTTACTGCATTTATGTAAAATCATGTATTTTTACAGAAAATTATGCATTTAAGTCGTTATGCAATTCTAAATTTATATTCTAAATTCAATTCTAATTAAAGTCTTGACAGAGAAGTAAAAAGCTAAGATGTATAAAATGGATCATAAGTATTAGAGAAATACATGCTCTGAATGAAGCTTCTGCATTCCTAAGCAACTTCTATTAAATAATTGCACAAAGTCCTAATGAGAGAGGACTAGAGAAGTGTTTTTTTTATATACACACACACACACACACACACACACACACGCACACACACACACACTTGTGTACTTAAAAGGGAAAATTTATGTTTTATGTACATTGCTATAAAAAGTCTATCTAAAAATAGTAGAAAGTCTGAGTAATAGTAATAAAGGGACTGTTAAGATATATCTGTAATCATGCATAGTAGAGAAAAAACATTTTTATACAGTTAGTATTCTAATATAATAAAAGCCATAGCACTTCCATCTATGTGTCTGTCTGTTCGTAATGCTCTGGGCCAGCTGCACATGTGCTACCTACAAGGGGTGGCGATTGGCCCAGAGCATTAGGGACAGACAGACGCAAATAGGAGGAGGGGGAGGTAGTTGTGGGCCAAGCAAGGCCACAGGGGGCAGGGCATGCGACTGCGGGATGTGTGACCCAGCCCTCCCCTCGTGGCAGTGACCCAGCCCCCCTGCCCACTGCCCTTGGCGGCAGCTGCATGCCCCGCAGCCACATGTCTCGCCCCCCACAGCTGTGGTCAAGGGATGTGGGGCGCATGGTTGTGGGGGGCAGGGCAGGGCAAGGCCACAGCAGGGCAAGGCACGTGGGAGCGGGGGGTGTGCAGCATGTGGCCATAGCCAACAGCAGCAGGAATGGGGGTGCATGGCTATGCGGGTGGGGACATGGCTTGTGGCTGTGCAGGGGGGTCTGGCACGTGGCAGGGCCTGGTGCACTGCTGCAGGGTGCCACGCGGGGAGCAGGCATAGGGTGCATGCCCTGCCACACGGCAGTGTGCTGCAGCCACCGTAGCCACTTTCCACGTTATGCCCTGCGGTCACGCACAGTCCCCCCGCACTCCTCATGCCACACCCTGGGGCTGCTCCTTGCAGTATGTGGCTGTGGCCAAAGGGTGCTCCCTGCACCATGGCTGCTCCCCATGCCACAGCCCATGACCATGTGCCACCCTCCCTATGCAGCCGCATGTCCTGCCCCTCCACGCACTCTGTGCCACACCCCGAGGCCACTCCCTGTGTCACACAGCTAGCAAGCACTCTTCACACTGTGGCCACTCACTGCAGCATGCCCCCGCAGCCACATGCCACCCCCCCATGTGTCACACCCCCCTGTGTGCCTTATGCCATACCCCTGGGCCACTCCCTGCACCACATGCCTGCAGTTGGCAGGCATTCCCCACACTGTGGCCATGCCCCACAGCCACATGCCCACCCCCCCATGCACCCATACACTACACCCCCCCATGCACCCTGTACCACACCTTAGGGCCACTCCCCATGCCATGCAGCATGGCCGCTCACTGTGCTATGCCCTGGGGCTGTATGCTACCCCACCCCTGTGCACGTGCACGCCACCCCCCCCTTGCACATGGAGTGGCCAGGAGTGGGGTGGAGCAGGGCTTGTCCCAGAGCGGAGGTGGGAGGGGTCAGAGCGTAGATGGACCTGGAGCAGTGGTGGGAGGGTGCCGGGCCAGACCCTGGTCTCCACCCTTGCCCCCCCGTCATTCAAGACATGCATTTAGCTAGTATTTCTAAATAAAGTCTATTAAACAACTGCACAATTCTGCAAAGTGTTGGTGAGCGAAAACATGACTTAGACAATGCAGCTTAGAAGGGAAAAAACACACCGAGGTCCAAAAGTTTCCCTCCTCGATTACTTAAACATGCAATCAAACCAACTTTTATATGACATTATTATGAACCAACTTAACTGTACTTTCAAATTATTTCTACTTTATTTTATGCAGACAAGTAGGTAGCCATGTTTGTCTGAAGCCAGGCAGAAGGCAGGGCAGAGGGGTACCTTATATTTTAAATAAATATGTTATAACTCATAAATTGAGTTTTAATTGATAATTAAATTAATAATTACATTGGTCGATAAACTGTCACTGTGCCCTGTCTTCATATTGTTCTGTAGGTAAGTCGTTCACAGAAAAGGCTGTAAGCGGTGTTTGTTAGCTTATAACGCTGAACTATAGAGGGATGATGCCGTGTTTAAACTGTTCCAGATGCCGAAGGGAAAGGAGACGGAGGACTTGCACCCTCTCAGTCAAATTTAGATCTGGAATAGATTTTAGGAAAATATTCCAGTAAGTCAGTAGAAAAGATTGCTCAGGGAAGTTGTGCTATGTCCTTCACTGGAGGTTTGAACAAGAGACGGTTTAGAGATCACACATCCTGCATTTAGGATTGACCAGTTGACCCGCAAGGTCCCTTCCAACCCTGTGATTCCCTGATTCCTCACACACAGACCAACAGCAGCAATATTCACCCATATTCCTCATCCTCGTCCCATAGTCACATAAGCACCCATTCAATCCAAAATCGATGATATTGCATTAATAAGGTTTGCCTTTATTACATGCTTAATGAATTTGAAAGGAGGATGTACAGGGGTGGATCCTGGTGCTCTGTTTGTGGGGAGGGAAGGGAGTGGGATTCCTTTTTCTTGCTACTGGCCCTTTCTTAGGAGTATGGGACATGAAGCATAGACTCTGGAAACAGAGACATTGCCCTCATTAAGATACAGATGAAGGCTAAAAGGTATACGCCTGAGAAAGCTGAACAGAGCTTGGAGTGAGAACACAGCCGTGCTCCTAATAACACTCCCTGTGTCAAAGGCCTCGCAGAACAATACCATGCTCCGGCCATTAGCTGAGCATCACTCTGCAGCAAGGCAGAGCTAAAATGGCAAAGTTAAGAGATGAAACAGGGCATGAGGTATCTCCTGCTGAAAGTCAAATTATCTTCCCATCTAGACATCAAACGATTTGGAATAGATCCCAGAACACGCATTTTTTTCCTCTGTTATGCTAGTCTTTGTCAGTCAGTATAGTGGGCACTTTCATCCTCATCTGCTTTGATGAGATATTGGACAAGGCTCAACAGCAATAAAATCTGTGGGTTTAAGTCTAAACCTGTCAACAAAAGGCGCTTCCAAATCATCCAGGCTGCCACAGTTCATGGCAGTTGACAAGAAGACCTTTTATTATATAGGTGACTTACCTGGGTAATGGGTCCGAACTCTTCGGCTGTAATGAAACGTCATTGAAATGTGCTGTTCCAAAGCCAAACCATGCAACGGAGAGAGAGAGACATGCACAGCAAACTTCGTGGCCTTGTGTGTGTGATACCGGCCTGGGACTTGGATGACTGATCTAAATCCCAATCTCTGGTCTTCTTGATTCAGAGCAGAATTTTTTACCCAGATCACTCTGAATCATGCCGAGCAAGGTCTGGAGAAACACCCCTCTGCACACAACTTCTTCCCCAAGGGCGCATCTATACTACATCTTTCTCATGCCAGACGGCCATGCCTTCAAACAAGATCCATGCCTCCTCTCCAGCCAGAAGCAGTGCGGCTACACCCAAGAGGTTTGGAATAGACTGCCGCTGGAGGCGGTTCAAGCACCCACTTTGAATGCCTTCGAGACACATTTGGATGTTTATCTTGCTGGGATCCTATGATCCCCGCTGACTTCCTGCCCATGGGGCAGGGGCTGGACTCGATGATCCTCTAGGGTCCTTTCCAGCCCCAATGTCTATGAAATCTATGAAAGAGGTACTGGGTAAGGCTAATTAGCACAAGTGAATTTGCTGAGTATCCCCTAGGTTTCTATTTGGCCCAGTGAAATGCCACATCTGAACATCTCTGAACTCTGGATCTGTATCCAAATTCAAGTCCTGACTTTATCTCTAATAGCTGTCATAGCAGGAAATGTTTCAGACAGCTTGTACAACTGAAGTATACCTAATTTATTACTTATCTTCTTACACACATGTTTATATGCAAAAAAATGTCATAAAGAAAAATGTCATCCTCACTGATGTGACGGGCTAGCTGACAGTCACTTAGCCCAGGGGTTTTGAAGGGTAAAAGATGACTGGAGGACTTGGGATTCCCTTTCCACACCAGTCAGGCCCCAGAGACTCACCTCTGTGTCCCCTGATTGGCCCCTCGGGTCACCTGGAGGGGGATAAAAGGGGCAGCACGACTGACTCAGGAGAGACCAGCTTGACACAGTCCCAGCACTGGTGCCTGTGTGGTGGTGTTTCTACCTACCATGTGGGAGCTCCAAATTCAAGTCCTAGCTGGGGTAACTTGGGGTGAGTGAAGTAACAAGGGGAAGTTCTGGTTGCAGTGGAAAGGAGTCATTGTGTTTTCCCCCTTCCTCCCCGTCCAGGTACTTAGGCCTTATATTCCTTGTTATTTGACATTTTGTATTTTGTGCCTTTTATATTTCACCAACCAGTATTGTTTGTGTTTTATATTTTGTTAACCCTGTCTTTTGGCAACTGGATGAATAGGTCTATGTTTGTAAGTGTCTAATCTTTGTTGAATCCTGCCCCCTCAGGGCATTGTAGTGTCCCCTATACCCCCTCGTTTATACTGGTTATGTTCCCAGTACTGTTCTCTCATTCAAAGGTATATGGGTAAGTCTCCATTGGTGGTCTGGCTGTGCTCTATAGGGGAAGGAGAGTCCCTACACCTCCCACAGTGCTTGTGCACCTGCTATGTGGGGATCCCAGATGAGCCCCCCCTCCCCAAATGTAACCTGGGCAGTATTTCAAGAGGTACCCCCTCTCCAATTGAAGGGATCAAAGCAGGTGCACAAGTGTAGGTTGCTGGCTGTATTACAGGACCTTCACCTTATCAAGGAAGTGCTCAGCCCCACTGGGGGTAATGCCTTGCTGGACCCAGTCCTGGCCAAGGGGGATGACCTGGTGAGGGGACTGCAGGTCCTTGACCACCTGGGCAACAACAATCATCATCTGCTGGATTTCATTATCCAATGCAGGGCGTCTAGGGCTCACACCAAGGCTAATGACCTTGACTTCAGAAGGGCCAACTTCAATGAGCTTAGGAGACTAGTGGAGGAGGCACTAAGGGCCCAGAAGGTAGAGGAGATGGGAGTCCATGAGGGATGGTCATACCGTAAGGGGGCGATCTTCCAGTCCCTGAGAGAAGCAAGGTGGGTACAAGTGCTCAGAAACCTCCTTGGCTCAGCAAGGGCATACAGGAATGCCTGAAGACTAAAATGGGGGCGTACAACCAGTGGAAGGAAGGGGCTATCACCAAGGAAGAGTACTCCTCCTTGGCCCGGGAATGTAGGAGGGCTATTAGGAAGGCCAAGGCAGAGATGGAGCTCAGGCTAGCGTCCAGGATTAAGGATAACAAAAAGTCCTTTTTCAAGTTCTTTGGGAGCAAGAAGAGGGCACCAGGCAATGTAGGGCCCCTGCAAGACACAAACGGTAATCTGGTGGCCACTCCAGACAAGAAAGCTGATATTTTTAACAGTTACTTTGCCTCTGCTTTCCCGAACAGGGACTGGGATATCCCACCTACCAGAGGTAGGGACAATCTTGGGGATAGCTCTATCAAGCCTTCAGTCAGAGCAGATGTAGTTAGGGATCTTCTGGAAGGGCTAGACATTTTTAAATCTGCAGATCCAGATGCTCTCCAGCCAAGGGTGTTGAGGGAGCTGACAGGGGTCATAGCAGAACTTTGGCCTGGCTGTATGAGCATTCGTGGTCATCTGGCCAGGTGCCGAGGGATTGGAAACTGGCTAATGTGGTCCCTATTTTCAAGAAGGGGAGGAAGAAGGATCCAAGTAACTATAGGCCTGTAAGCCTCACCTTGGTGCTCGGGAAGATCTTGGAGAGACTCATCAAGGAGCACATCTGTGGGGGCTGCAGGGGAGATCATGCTCAGGGGCAATCAGCATGGGTTCACCAAAGGCAAGTTCTCCCTGACCAACCTGATTGCCTTTTATGACCAAGTAAATGAATCCTTGGATGATGCTGTCACTGTGAACACTGTCTTTCTAGACTTTAAGAAGGCCTTTGACACTGTCTCTCACCCCATCCTCATCAATAAATTAAGCGACTGTGGCATTGATGCCTGCACAGCTGGATGGGTAAAAAACTGGCTGATGGGGCGCACCCAGAGAGTAGTGGTGGACGGGTTGTACTCAACCTGCTGAGATGTGAGCAGTGGGGTACCCCAGGGCTTGGTTCTCAGGCCCGCACTGTTTAACATCTTCATCAGTGATTTGGACGAGGGGGTGGAAAGCACGCTGTCCAGGTTTGCTGATGACACTAAGACAGGGGGCGAGGTGGACACACTTGAAGGGAGAGAGAGGCTGCAACTAGATTTAGACAGACTACAAAAGTGGGCAGAGGAGAATAGGATGGGGTTCAACATAGACAAATGCAGGGTGCTGCACCTCAGGAGAAGGGATCCACAGCATACATACAGGCTGGGGAGTTCCCTTCTTGAAAGCACGGAGGCGGAAAGGGATCTCGGAGTCATTATTGACTCCAAGATGAACATGAGCCACCGCAGCCAGCAAGGCCAGCCATACCTTGTTGTGCATCCAAAGGTGCATCTCAAGGCAGTCCAGAGAGGTGATCCTCCCCCTCTATGCAACTTTGGTCAGACTGCAGTTGGAGTACTGCGTCCAGTACTGGGCACCGCACTTCAAAAGGGACATGGCCAGACTGGAGAGGGTTCAGGGGAGGGCGACCCACTTGGTGAGAGGGCAGCAGGACAGGCCCTACAAGGAGAGACTGAGGGACCTGAACCTGTTCAGCCCCGGCAAGAGGAGGCTGAGGGGGGACCTGGTGGCTGCCTACAAGCTCATCAGGGGAGATCAGCAGGAAACAGGCATAACCCTTTTCTCCCCAGCACCACCTGGGGTGACGAGGAACAATGGTAATAAGCTGATGGAGAATAGGTTTAGGTTAGAGATCAGAAGGCAATATTTTACAG
>JAGPOW010000261.1:12599664-12616552 GCA_030014935.1 Caiman crocodilus
CTTCAAAAAGCCCTAAGCAGATGCTGTCCTGTTTGTCTTTGTCCTCTCTCCCACAGCACGGACCGTAGCCAGCATATGTTATGCTAACTAATGCTGAGAGGTGTCTGTAAGGTACAGGGAAGGGGGAATGCCTGCTTGACTAGGGAGTAGTGAGGGGCAGGAGGGGGAGAAGGAGGAAACCAGGCAGACCCTGGATCTGCAGTCTCAGCCAGGGAGCAGAGGGAAGGGGCCAGCTCTGCTGGGCTGGAGCAGAGATCAGAGCCCTGCCTAGGGTTGCAAATCATCTGTGATGCTGGAGGACTCTGATTTAACTTAAACCAGGAATGGGTCTGGGACAGACACTGCAGAAGCCAATTTGACCCAAATCAGTTAAGTCTGATACTACATTCAACCAGGTTTATCTCAAACTGGTTTCAGCCATTTTCAAACTGGTTTATGAGCGCTGAGCATCTGTTCTGTTTCTGATCACTTAAACCAGTTTATGGGAATGGGATAATGTCTGTCCCTAGAGTTGATAAGCGGACTACTCTTCAGTAAATTCCACACAGCCAGGCATCTCATAGATTCATAGAAGTTGGGTCGGAAGGGACCTTGTAGATCATCAAGGCCGACTCCCTGCCTGGGCAGGATTGAAAACTGGGCTCAAATGACCCCAGCCAGGTAGACATCAAGTGCTCTTAAAGGCCCCCAGGGTAGGAGCCAGCACCACTTCCCTTGGAAGTTGGTTCCTGATCCTAGCCGCCCTGACTATGAAGTAGTGCCTTCAGATGTCTAGTCTAAACCTACTCTCTAACAATTTGTGGCCATTATTCCTGGTTACTCTGGGGGATGCTAGGGGGAACAGGGTCTCTCCCAAACCCTGCTGGTCCCCACTAGTGAGTTTATAGACTTAATCTCCCTCCACAGCTGCTCTTCTCATCAGTGCCCACCTGGAAAGGGCTCCATTTCAGTCCTGATGTCCAACTCTCTTTCGAACACACAACTACCCCTCAGAGCTACTGGTTAGGAGAAACTGAATACTGCTTCTGCTGGCTGGAGGCCTCATGCCCATAAAATACAAGCCCATCCATCTTCCAGGAGCCATCCCGCTAACCTCGGATAGATTCCCAGAAGAGGGGAGCACATGGTGCAGACTCTGTGTCTCCCCTTTGAGCTCGGCAGCTGTCCTGTACAAATTGCAGCTTGCCCATTGCCCTATTTACCCAGTAGAGGGAGGTTGGATTTTACACTACTGCTTATCAGCCTCGAGTCTGAGGTCTGTTTTGTTCAGACCTGGTCAAAACCTGTAAGTGACTGTCCTGGAAGAGCCAGCATTTTTTCCTCTTTTTTCCCAGCCTTAATTTTTCAGCTTTCCCTTCCTCTCTGCCTCCCTTTCTGCAGTATTTTGTTTGAACGGAACAAGCAATTTTTTCTGCTAAAGTTTGCTTTGAAACAATTGTGAAATAAAAAACTATTTTCAAATAAAAGAGATTGACCTGCTCTGGTTAGATTATTCTCCAGGCACGGAGAAAAACAGCTGACTCTTCATCCAGGCTCTGTGGACTAGTGACAGCTGGAAATCTCAGCAGAGAAGCTATCCACATGAGTTCGTCATCGGGGGCATCTGCTCCAATGTCACGTTCATGCAAATGCCTGTTGCCCATCGCTAGGGGGCTGCAAAGCTTCAGGTCTCTGCTGCGGCTGCCTGGTTGCTTAGCAGAGCCAGGAGCATCTCTAATACGGGAGCGCATAGATAATGCCCTATGTGAATTTTGACCCCGTGCTGCCTCTGCTGCTCTTACTGAGTGCATCTCACTCGCTCGTCTCCCCATCGCTTGTTTTCCAGCCCTAATGAGCAACCTTAATCATTTCATTTCCCTCCTGGATTTTAGCTTTTTTGTTGAATAAATTCCGTCAAGTCTTTTGAAGCCGTACACGCATGTTGAGCAAACAGCAACTTCCTGCCACTGTCACACATTTGGTGGTTCAGAAAAGCCTTTTTTTCTTCCAGAGGTGCCTGCTAAATCAGTTGACCTGACGGCGATTAACCTGACGGAGCTAGTGAATGGCATGTTAAATACGGCTTTTAAAGGTAATGTTCTTTTTTGTGCTGCAAACGGAAGCGAAAAGCGACGTGGCTTCTCCGTTCCATGCTGTATGAAATAAAGAACAGAAGATGATAGGGGCAAAAAATAATATCAGCTGTGCAATATGTCCTGTATACCTGGTGAAAAATACAGAGGGTATTTGGAATAAGGTATCTTTTTGGTATGGGTAGCTGAAATACCAAACCATTGAAATACCAAACCTCCCGAAATATCGAACCGTTTCTGCCTGTATTAAGAGAAAAACTTGGAACTCTGTGTGTGTGTGTGTGTGTGTGTGTGTGTGCGTGTGCGCGCGCGCCCAGAGGAAGATCTCTCTTTTTACTATACTTCCATCTTATTCCTTCCCATCCTTCATCTGCTTTTGTTGTTTGTTTGTGTTTTATATTGTTTCCTTTCCTTTCTATTCTGTATTTTTTGTCCTGGGTTGTTGTTATTCTTTTCTCGGTGATTTAATTTTGTTTCTCTAAAATTGCAAGTGGAGATTTTTAAAAATTATTTTTGTGAGATTGCTATCAAGAGAGGTTCAAATGCCTGTCAGCTGCCTCTGGCGTTCATATAGCTGTGTGAGCTGCAAGCACCTTTGAGTGTGCTTGAAATACATTCATATGGCTCTGTTAGATCAGACCCAATAGGTTTCTTGCCTATAACCTGGTACATTAATAGCAATGTGTCTTTGCAGGTACCAAAAAATTCTTCTCTCTGCTAAGCATTACGTCTTACAGCTCATTTGCCTTCCACAAAGTTTCAGTCCTCATCTATAACAGTAGGTACCATCTCACCTTACTCTATGCCCCCGTGCATTTTCTTACAATACACAGGTGAATCCAGCCCAGTTTCAGTCTTCACTGTCTCTATTTGCAGTTTCCAACCTGAAAATTGTTGACCCCAGCAAGTTCCCCATGAGGTATTGCTATTGTTTAAACAACATGACAAACGACTTAACAGGTGAGTGTAAATGCACGGATTACATTTGAGTGAGGTTCAGCCAAACTATTTTCATTTGAGCTGCAGGTTGTGGGTTGCTGTCCTGCAACCTTTGCTCACAGAAGTACCGTAGTCTCACTGACATCAATACCTGGTACCTAGGGTGAGTGGCTGTTATGAAGCAATGGAGAGACAGAGCGGGCTGACTTGGGGTGTTACACAGGAAGTGCATTGATGCCACAAGAAGTCCATGATGCCACGGGGCCATTGCTACTCTACTATTTGCTTCTGGTGGCACCCTGTTCAAGACACGTTGCAAACTCTCCAGAAGGCTGGTGTGTGCCTTGAGGAGCTCCTCCCTGAAACAGGAGGAGATACGAAGACACAAGTTAGGGGCAGAGGAAGAGAGGGAAATAATTAAGGTGATGAATCATGCAGACAATCCTGTGCTTCTGCACTTTCTCTCACTGATTTCCTTAAACCAAGTTACGCAGTTGCACTGTAATGTGTGGAAAGGCTGCTCAACTGATCTTACAGAGTGGGCTCTGTGTCTTCACTGTGGCCAGAAGGAATAACTGCAGCACGTGCTGGTACAAATGAACTAGCTTTAATCTATCTAGTACAATGTGGGTGAGAATATCAGTTACAATGTCATGACGAAGGCCTCAGCACTGGCCATATCAGCCTGCCAGCAACCCAATGTACCTCCTTGGATAGATGGCCAACATGGACTCCATCCCACTGCTTTTACTGTAGTCGGTGCCTGAGCTAGCTAAATGAAAAGTGTTTTGGGTAGGGCTAGACAACCAGGACTTGTAGTAGAGATGATATCTTTTATTAGACCAGCAAGATTTTTTGCAAAACAAATTCTTTAATTGCAAGCTTTCGGGCACAAACACTCATCATCAGGCATTGGCGAAAGGATTGTCAAAGTTCTCCCGGGTAGGGCTACACAGTCAGCAATCACACTTTTGACTGCCCTGCAGATACAACCCTTACGTTACTTTGCCTTCAGCGTATCAGGCCAGGAAAGACTATACATGGCTAAAGTGCCACTGGAATGTCCAAAATAAGATTTAAGCAGAGAATATTGCCCTCTATGAAATAGTTACCCACGAAGGATTATGCTTCTTAATAGATCTACCAGTAAGGATGTGAGTCTCAGCTCAGCAATATGTTCAAGCCTGCTCTTAATCCTATCCCTAGGCAGCAAAATACTTAACACCGTCTTCATTTTAAACATATTGGATACATCTCTGCAACATGCTTTAGTGTGCATTAGACTAATCTACACCAACTACTAGGCATCACCATCTACAAATGTGCAGCAATTACTGCACAGTACATTAGTGTAATGCACTGCTTTTTAGTACCTGTAGGTACAGGTACTAGAAATTGGTACATTAAACAAATCCACTGAAATGCATGTGTAGACATTGACCCAGAGCAAATTGCTCCCCATCAGAGTAGGCAGCAGGGGGATACAGCAGGTGGGGAAAGCTGCCCAGCTTGGCTGCCTCACACCACATGGAGATTAGGATGGGTCCTAGTCTCCATGTGGCTGGGAGGCAGCTGCCCAGCATCCAGTGCAGCTCTCCCCTGTCGCATAGAGATCAGGACCAGTCCCGTTCCCCCTGCCAGCCTGGGGCTGACACCTGGGGGACCCTGACACCTGGCAGCTGCAGAGGGGCAGAGCAAATTTGCTCCCGAAGGGTGTACGTTCAGATGCATGCACAGCTGCAATTTAATGTACCCGAATTTTCTACGCAGAGAATTCAGGAGCATTAATTGCACGTGTAGGTGCATGCACTGTCATATACCATCAAAGCCAAAGGCAAAGCGCGTGCCTAAAAAATGAAGTACACATATAAGATGCTTTGCTGAATGTGTGCCTGGGACTATAAACCTGCTCTGGTTTCTTTCCTAGATTTTACAGCCTTACTCGTTGACATTATTGGGAACTCTACCAGTTACCTCACAGAAATTTTCAAATCAACTTCCATCCTCTCAGGTTTGCATGTCTTCGTCTCTCCTTGTACCATTTGCTGCTGGTGCACAAGACAGTCACGTTATAATCCCCACTGGGACACAGGCCTTGAAAAGCCTCGTATCTGCACTCCTTCTTCAGCACTCCCAAAATAAGGGATGCAACTATAAAAATCTTGTACTTCAAGTATTTTTGAAAAATATTCTAATATTTATTTGATCGGTCAATTAATTATTGTCAGACAGAGTTGTCTTTTTGTAGGCATACTCATTAAAGGCCAGATTAGGATTCTCGTAGTCTGCTAAGTGGAATATTTCACAAATAGGCCTCAGACTAACTTCAGAGCAGACAGCAGAGGGACCAGGTAGCATGGCTGAGCGTATGTAGAGGTATGGAATGGGTTTATATATTTACTTCTGTGACAGGCCTGCTGAGTGATTATGGACAAGTGTCTCTCTCCCCCTTCACTATGCCTCAGTTTTTGCATCTGTGAAATGGAGATAACAGTACTGCCCTACCTTGCGAAGTACCGTGGTGCAGACAGAAAACAGGACTTAAGTGGACTTTAGGAATTTAGCTCTGAAACTGCGACTGCCAAAGCTATGCTTAGCAGCTGCATAGACTCATAGGCAATTCTGCCTTCTGGATGTGCTTAAGAAATATCCCAATCTCAGTAGTTTAATGCTAGCTCCCATCTCAGGCCTCTCTGGATCCAGGAGTAAGGAAGAGATTGTGGTGGTGTCACATGCCTTTTTTATACTTAGAAATTAGTGCACTTACCCATTGTGTGAAAGACTTAGGCTTAATCTCTTCTCGGCCTGAGAGTTTTCAAACCCAAATCTCCGCATCCCAGGAAAGAGCTCATGGGCACAGAAGGTGAGCAAGCAAAACGGTACCTTGCTTTGTGGCCTAGTAGGTAGAGTGCTTTGCTTGGGAGGGGGGTGCCCTGTGCTTTGATGCCTGCTCCCAGAACCGGTTGTGCATTTTCCATTGTGCACTCACTGGATAAAAGCCAGAAATGATCCAGGTAGTAAGGAGCAGTGCCCCAGAGCCCATCTCTAGGCGAGTGCTCTAACCACTAGCCCGCAGAGTCGTGCCTTTTGCTGACAGCCGTATGTGCCTGTTAGGTTTAGTCGGTGCTCTCAGCTCCTTAAAAGAATATAGTGAAAGCTGATGACAAAGCATTTGTGTTACATTTGTTTGCCTTTCAGTGAGTCAGAGCAACAATTCAGACTGTATCTATATCTGTGTGATGACAGGCCAAACAGGTAAATGTACAAATTACCCCTCCAGAGCATATCATCCTTCACATTCACCGAGCTGACTCCTACAAGGCGCGACGGCGTTAATCCTGCCTTGTTATTTTTGAGCATTTGTCTTTCCAGGCAGGAATCTGTCTGACTTCTGGGAAATGATAGAGAAGTCTCCTGTTATTAATTACACGTTTTCCAGTAATGCGTCTGCTGACCTGGGTAAGTGCATCTTGAAGGAATAAATGAAAGAAAAAAAAATGTTGCCCAGATGCCAATTGTAATGAATGAAGTCATTTACCTGGCTGTGTTTATCACTACCTGGTAACTGCAGAAACCGGGTAGGCATACACCGCAACACTGACACGTCACCAAAATTTAAGACAGGTTTGATCACTATTGAAAGCAGATTTTCCATTGATTTCATAAAGGGCCTGGCCTCTATGTCCTGATCTGAAGCGTATTTAATGAAAGATCAATGGGAATCTTCCGTTAAGTGGAACCAGGTGCTGACCAGAAGCAGAACTCTTTGATTTCCTTCCAAGCTATAGATGCCAAAGCACCTCATCGAATTTGACTCAGCAGCACTACTTTAATCAGGAATTTGCTCCCAGGAAGCACAAATAATTAGAAACTGGAGGGCAGCACTGGGCTTCTGGCTCCTGGGGGTAGCCAGGAGCTGAAAAGCACCAGGACCAGGGGACTTCTCCATCCCCTGTGGTCCCCTAGTGGCTAACTGGGAGCAAATTTGTGTCTCTAGCAGTAGATCTCTAAAGTATTTCTAGCAGTAGATACTGCACAGTAGCCCATGTGTAGACAGTGACTGGGAACAAATTTGCTCCCAGTCAGCATCTACACATGCGCTACTGTACAGTATCTATTGTATTTACAGGGAGAAGCTAACAGCACAGTAGACTAATCTACTGTACAGTAAATGGTGTGCATGTGTAAATGCTGATGCTTTATTGCACAGTAGATTAGTCTACTGCAGGGGTGGGCAAAAGACAGCCCGCGGGCTGGATCTGGGGCCCCGAAAAAATTTAGAAAATTAATATTTATCTAACCCTGGCTTCTGTCAAAGATGGCAAAAGCCAAGGGTGGTAGGACCCAGGGGAAGCCTGGCAGGCTCCTGCAACAGCAGGGCCCACCTAGCCCAGCCTCTCCCCCTGCCCCCAGCCCACAGCTGGAAGCCCCTGGCTAGCAGAGGCTTCTGGCCTGGGGCTGTGGAGCTGTTATGCCTGCGCCAGCATGGGAAATTCAGGTAAGAAGGGGAGGAGGGGAGGCAGGGGAGGACTGTGGGAATCTCCCCAGTCCTCAGAGCTGGGCCAACTCCTGCTAAGCCCCACGGTTCAGCCGTGCAGCTGGGAGCCAGCAGGTGGGCAGGAGAGTAGTGGCAGGGTTGGGGGCAGTGGAAGTGAGCGGCGTGCGGAAGCAGGGGGACTGTGCACCCATCTAGACTGAGCAGCAGCAGCAGGGAACGAACTGGTCCTCAGCGTGGGGAGAAAGCGCTCCCCACCTCCCCATGGCTGGTGCTTCCTGCTGCAGCCACTCGCAGCCCACGTGGGGCTGTCTTGCCCCTCTGCCTCATCACTGCCGGTCTGTGGGGCAGTGGTGGCAATGGAGAGCAGGCACAGGCAGCCCTGTGCAGCCTCCGAGTGGCTGCAGCACGGGGTGCTGGCCACAAGCTGGGGGGGAGTGGCTGCTTTTCTCCCATGCTGAACACCAGTTTGCTCCCCACCACCACTTCTAGTCTGGGCCCTGCATAAGCTCTGGGCTCACCTGTCTGGGCTGAGCAGCAGCAGCAGGAGCTGGGCAGAAACCGCTGCTCAGCGCAGAGGAAAGCGGTCCCTCTGCTCGCCGCTGCTGGGCGGTGTTTGCTGCGGCTGCCCACCCAGAGCACACGCTGTGCTAGGCTGTGGTGCAGCTGCTTCACTGCTGCCTCTGTGCTGCCCTGAGGCTCGCCACACGGCCACTGCTACCACTCTTTTCCCCCACTCTGAGCACCAGTTCACTGTCCGCTGCTGCTGCTCAGTCCAGACAGGTGAGCGTGGGGCATGCGGGGTCGGGGCTGTGCGTTGGTCCCTGCCTGTACCACAGGGCTGGGGCAGGGGCAGGGGTACTGGGAGTGAGCAGATGCATGGAAGCCAGCGGCAGCTGGGTGGGAGTGCAGGGCCCATGTTGGTGTCCCAGAGCCAGCACCAGTGGGGCCCAGAACAGGGCTGCAGGAGCGTGGGGTCCCCGCTGGCAGGGGCTCTATGGAGCTGGGCCAGCTCCCAGCTCTTCCTGCTGGTGCAGCCCACCTCCACAGACCCCTGCCAACCCACACCCTGTGCTCCTACTGCCCTGCTCTGGGCCCCTGCAGCACTGGCCCTGGGATCCTGGTGCAGGCCCCACGCTCCCGCGCACTTTCACTCCCCCCTTCCACTGCTTTCCTACATGCCCACACACACACACCCACACAAACCCCCATATGCAATCACATTGGCATATACAGCACGAATGCACACAAGTCAGGGCAAAAATATATATTTTAATTACATTAAAACATATTATTATGGGTGTTTGGTTTTTAGTATGTAATTTGCTTTTTTTCCCATAAGATAGCAAACCCTCTTCCCCAAAGGAGTATTTCCAGGGGCAAGAGGAGGGATTTCCAGTGGCAAAAGGCAGAGGTTAGGGGTGGGACTTCTGGTCCCAATATGGCGACTAGGGGGGTTGGGCACCTGTCAAAGGGTGGGGCTACCCATGCGGCCCTCGACAGCTTGCCAAAACTCGGTAAGTGTCATTCTTCCTGCAATATTTGCCCACTTCTGGTCTATTGCATAGTAAAATGTCTCAAGTAGACACATCCCCTAAGTAGCAAAAGCAAAGACTAGTTCCACCTTTGATTTATAGGTGCAACTCCACAAGCTTCCAGCAGTAATAAACTATTACAGCTGTTTGCACAGCGGATAAAAACACTAGAGACATGTTGGACATTTGGGGGCAGTATGCTCCCCAGTCTTCACAGAAGTGGAGCTAAACCCAATCTGTTGACCCTGTGCTGCTCTTGTTGACTTGGCTTACTTCCTGGAGTGGGACAGGTACTAGACATGCAGTCAATGGGAGTTTTACCTGGCAAGTTCACATTCAAAGCCCTTGGATAAAGAATGCATGGAATTTTATTTTTCCTGTTCAAACCCCAAACCCATGCATGCATCTTCTAGGATGGTTTCTTTTTATAAAAAAAAATGATTGCTTTTTTTACATGAGCAACAGATCTAAATCTGTTTGTTTCTTAAACTCGACCGGGCCATGAATACAACTAACTCTAACTTTTCATAACTTTTAGATATAGACTCCATTCTCCCCAGTTTAATGGCCTTACAAGACACTGGCAAGGCCATGGATGAACCTGAAGAAGAGATGAGGACATTTAAAAGTGCGCAAGTATCCTAATTAATTTGTGTCACCGCCAGACTAATTGAAATGCAGGGATTTAGTTCTTTGCTGTATGCACACTATGTTCATGCAGCAGTTCAGGATGTATAGTGGAAGACAGTCTTGCCTTAAAGAGACAAATATGTGAACTGGAGAAAAAATATAGCTCCATCTAATAATGCGCTCAATCACTGGGGCTTAGGAGGTCTCTGGAAGTTGGCCCACGCTATTTTCTTTTATAATATCATAATTTGTGGCAGAAGAATTGTCTTAAGGCATGGACTTGGAGAAAATACAATAGTTTGGCATGTGACCGAATGGAAAATGTTCAAAGCACACTCAGAAGCCCTCATTTTGTTTCCTTTTTTCCCTATCTTTGGCATCTACATTGGCCCCATCATATCTGAGTGCTCATGTGTTGTTGGCCCCTAGAGTGAAACATTTTCATCCTTCTGACTGTTTTGCTACTCAGTCATATTTCTATCAAATTATAGTCGGAAGTCCGGTCAGCGGACACAACCCACCTTATCCCTTATGATTCTCTAGCTACAAGGATGCCTGCGTGGGCACATACTGTCCCTTTGAAAGGAGACGAAATCCTATCCACAAAATTTCCCACGTGGCCAAAGACTGCTGCTTTGAAAGGATCCAGATTTCCATCCTTGCAAATGCTGTCATGGGCACAGCTGGATGCCTCCAAAGGACATGGCACTGTAGGGCCGTATCTGACTCCTGGGAGAAGCTATCCCATGTCATCTCAAATGCAACCAACACCAAGTGAGTACTGGCCAGAGGGCCAAATCCTGCTCTTTACTGATTAGGGACCTGTAGATATAAATAATCCAGGTGATGCACTCATTAATTAAATTAAACTCACTCACGTTAAGTGGGTTGGAAGGGACCCACTGAGGTCCCTTCCGACCCTAGAATCCATGAACCTATACATTGTCTCAGTAATCTGGATAAACCCCTTTGTAATCACTGCTTTTCTAGCATCGGGAGGACCTTCACCAGCACCCCCTACCTCTGCAGAACAAAAGCAAGGCATGCCAAGACCTCAGCCTTTCTCTAGTGAGTAGATGATGATGGTGATGATGATGCTGTTATTGTGGGGGGAGATGCAAAAATAATGGAGCCTCTCCTAAAGGTGTTTATTCAACCAGGGCACCTGCTCCAGTCTCCTACTTTCATCACACCCCACTAACCACCGAGCTATTGTGGCCCCGTCTGCTGTTCTCCATTTCTAATGCCCAAGCTTTCTGCCTCAGCACCATCACCCATTTCTTCCTCCTCCCCCCATCCACCCCTGAATAGGAATACCGTTCTCCTGTGGGTCTACAAATACCTCTGGACTTGTCAACTAGGGATATCAACATGCACATCTATTTTCACCCTTCCTCCCCCCTGCCCTTTCTCCATCTCCTGTTTTGAATGCTGTCTAATTTGACTAAGTATTTAAGGGAAGGGACCCGTCCTTTTTATCTGCCTGCAAAGCACCTACCAGGTTCTTGGCAGGGTGCAGATAAATAATTAACATCAATTATACTAAAATGGGCTTGTTTCTGTCCCCATAGCTGGAATGTGGACAGAGTCAGCACCTCTGGAAATAACCACAGCAACTGTGGGAAGAGAGTCAGGTAAATGTATTTCTTACTCAAGAGTGTGGTTGCTTTGAGATACCTAGTGCAAAATGCTGATTGACACGCTTATGATATAGGAATTAATTGAGTTGGGGGCGTATGCGTGTGCATGAGCAGGTGATCTCTTGAAATGAGCACATATATTAATGTGATTATGTGAACATACGTCTGTATTTTTATGTGGTCTGTGATCTCAACAGATCAACTTTCATGAACCTCCGATGCATTTCTATTAAAAGGCTTGTTAACTCTCTTCATCCCCTTTAAAAACAGATTTGCTTTCACTCGTACTGTCTACCCCTGTCTACAAACCTGAAGTGTTCCCAAAACTGCATACAGCGTCCAGTAAGTACCTGAACCTTTTGCAGGCAAAATATATAGTATAACCTCAAAGATTATGTGAGAAGTGTCCTTTTTTATGTTTCATATCTTTGCACGCTTAAGTATATGAAGGGGACAATCATATTAGTTCATAAGCCAGGCAAAGAAGTCCAATGTAAAAATTGCTGGCATACATGTTGTATGTTTTAATTTAATAAGGGATAATTTCAGAGAGAATCTGAAAATTGCCTTTAGCCAACAAGAATATACCATATTTTACATATTCTTTTAGTAAAAACAAACTAATTAGGCAAACCCTGATATTGTAAATATTTCATGAAATCTATGGAGAGAAAATCAAGACGGATTACCAATCTCATCATAAACTTTAGGACGTGACTAGGCTTCTTTAGCAATGAAGGATGTCCATGTCATTTTGAGAAGGGCTCAGCTCTCGTACGGGCGCAAGTCACGTGGCCATGTATTCAGAAGGGCTCACTATGTTCAACGCGGGCCGGGTGTGTAGGTCTGGCCATAGGTGTCGTAACAGGACGCTAAGTGCTTTTGAAAATCTGGGGCTGCTTGGGTGCCACAAAGGGATTCGTTTTAAAAGTCTTCTCCTCATTTTCCTTGCTGAACAATTGAAAATCTCATAAACCCAATTCTCATAAACCCAAATTTACAAATTAGAAGAAGGCAGAAGGCAGGGCAGGGTGACCCTTAGAGACTGGCTCAGAGAAGCATGAGCTTTCATAAGCAACATCCTACTTCATCAGCTGCTAGGCAGACTCAGCATGGATCTCAGTAGCAAGTTGCGACTGTCCCAAAGCGAAACCTCAGTTTGCCATGCCGGTGAACCGAAGCCTGAGATATAATTCAGGGAGCAGCCGGAAACTTGTTTATGGAAACAGCAGGCTGTCAGTAATACAGGCAACCTAAACTGATGGTTGCCAATGTTTGGCGTAGTGTAGAAATGAACATTGTTCAAAGTGTGGACGTGCGTATGCATCGTATTAAATGCTTATATGGGAAGACACACATATGCCTTCAGTGGTAGTGAGAGTGCTGAAGTAGAAAAGCAAAAGCAACTGTGGGCCGTATGTTGCCATTATGCATTAAGCATACGTCCGGTCGGCTTCAGTAATAGGTCGGTATGTGGGCACATCTCTCAAAATACCAACCTGAAGTCATAATAATCCTGAAGGCACAAGTCACTTCAGTTAACATCCAACTCCACTGCACACAGCTCATTCTTCAGGCTCTGCTCTCTCTCTCCCTCCCACCACGTGTGCCTGGATCCAAACTTTCCCAAGTCCCGGGATGCTTTTAGATCTAGGGTTTAACGAGGCCCATCTTAAGCCAGACTCAAGTTGTGAAGCTCACATCTGGACCTTTGCTTACTTAAAGTTCATGGCAGGGCGAAGTGCATTGCATGTCAACCCTGCCAGCCAGAGCCCTCCCGAACCCCTGATGTCACTATAGCGTGCTCTTCCACCGCAGAAAGAGCCAGGCCCTTCAGGCAGTCCAGCTGCCTCGACCTGCTGCACCATTGTGTTTTTTATCCTGGTCTGTATTGTAAACTAGCCATACGAGAAATACAAAACAATGAAAATGAGATGAAAAAAAGTGTTGATAGTAAAAATATAATAAAATGAACACCAGCTCTTGAAGCTTTGTACTCTGTTGCAGGGTATGTGTGGGTTTGTCCCCTTCGGTGCCACATTTGGACCCCAAATATATAGTTAGTGGGAGTGTTTAGCCGTGCACTTTAATGCGCATTAACCTATTTTAATGAGCATGACAGCATCAGAAAAGAAACCCTATGCTCTTTAGCTAATGTGCATTAAAGTACGCTAATGCACATTTTTCTAGTACCTCACAATGGAGGCACTAGATTTAATGAGCATTACCTAAAGCACGTTAATTAGCATGTAGACAGGCCCAGTAAGTCCCACTTGAGTCTCCAAGCTGAGTTAAGCCATAAGGAAGCTGAGGGTAATCAGCCTGAAGGTGATTTTCCCAACTACAGTTAGGAGTGGCCAGGCTGAAAGGGCACTGAGGTTTGGTTTGGGTAATGGCACAGGAATTTAAATAGCAGTTACCTTTAGCAAAGGTGGCATCTCCACCAGTGAAATGCATTCTCTTTGGTTTGGTTTGGCTTGGCTTGGCTTGGCTTGGTGTGGGCAGGGTTTCAATGATGGGGGAGCTCGAAGGCCCGTAGAGATAAGGGGCTCCCCATAAGACATGAGAACCCCCCGCGGGCGGCTCAGCCCGTGGCCCGCCCCACGCCTTTCTAAGCAACCCTGAGTCAAAGTGTAATGCAAACCCTGTGTGTACATAAATGATTACTTCCCTAGCTATGACCTGGAATAAAAGTAATAATCTTTTATTTAACTTCGTATGTCGATTTAAAAGGATTAATCCTCTACTAAAGGCAATCGGAATTGGACATCCCAACGTTACCGGCAGCTTTAAAATCTGAGCCTCGGTTGAACTTTTTTCTATCCCATACAAAGCACCTTTTTGGGAGCTAACATTGAGCTGAGGCCTCTTGTGATACCTGACTCTTGTACCTTGACTTTCAGCCTGACGCCTCCCCAAAGGGCTCGCCCTGGCCTAGGACCTGCGGCAGGACAGATCCCCCCCTGCTCGTGCAGTCGGCCCAGGTCCTGGGGTGAAGGGGAACGGAGGCAGGTGCCTTCAGCTGCGCCTCATAGATTTGAGACTCCTTTATTTTCATATGCCCCATTTTCTGCCTATTTCCAGTCAAACACCACAAAATATTGTATATGATTCATATTAATGCAACTTCGTTATGCTGCTCGTCTGCTCATCAGGCAATACAGCTGTCAGGCTGCAGACCAGAAGGAGATCTACCTCTCCTCCCCACCTCCATCTCCCGCTTCCCCGCGCTAGCTGGGCGCCTGCCCACCCCCTAACTCCCCCGGTACTCTGCCTTCCTTTCCTTTCCGTGCTTTCTCTTGTTGCTACTACTCATTATGACCCACACATCTGCCAATCTTCACCCTCCAGGGTAGTATCTCCTTTCTCCCTGAACTGCATTAGCTAAAAGCTGGGAGGGATGGTGTGAGCATTCAATCATTTCACTTCTTTCATCCTGCAGAGTACACAGTCCATTGTGAACCGTTCCCCCAAGAAATAAAGCACACTTTCAGTGGGGGTGTCTGCTAATTGGCAGTGATCGGCGTCCCCTAACGAAGGTTCACACTACAACACACTCCTGAAGCTGCGTCTCCCTGCCCTGCTTTAGTCCATATTGGTCTCTGCTTTCCAGTCACCAGCTCCTGAGATGGGAGATACAGGAGCCTTCTCTGTGACGCTGCTCCAAGGTGTCTGCTCCCCTTTGGACAATGGTGCCTGTCAATAAAGGATCACAGCTGGATTCCCAGTTGTCCTAGCTCTTAAACTTCACCGCTATTTTGATTCCAGGGTGGTGGTTGGATAGGCGGCTAGTTCTCCCTCGCCCTAGCCCGTAAAGGTTAGTCCGCATTGCAAGTGCAGAACTTCCCCCGCCCTAATCTGAAGGAAAGAGCAGCATCCCCCTTCCCCAAAGCCAATCTCCACACTTCCTCCAGCTTATAAGCACGGTTCCTTAGTGGGTTCCAGATGTCATCATCCAGGGGCACGGCCCAATCTCCGGTGTGTTGAGCTTGACCGATTACCCCTTGAAATAACAGAAGTTTGGAAATATTGTGAAGTAAAAGTCACTGAAGGAAGTTGCTGCAGAAGCCTGTGTGAGGAACCTGGCTAATTAGCTGCAAGAACAGCAAGGGAGAACAGCTTTGCAAAGACAGCAAATACTGTCCCTCCCTTTGTGTGGTCTGCGTTCAGGCCATGTCAGGATGCTGCCTGTGCTGCTGCAGATCGTGCATCCCGTGAAGACCTCAGTGGGGCAAGAATGAGCCCAGGCTGGACCTGCGGACAAAAACTGAGCTAAATTTAATACCTACAGGGCGCATCTACACATGCAATTAATGCAACTGAATAAACTACAGTGCAATTTGCAGCCGAGTAAACTAATCCAGACATCACCGTCTACATGCGAATATAAGTGCAGTTATTTACTCTGCCATGGGATAGTATTTGTGTCTGATGGGACTATCTGACAGCTCAGTAAATTAGACTACTCCAGCCTAACTGCTGCACCTATGTAGACGGTGACACTTTACTGCACAGCAAATTAGTCTGCCGGTCAGTAAAGCTCATGTGTAGACGGGCCCACAGGGAACCTCCTTGTGCTTGGGATAATGGTATGGGCCTACTTCCCATGTCATACCCCCTAGGCCTCGCACAAGATCCCAATTGTCCCAGCTCTTTAGCACGGCTCAGCCCATGTTACCGAGCAAAACACTTTGCTTAAATGAAACTGTGTGTTATATTCCACGGACATCTTGGGCCTGTCCTGTATGTTGTGCCTGTTAGGCATCCTAAAGCATTTTTGACCAGCAAGGCACCATCTTGTGCTCAGTGTGCCTGTCCCCATTACTTCCTCTTCTGAGAGTACTGCACTTCTTGTACTGTTATCTTATTATTCTACGCCAGGGCTCTCCAATTTATTTGGACCCGTGGGCCGGGAGCCTCACCTCCAGCAGCAGGGTGCTGGCTTCAGAGTGCAGCTGCTGGCCTGCCGTGCTGGTGCGGCTCTGGAAACCCAGAGGTGAATGGTGCCACCACTTGCATTCCCCATCCCTCCCTTCCCACGTCTGCTGCAGCTGGTTTGAGTTGCCAGCCATGACAGACGACCCCAAATTTGGCAGGAGGTAAGAGGGTGGGGAGGGGGGTGAATGGGCAGAAAAGTTCACCCCCCAGGTTTTCGAACCACGTCAACATAGCAGCTCCTGCAGCAATTCAGGCCACCACTGAACCCTTTGCTGGCTGCATTCAACTCATGGGCCACCCCTTGGACAGGCCTATTCTAAACTGGCCGGTACCAGCCTTATCAATTAACCATGTGATGAATCTGTACCGCCGTACTCCACTGTACGCGTGAGTCAACAGTTCATGCTATAGATCAGGCCTACAGTGTTCAATGCTTCAGTAAAGCCTGAGTGGTCTACTAACCTATGCTTGTACAACCCCATGCTCCTATATGGCCCACAGGAACTAAGCAAGTCTATCTTACCTAGTTGATGCTAGGCATGGGGACTTTATGCTGAAGGGAAACCAGCACGGGTTTGTTAAGGGCAGGTCCTGTCAGACCAACCTGGTCGCCTTCTATGACCAGGTGACCAAATCCAT
>JAGPOW010000261.1:12616652-12629153 GCA_030014935.1 Caiman crocodilus
TCTTCGTCGCTGACATGGACGAGGGGGTGGAAAGTGAGCTTTCCAAGTTTGCTGATGACACCAAACTGTGGGCGGAGGTGGGGAGACCAGAGGAGAGGGAGAGGCTGCAGCGGGATGTGGGCAGACTGCAGGAGTGGGCGGACAAGAACAGGATGGGATTCAATGTGGACAAGTGCAGGGTGATGCCTCTGGGGAGAGGAAACCCCCAGCACACATACTGGCTGGGAAGCTCCCCTCTTGCTAGCACGGTGGAGGAACGGGATCTTGGCCTCATTGTTGATGCCAGGATGAACGTGAGCTGCCAATGTCAGACGGTGGTTGGGAAGGCCAACCGAACCCTAGCGTGCATCCAAAGATGCATTTCGAGCCGGTCCAAGGCGGTCTTAGTCCTGTTTGGAGCTCTGGGGTCAACCTGAAAAGGATTTTAAGACATGGTCTCTGTGACATGGTTAGCTTGTGCAGAAGCCCAGCCCTAGTCCTTGTGCAGTTCCTGGTCTGCTTTCTCTAGTCCTGTGGGCTTGAGCCCTATGGTCTTGGCTCCAAATAGAAGACAATGAATGGGATCCTGACACTTCTCCCCTTCCTCAAAGCACTCCTCTCATTGGTATCCAGCGCTCTTTACTAGGATCCACAGGGTCACAAGCAGGTTAAAGGGTCACTGTGTCAGGAGGAATCAGTGTCTGTCATTTAGTAGAAAGAAATGCATGTCTGGTAAGCAAGTCTGATGCATGCCCTAGGATATCATGACTTCTGACAGATTAGTATGAAACCAATGGGGAAAAGGAAGAAGCCATCATTTTTTGACATTGTTAAAGGAAGTCACAATTGTTGGAGACAGACTTCTAATGACTCTGAATAAAAGAAGACCTTCTGTGATAACTTCTGGGTCAAAGCTGGGAAAGCAATATGAAAAACCAACAGTGTGGCTAGCAGGCTTTCCTCCCCGCACCCCAGTGAAAACCCTACTTCTTTGTGGCCTTTTTTTTTTTGCTAAAGTCGCTGCATGAGAGAAGACTGGCAGATTGACTTTGGTATGAGAGTATCTCCAAAGCAGCATGCTCAGTGCCCAAATAAGTATATTTGGGTTTTTCTTTTTAAAGTAGTCCATGAATTCTTTGCCCAGGGACAGCTTCTAGGACATAGACATGAGACTCTGGCTGAGATTTGCTTCTCCGTCTCAGCCCAGGCACAATGGCATTTTTAATTGAAGAAATCTCTTGAGCATAATTAGAACAACCAATACTAACTTCTGCCTGCCTGCTGTCAATTCACAAGTCCTTATCTGTGTGTGCATGCATGCATATGCCTGGCACAGCTTCCCAGTGCTGCTATCCAGCTGGCTTTGAGCAGGAACAATCACGTTATCTCCAAGCATGCCTCGATGAGTCTGTTTGGGATTACGACCCGTGGTCTGCACTCTTAGCCATTCTTCAGACTTTGCCAAGAGACTTTTAATCCCCATCCTTTTTTTTTTTTTAAGCAAAGCTCAGAACATTAACATTTTTCCCCCCAAACCCTCAAAGTATTAGACCAGGAGATAGAGCTAGCTGGCATGCCTTTGTCAGATGGATGTGAGTTCTTTCCCCAAACAATGCCTATTTATAGCTTGGAATTGAAAACGTCAGCCACGAGAAGCCGTGGAACCAGATTGTCAGCAGCAATTAGGCATAAAAACCAAACCAACAGACAACCTGAAGCGAAGCAGACACCGACAAAAAGAAGGGACAGCGCATTTCTGCCCGGGGCACGTGGAAATCTGCACCTGGAGGTGCTAGCGAGACAGACCCTCGAGGAGCAGGCTGATTGATTGACTGGCATCAGGGGAGAGCTGCTGAATACGGGCGCCCTTCAAAACACAAATCAAGGAAGGTAGGAAGCCAATTATCTTGCCTTGCTCTCTCTCGTTTTTCTTCTGCTTAAATATATGCAGAGAATCTGCCGTATTCCTCATAGCACACACTGTTTGCCATTGGAAATTAAACTAAACATAACTTGAGAGATTAATTTTGGTGTCTTTGTATTTAAGGTGGTGAGAAATGATGAATCTAAGAAGCATCTGAGACTCGTGCCTGGATGGAGACCAGAGGAGTGTGCTACGGTACTTCTCTGTCAAGAAATGATTTGGTAACAGACTGCGATGACCTGGCAGTTGCCAATTCTGTCTTGTTTGGCTCGGCTCAGACTGATGCTGGGCCGAAATAAAGGCAACCCGAGTGAAAATTCTTTGCCTCTTATTGGACTTGCAGCGTTCGGGGTACAAAGCACAAAACATGCAGATTTTTTTCACTGTGCAAACCCATTGACGCTTGAGATTGGGAATTGGGCCTCTCTGTGAAGTCTGGTTTTCTTTAGAAGCTCAGGCTGGAGCTGGGCTAAATACCTCTTTACCAGCTAATGGAAGTAGAGAGATTCGGCTTGTCTAGGTACTTTACCGGCATCTCATGAGATGTTGTTAGGGATCAGTATTGCTCCAGAGACCTTTATCTGAAATCTCAGCCTACTAATTCCAACAACCCTGCCCTGCGCAAAGCTGTGAATACTGGCATGTGACAGAACAGGGCCACGTCCCCTGCAAGACCATCAGGGCAAAGCCAAGTAGGGCTGTACGAAGCTTCGGTATCTGATTCAATTCAGAGGAGATTTGGTCCAATTCGTGGATTGAATCTCTAAATCCGAATTGAATTGGGAGGCCAAGTAAAGCTCCAAAGCTATTTGAAGCATCTGAATCAATCCAGAAAAGATTTAGCCAATTCAGAGATTTGAACATAGACGAAACAGGCAGCTGACAGCTGCCTCCAGCTGGTAAGTCTGTTGGGGTTGGGGGAAGGGAGGGGGAAGGGAAGGGGCATGGAGGAAACAGCAATTGGGGCTGGGGCTGGGAAAAGATGCCCAGCCAGGATGGGGGGACATGTTATCGGAGAGGGGGGCAAAGGGGCATGGGATGTGGGCATGGCAGTGCTGGGAGTGGGTCTGTGCCCTGATGCCTCCCTCCTGTGTTGGCTGGGCAAGTGGCAGGAAGGCAGAGCCCCTGCAGCTCCTACCACTGGGGCAAAGGCAGGAACAGCCCGTGGAGCTGTGGGAGAAGCCCCCATGGTTGCTTTGCCCGGCTCCATCCCCTGCCCGGCCCAGCCTCCCAGCACTTAAAAAAAATAAATAAAAGCCCCTCACTCACCGGCTCTGGCAGCAGTGATTGGGGCCTCTGGGTGCTTGTGGCAGACCCCCCACCATGCAGTGCAGGGCAGTGGGGGGCAGTGGGGATCACCCCCACAACTGGCACCACGTGGCAACTGCCCCATGGCGCAGTTGCAGCACGGCTCAGCAGGGCACTGTGCACTGGCTGCAGGAGCGGTGACTGGGGCCTCTGGGTGCTCGTGGCAGAGCTCCCCAATGCAGCACAGGGCAGTGGGGGCAGCAGGGGTCCCCCCCCACCTGGCACCCGTCCCAGCTGTTGCATTGTGCGGGTGCAGCACAGCTCGGCAGAGCCTGGAAGCACTCAGCCCCAGTGGCCCCAGCTCCCAGGCAGCATGCGGTGACCTGCTGAGATGTGCTGCATCCACGCCATAGGGTTAGCTGCCATGCAGGTGCCAAGCAGGTGGGGGGACGATTGCTGCTGCCCCCCACTGCCCCACGCTGTGCAGGGGGGGCTCTGCCAGGAGAGTCCAGAGGCCCAACTGCTGCTCCTGCTGCCAGTGAGTACGGGGCTTTTTTTTTTTTAAGTGCTGGGACTATGCTGGGGCTGGGCAGGGGATGAGGCCAGGCACGGCAGGCATGGGGATTTCTCCCATGGCTCCCTCACTTGGGGAGAGGCAGGCACAGCCAGAGGAGCCACAGGAGAACGCTCCATCTCTATCTCCCCTCTTCCCTGTCTCTGTCTCCCCCTTGTCTCTCTCTCTCTGTCTCTGTCTTCTCTGCTGTCCAGAGGCAAAACCTGCTAGCGGCATCCATAGCTGACACCACTGCCCTCCCAGCATGGGGGAAGCTCACGCCCAGGGTCCCAATGCTGGCAGCATCAGGTGTGGAGCCAGGCAGGAGCTGTTGCTGCACCCGGCAGGCAGTGGTGTCAGTTGTGACTGCTGGCAGATTCTGCATCCAGGCTCCCGAACCTACCAGCAGCACCCACAACCGATGCCGCTGCCCACCTGCTCTGGTAGAAGCCCTGCCCGGGCTCACAGCTGATGCCTGATGCTGCTGGGTGGAAGCAGGCCCACCCACACTCCCAGCACCATGCAATGGCTGGAGCCACCAGCCACCCACGGGCCAGATCAGATTAGCTGGCCACCATCCACCCATGGGCCAGATCAAATCTGTTGGCAGCCTGGATCTGGCCCACGGGCCATATTTTGCCCACCCCTGCTTTTGGAGACGGAGCGGAGGCAAATATTTAAGTACTCTGACACTAGTCCAACCTCCCCGTGCATAGGTAAGCAGCACTTATACACAGTTAGCTGTGTCAGTGGCATTTTGGGGCACTTTCATGGATTTTGGCAGCTGCGCCCTTTTACATAACTGTCCTTGTCCTTCTTCATATGCACATACTACTTATGATCCGTGTAATACAGGAAATACTCGGCCACCTTGGAAACATGCTTGGAGAGCCTCATCAGGATGATGTTGTACATGTATTACGAAACATCATCAATCACTGTAACTTTAACATTGCTTTCAATTTCCATCTGGAGGTCAGAATTCAAAACCAGCATGCGCCATGACCAGTAAATGACATAAAGGGTTATTTATTAGAGCAATCTATGGTAAATTTTCAGGGACAGTAATGAATTTTCAGCTGGATAAATCTATAGAAAATGAATGCAGAACTGCAGTAGGGTTTCCATAAATAAGTTTCTATTGACACAACACTGCCTATGAGAACCTGTGGTTGCATCTCATTTTTGTCATTGTTTTCCCCACTCAGGATATGCTAAGTTTTTCCAGGTCTTAGGAAAGTCTGGGAGTTTGGGAGGTTGAGACTGTCTCTGTCTTTTTGCAACGAGGCTCTATTTTTACTACTAGCTTGGCAAGCTCCAAAAGGAGTAGAAATAGTTTTGCAGCCATTCTTTCAAGTTGACAGCAACTTTATTTTCCTCCCGCCCGTGAAAGTCATTTTATATTAAACTTCATGTCAGCACTAGGCGACTCAGGCGTATTTCAACAGAACTTCATTAATCCAAGTTTAAGCTTCATAACCTCTCCTATCGTATAACATAAGATCACCAAAACCGTAAAGTATGTAAGACATTTGGCCCTAAAAATCCTGTCCCAGGGGATTATGTAAGGAAGCTTAGAGAGGGAGAGAGAGAAGGCAGGATCCTTGGCCTAGCTATACAAGTGTAAATCCAGAGCAACCCCTTTGAAGAGAATTGTCTTTTGCAGTGTTACTATGCTCCCGACAGATGCTCCATCCACATCACTGCTTCTGTTACACCCCCTGCATGGAGCCCTTTCCAGGCTGCCCCAAATAATTCTCAGAGAGAGGAAGCAGGGTATGACCTCCCACAAAATGGTCCACCTTCAACCCTCCATATCTATGGCAATCAGGGCCCATGTCTGCCATATTGGATTCAGTCTTCCAGCACTGTCTCCCTGCTCTTCGAAGCTTTCCTGAGACTTCCTGGGCCATAGTACTATATAGCAGTCCTCTCCCACCAAGGAGGGACTGCACTGGAAATGTAACACAGTTTAGGGCACTGTTACAGTAATGGTTTTGGGATTGCACATCTACACATGCACCCATGTCGAAAGCAAATTGAGCCTGACAGGAGCAGCCCAGTCCAGGGCTGCTCCTTTCCTGCTCTGCCCATCTGAAGCAGCCAGGGGGAGCTCCAGGCTCCCTGGGTGCCCCCTGGACTGAGGGGGTAGAGGGCTTGCCCCAAGCTTGGGGAGGAGGGGAGGGTGGAAAGAGCTATCCCCAGCTCTGGGGACAGCTCCCAGCCATGCATAGCTCAGGATTGCAGCCTGGCTCAACAGTGCTGGCTTGGGGCAATGCTCCAGAGCTGAGCAGCAGCAATGCCCTGATCTCTCTCCTCGTTTTACTTGCAGGGGGCCAAGGAGGCTGGGATGAACTTTCTGGAGCAGTATGTCATCAAGAAGGATAAGGAGGTACGGCCTGCTCAGCAGCATTGGGCCTTGCTCTGGTGTCTGGGGCCAGTTCTCAGTGAGCGCCACCCTCTGTGCCTTGGGGTCGCTCTGCCTGCCAAGGCGCTTGGCCAGAAGGAGAGTTGAGATGAGCTGGGATCCCCCAGCCCAGGCTCTGGCTCTGGCCCAGTGCCGGTGGGCGGCGGAAGCTGAGCAGTGCCAGGACCAGGGGGCATCCCCTCCCATGCAGAGGAAAATGGGGCTTCTGGGGGTGCTGTGCCATGCCGTGGGGTGCAGGCTGAAGTATCCTGGCTCCTAGCTGCCCTCCCTCTGGCAGAGCAACCCCAAGATGCAAAGGATGGCGCTCCTCAAGAGACGGCCCCAGACACCGGAGCAGGGCCCGAGGCTGCTGAGTGGGTGGATGCTCCTTACCTCTCTTGATAACAGACTGATCCAGCAAATTCTTCCCAGCTTTCTCTACTGCCTGCAAGCAAAGTGGGCGGAGAGATCAGGGCAGTGCTGCTCCTCAGCCATGAAGCATTGCCTTGAGTCAGGCTATGATCCCCGGATCCATGCGGCTGGGAGATGCCCCCAGGGCTAGAGGCAGCTCCCACCCCCTGTCGGCATCTACATGTGCACTTTGATGCAGCAGTTTTTTCCCTAGTACCTGTATGTATTGGTACTAGCAGATGGCACATTAGCCTGATCTAATGTGCAGCAAATACCACCCATAGATGGTGATGTTTTACCGTGCATTAGATTAGCCTAATGTGCAGTAAAGTGTCTCATGTAGACACACTCAGAGAAGAATGATCTCAGCCCATGGGATAGCATGTGCTGAATTCTAATTACGTGAGGCTGCACACCAGAAGGGAACACACACGAGTCCCCTTGCACTCCCCCCTCTCCCTCTCTCGCATGCACACACATGCACGCACACACACTTCATGTACATTACTGCTAGCATTTCTGTCTACAAATGATTGTGAGCAATTTCTGGTCCTATTTGGGCTGTAATCATTAAAAATCCCCAGGTATGTTGTGCTAGAAATACATAAGTAAATGCTAGTATTTTTGTCAAGGTCCAGCTTGCATTATGCTGTCTTGCTTATGCCACTACCCTCTGCAATTATATCCACAGACAGTATGCTTCATTTCGGGCAGGGCTGAGTGATGTGATCCATGCGCAAAGGATGTGTTTATCAGTTGTACATTTTTTGGCCGTAAATACACACAAAATTGACAGAATTGTTATCCAAACCACCTCTCCCTCTTTCTGTGACTGCCATATATCTTTCCTGCCCACGTTTTTCTTAATGCAGACATAGCCAGTTGTGCTCACTTGAAGGAAAATGTCCGTCTTTTCAAAGCTGGGCCCCCCTATTCCTGCTGGGCAAAGTCCAGGACAATAGTGCAGAAGGGACTTGATGTGCACAAAGCTACAGGGCTGATTCTGCTGGCTTTCGTTTTGGAAATACTTCCCAGGCGTGCATAGCAAAGAGCAGCTATGAAACACAGAGTGACCTTCTGCTCCTACTTGGGCTGGCTGCTATGATTTTTATTCACGAGCTTCGACACGGAGAAGATTAGAGCCTTTCTCCACCGGACGTAATGGAACAGTTGGTACCAACGAGCAGAAGATGAGACAACATGAGTTTTTAGAGCATCAAAGATTAACCTGCTCGATGTGAACTGTTGGCACCGCAGCAATTCGCCTTTTGTGAGCTAACCGCCTGCCCCCTACTTATTCCTTCATCAGCAACACTTAGTGAAAGATAATTAGCTGTGCAGTGCACGCAGAACAGCACGGTTACCTCCATTTCCCCCTGTCAGCAAGGGGCAGAGAAGATGGTCAGGCCAGATCTGATTCCCAGTCTCAGTCATTCTATTATCAAATCTCTGGCTAGATCCTTTTTAATGAGACATCTGACCCTCTCCATCCATATACAGAAATGATTAAGAGACTGGCCTTAAAAAAAACTCAGTGTGTGAAGAAATAAGTTCACAGACATAATAATAGTTATAAAAAAGACTGATCATCAGTATCCAGACCCCCCCCCCCCAAAATGTCCCACAAAGCTCCTTTTAGTTTTAAGTTACCTGCAGACAACATGGCATAACTGTAGGGTAAATTGTCCAGTCCCTCAGCATGAAGACCACATTGGTTGAAAAGATTTTGCTGCAATTACCGCGAAGTTAGGATGACGTATAAAGTCAAAAGTTTTAGTCTCTCAGCCTCTTGAGTTAATGCAGATAGGACTTTTCCAGGCATTTTGCAATGCAAACCATCTGTCCGTTGTGAAATTCATCTGAAGCGTGCAGGCGCACACCTTTGGCATTTACTCTTGTTCTCACAGAAAGTTACTACAGCAGGCATTTTCTCTCTCATCTCAAACGATCCAAAAATATCAGTTAAAACATGAGAGTGAAGATTAAAATAAAGGGATGAAAGTTTCCTTCTCTCCACGCTCACCCAAGTATGGATGGAAAAATGGCTTTGAAGCAAAGAACGAACACGTGGACAAGCCCCACCTTGAATAAGAGGGAAGGACAGACTTGATCAAAATGCCATTTATTTATGGGCACTATTTTGTGATAAAAGGAATATCAGGGGTGCAGGATATCATCCAGGGCCAAAAGTATGAACGGTTTCACAAAAGCTGCAAAGCCTGTATAGTAGGAACCTGCAAACTAAAGGAACGCTCGTGCCATAATGCATGACCTTCGCTTTAGGCAACCAAAATCCTGACTGGGTATGCAGGCTAAACAGACTATGGACACAGTTTGGTGTACACATACAAACTATATGACCCGCTTCCGAATTGCTGCTCTTCGTAAGAGAAAAATTACGAGCCTTTGTTTTTTGTCTAACAGTCACCAAGCAAATCCGCCTCAGTTCTGTAGTCTCATGGGAATTATGTCATTGGTAGGATATTTTCACCATTTATTGAGGAAAGCACTAGATCCTTAGAACAGATTTAGGTGGGATTCAGGCCTAACTGTCCCTGTAGGCACCTCTCGGGAGATGCCTTACAAGCAAGGCAGCTGTGTCTAAACTTGAGACCCTTAGCACTACAGCCCAGTGGCCTAAGTTGGTCCACAAGCACTGAAGTGTTTGGCACTAACGTTCCCTAAGCGCGTACTAAGTCTGCTCCTGCTTTGAAGCATCTCAGTCTTGCCGGGGCTGAGCAGCTCCGTGTCTATCTCACCCCTTGGCCCCCCAAGCACTGCTCCTGTACCTATCTTGCATGTGGAGCTCTCGCCAGGTGCCTTTCTCTGCACACAGAGATGGATTGCAACTGCTGTCTTTCATCTAGTTGAAGCACCTACCTTGAATGCCTTTAAGAGACATTTGTTTGTCTGTCTTGCTGGGATCCTATGACCCCCGCTAACTTCCTGCCTCTAGGGCAGGGGGCTGGACTCGATGATCCTCCAAGGTCCCTTCCAGCCCTGATGTCTATGAAATCTATGAAATCTAACTCAGTGCAAGGTCTACTAAAGGACTTAGTAACTGAAAGTTAGGCCAGAGTAGAAACTGCCACACTGTATAAAGTGCCGAAGGATTAAACATCCGCAGTGATACACTTCAGGAGGAGGGTGGAAGGTGGCTCCAACTGCCCAGCATATAACCTGGCTGCAAGAGCACTCCCCTGGGACAGGGGTTTGAACGCCACTTGGCTAAGAAAGGAATTGGACCTGGGGCTTCCACTTTTTGGAGGAGCGCTGTAACCACCAGGCTGTTACACAAAGCTGGAGATTGACACCAACCCCAATGTAGGTACTCTATGGATCTCCACATCCCACACATTTTTAGGTCGGCTCTGAGAATGCCTGGTGGATTGGGCAGCTCAGGGAGCTTAAGCAGAGGACCTAACAGAGCTTAAGCTTAAGCAGAGGACCAGTTGGCTTCTCCTGGGCTTAGCCATGGGCTATGTGCCAAGCTCTTCAGCTTCTTTAAGACCAGGTCAGTTCTGAGCATGCACCAAGGTGCCTGCTTAAATCTAATGCACTCTATTGAGCACTGGTGAGGTCTCCCCTGGAGCCCTGTGTCCAGTTTTGGGTCTCACACTTTAAGAAGGACCTGGACAGTGTGTATAGTCAGCTCAGGGCAACAGAAATAATCAGGGGTCTGGGAGACAAGACTTATGAAAAAAGGCTGAAAGAACGAGGGTTATTTAGTCTAGAGAAGAGAAGCCTGAGAGGGGATTTGATAACAGTCTTCAAATACCAGGAGGTTGATGACAAAGGATGGAGATGAGCCCATCTTCATCCTCTCTACCATCAGCCTCCTGGTATTTGTGACTTCAGGGGAAAAGGTTGTTTAAGACCTGGGCAGTGGGTGCACTCATATCCGCTGAAATGCTGTCAAGAATGCATTGCTATTACTGAGCCGCCAAAGCATCGGGATTTGGAAAGAGGCTTTTCCAAACTGCTAGGATACCTAATTCCTATTGAAAAAGAATAAGACTCAAGTGTCCAGATGTCAAAAAAAATCCCAGTCTTAGCCTGTCACAGAAAAGCAGTACTAAACCTTAAAATGCACTTATTGATGATGCTATATGCAACCAAGTAAGATCGCTAAGAGTATTCCTGAGGGTTGTGCTAAATAAGTGTAGTGCTGATTTAAATAACAACAGTAATGGCCTGAATGCTATACTTCCTGTATTGAACTTTGATCTCATACAAACTTCATCCCCCGGCTCGTGTTTTGTTTCCCCACCCCCTCCCCACTGCAGCTTTCTGTTTTACAGACATGTTTCTATGCCATTTATTGTAATCAACTTGTCAGTGAACATCTTTCCTGTTGTCTAACTATGTCAAAAGAAAGGTTTTCTTCCAGGCAAATACTTGCATTAGTTCAGTTGTATCTTTTCTAGGATGTCCACAGACAACCCTTAAAGCATCACCAGTGACCTCCCCTCCTGTTACCATTTTGGTACAAAAGATAAATCCTTGTGTGATGGAGCTGTGTAGATTTTTTCAGCAGTGCCTCTGTGTTAGTCAAAGAAGATATTCAAGGCAAGAATCCATGAGGTAACTCTTTCATTGGTTTCATCATTCTTTACCCTCTTGACACATCCCCTGGTGCTCTTTCAAGTGATGGTAATATACTGCTCCAAAGCGGTGTCTACATGTGCAGCCATTAAAGCGCAGTAATGCCATGGACTGACTTGGAACTAAAGTTAGTCCCTAGTCAGTCTATACACACAATGCTACTGCTCAGAAAGACATCTACACACATGCAACTGCACAGTAACTAATCCGGCATAAATGTGCTACCTGCATCATGCCCCCCCCAAAAGACTGCTAGCACAAGTCACCGTAGTTACTGCACAGTATGGGTATGCACATATAGATGCGCACCTGTACTGCCCAGTAATTTTTGGTTACTGCACAATAACCTGAATTACTGAGCGGTACATGTGGACGTGTAGACGCACCCTGTATGTTTGGCTCGATAGAACCTCACGATCAAGCACGTGGGTAGGGTTTGTTTTAGGGAAGCATTATTTTTAGTCTAGGATCCACTTTGACCACTGGGTATCTTTAAGTCTGAGAAGAAGGCGTATTTCTCAGGGTCACTGAGGTAAAGGCACTTACTGAAGTGGGGTATTTAACGGGGGCAACGTTCTCCTGGCAGGTCTATTTTGTTCGGCATAAGAGTCCACATTCCAGTTTGGCAGAAGGCCCACATACTTCTACTTCTTTGATCCTGGGCAGAGTTCACCCCCTTCTTAGCTCATTTATCCTCTCTAGGCCCAGGAAAGAGAGTAGGCAAAAAAAGATGGAAGTGCTTTGCAGCACCCTAACACCTCAGCAACACCAGTGTATAAATGCATCTGAAATGGTTGCTAAAGAAACTATTCGATTCAGCTCATACCCTTTCCGTTTGATCACCTTACACATTTATTTGCTTACAAAACTTAGTAAGTAATTCACAAATACAGGAAAATGTAAAGATTTTTGGTCTTTTTGGATAGGGAAGGACATTCAAAAAGCCTGAGCCTGAATTGATTCAATCTTTGCAGGTTAGTCTAACCTGGCTAGGTTAAACCAGTTTGTATCCCCAGAAATGCAGGCACATGCCTGCAGTGGCTCAGGCTAGAGGACAGGGGGCACTAGAGCAGCCCTCCCTTCCCTTCTACTGTGCTGAGCTGAGAAGGGCTTGGACAGACTCCAACAGGATGCTCTGATTAGGAAGGGCTCCCCTGCTCCCAGCCAGCCCAGCAGGGAATTGGTAACTCAGTGTTTATCACCCCATTAAGAAAACAACAGCGGGACATTACCAGCTATCTCTTGATTCTGCTTTTGTCCCATGTGCCACAGCGCAGACCGTAGCCAGCATGTGGTCTGCTAGCTAATGCTGAGAGGTGTTTGTGTAAGGCAGAGGGGAGGAGGCAATTCCTGGTTAGCAGGGTGTGGGGAGCG
>JAGPOW010000261.1:12634230-12651845 GCA_030014935.1 Caiman crocodilus
TTGAGGAACTGAAGTGAGAATTGAGGAATTGAAGTGAGAATTGAGGTAGGAGGAGCTTTCTGACGGTGAGGTGGTGGAATAATGAGAGAGGTTGTGGAAGCTCCATCCCCAAGAGCAGGTTGGACAGACCCTTGGATGGGTTCACTTGGCCGCTGCTCAAGGGAGGATCATCCCGGACTGTGACTAGATGACCTTGTGCAGTCCTTTCCAGCATGACTTTCCTATGATCTCTTACTCTCCTCTTTTGCTTGTGACCTAGAATCTGCTAAATCAAGGAGAATCATGATAGCCGGAGAATGCAAACTGACACATTTCAGTGGAGGTGAAGGGACAGTGCTGTGAATCTTAGCTCTGACTGCTTCAATAATGCAGGACTGGTCACAGTTGTGTGGCTTGGACAGTCTTACTGTTTGATCTACAGAAGTCAGGAATTTGCCCCTGCCCCAGGGGCAGGAAGTCAGCTGGGGTCAAAGGACTCCAGTAAGATAAGCATCCAAACACTTCCTGAATGAGTCCAGAGTAGGTGCCTGCACCACTTCTGGAGGCAGTCTATTCCAGGCCTTGGGGACTTGGACAGTAAAGGAGTTTTTCCTTTTGTCTAGCCTAAAACGGTCTTGGAGGGGTTTATGACCATTGGTCCTTGTTATCCCTTGAGGTGCTCTGGTGAACAGACATTCCCCCAGATCCTAATATACACCCCTTGTGTACTTATAGGCAGCCACCAGGTCCCCCCAAGCCTGCACTTTTCCAGGCTGAAGAGTCCCATGGCTCGCAGCCTCTCTTCATAAGGCCGGTTCTCCTGCCCCCTGATCATGCTCGTGGCTCTCCTCCCGACTCTCTCAAGCTTCTTGACATCCTTCTTGAATTGTGGAGCCCAGAATTGGATGCGGTACTCCAACTGCAGCCTCACCAAAGTCAAGAACAGTGGGAGGATGACATCCTGAGATTTACTTGAGAAGCACCTATGGATGCAAGCCAGAGTTTTGTTTTCCTTCCCAGCTCCAACATCGCATTGGTGGCTTATATTCATCTTGTGGTCAGTTATGACCCCCAAGTCTCTTTCAGCAGTGGTGCTAGCAAGCGTAGCACTTCTGAACCTATAAGCATGCTGTGGGTTTTTTTTTCCCTGAGGTGGACTACCTTGCATTTTTCAGTATTGAAGGTCATCAGATTTATATCTGCCCACTTACTAAGCTTATCGAAGTCAGCCTGGGTTGTCAGCCTATCTCAGGTGTGGATGCTATGCCCCAAAGTTTAGTGTCATTGGTGAACTTGGCCAGTGAGCTTCTGACACTAATGTCCAGATCACTGATAAAAATGTTAAAGAGAACGGGTCCAAGGACAGAGCCTTGGGGGACACCACGGGTTATGGAGCACTGTAATGATTCACTACCATTGACCACTACTCTCTGGGTCTGACCTCGGAGCCAATTGCCCAGCCATCGGACTGTGGTGTAGCTCAGGCCACAGTTGGCCAATTTTTCCATGAGGAGATCATGGGACATCAGTTCAAAGGCTTTTTTAAAGTCCAGATATATGATGTCAATCTCTTCTCCCTTGTCCAGGTGATATGTCACCTGGTCATAGAAGGAGATGAGCTTGGATGGGCAAGACCTACTCGCGACAAACCTGTGCTGGCTGACCCTCAGGATGTTGCCATCAGCCAGGTTATCCAGAAGGGTCTCTTTAATAATTTTTTCCAGAATCTTACTGGGGATTGAGGTCAAGCTGATTGGTCTGTAATTCCCGGGATCTACTTCCTGCCCTTTCTTGAAGATGGTTACCACATTGGCCTTCTTCCAGTCTTCGGGTACTTCACCTGAGTGCCACGAGTAATCCAATATTTTTGCCAATGGTCGGGCTATGACACCTGCCAGCTCCTTGAGTACCCTAGGGTGTAATCTGTCAGGACCAGCTGACCTGAAGATGTCCAGCCTCATGAGGTGATCCTTTACAAGGTCTACACTGATGCTGGGTATAAATACGCCTTCACCCCCGGTGGCCTGCATCAGGGGAGGCAGGGCGGTCTCTTTGGGCTGATGAAAGACTGACACAAAGTACCCATTAAGTAGGTTGGCTTTTTACGGGGTGTTGGTTATCACTTGTCCCATTTGGTTCAGCAGGGGTCCAATGCTACCCTTGCTTTTTTTCCAACTCCCTACATATCTGAAAAAAGACTTTTTATTATCCTTGATATGTCCTTGTCTGTCATGAACCTCATCTTATGATAAGTTTACTTCAGGGTGAAGGCTAGGGACAGGGAAATGTGTAACCTAACTGGGCTTTGATCCTTTCTTGCCTTGTATATGTAGAGTAAGACTCTGAATTGGTGCTGAGAGTAAAAGGAGGGTGGCAAGGTTGAAATGATCTGGATTTCTTGGCTTTCTGAGGACTCAAACTGCCTCCATCTACCAAAGTGGGACCTCTCTTGTCATCAGTCTCAACCCCAGACATACTCATTTACTGACCTCCACAATGAACCACCTCGCATCCTGCTTTCACTAAAATTGTGCATCTGAAATGAACAACTATTTTCCTTTGCTGATGGTGTCTTTGTAGAGTATTTAATATAGCTAAAAGGAGCTCCTTTTAAATTAGGAGACAGCCTCATCCAAAGCCCACTGAAGTCAATAGGAACCTTTCCATTGACTTCATTAGCCTTTGGATTACACCCATAGAGAACAGCATGCAGTCCTGTGGGATGCCAGACCTTCAAGTGCTGTATAAGTTTTCACTCATCTTTCATCAGCAAATGTTACCTCTTATTAAGATATTAAGGCCATGCTCACATGACCCAGAGATACTGTGAAAGACAAGCAACAGTGAAACGATTGTCGTTTAATTACAGCAGTGCAGTATTAAGTCAAGTTACAGCAGAGAGAATGCACCTGTAGAAGGGCCTCTTAATATAGATCCTTTACATGTCCAAGCCTATATTATTAAGCTGCACTGTAGGCATATTGACCTCCAGAAATCTCATGAAAGGATTAATTAATAAATGTTGAAGTAGGGTTGATAAAGAAAGTGATCACATGGGTAAGGTACACATCCAAGGGGTATAAATCACTTAGCACTGACCTTGTTGAAATCCATTTGTCCTCCATCCAACTGCTTTTGAATAATATTCGTCAAGGTAAGCTCTTTTCCATATGCGCTTTATTGTAAAAGAATCATAGAGCAAGAGGAAACAAGTTAGGATAAAGCTATTTAAGACGGTAGGAAGACCAGAGTAACAAAGAAAGGAGGGAAAAAAGATTCAAGATGCTGCAGTGGACCAAAATTTTAACCCCCGTTGGCCATATCCATTCATGGTGTAATTAATTATCAAGATGATTTAATGAATGTAACTGGTAGCCTTATGTCGGTGTGCAGTATCATACGTTGCAGTTAGAGAAAGAGATAATAAACAACGGATATGCATTTGCAAAATGCTAAGTAATTGCTCCTTTGCTAATCTAAACAACTTGCAGTGTCTGCTTTAGAAAAGTGAGATCTGGGATATACTACACCCGGAGACAGAAACGGATTTCTTTTACACTGCTGTATCTCCTGTGTCTGTAGTGGGGATTTAATACTTACAGTAGCCTAAGTAAGATGAGAATCAGACCAAGAAGATCAGCATGCAAAATAATTTTTCTGAACATGAAAATTTTTCATATGCCAGATCAATACGTCTGTACACATTACAGTTAATGTTTGAATAAAAGCTGGGCTGGGCTCTTCACAGATGTAACCAAGTTAGCTACATTGGTAGCAACAGAGCGGATGATTTGGTCAATACATATAATTTATTTATATAATGTTTCAAAATACCCATGTTTCAAAGAGGGATCAGTTATTGGTTAAATATTCTTTATATTCTATATAAAATATATTCTATATAAAATATAGAATATATATATATTTTATGTAAAATAGATAAACTTTATATTTATATCAAATTCTTTGAAGAAATTAAAGCTGAGTGAAAACAAGCAAGGTGTTAACCTCAATATTTTGCTGTTAACTGTAGTCTCCACGTTTATTGTAGTTTGTGGACTCAGCTCAGATGCTATCCTAACAAATATGGTTAATTAGATTTAAATAGTAGGAGTGCACATTAAAAACCAAGGCACATGCAAAACTCCTCGTTGCAACAAAACTCCTCTTTTGTGCACTCACCAAACTAGGGATAATCCCACAACACCGAAAGAAATCTGATCAGGATACCGCAGTTATTGAGTCGTAGCAATGACTTCTATTAACTAATCGCTAATGTCTTCTCAGTCTTATATTTAAAAAATAAACACTCTTATATTTAAAAGTTAAACATCCTACATAACATTTTACTCACTCACCAGGCAAGAATTTCTGCCGTCTGACAATTTCCATTCTTTGGATTAAAAAATGATTGTAATTCTGCTGATGACTATATTGATGGTGTTACATAGTGGTAAGTGACTTTGTATTTTTATTACTATTTAACATTTACACCTGCGATTTATCGTTTGCAGTGGACGTTTTTTTTTAAACAAGCCTCTGAATTTTTACCTTATACCATACATGAAAGTACTTCAATAGGCACAAACGCCAGATCCACAGTAAAACATTTTATTTAGGATTAGAAAAGTAAGGTAAGATTAGAGCGATGCAAGGAACTTTTAAAATGAGTTTGTAATACATACAAAACTGGAAACCTCACCTCCCATAAGATTTCCTCATTAAAAAAAAAATCCTTCGAACTATTTGCAGAGCAGGAGTCCCAAAATACAGAAAAGGTATTGTCGTCCTTGGACAAGCCCTTGTTGTTTAAATACAGTTGACTATTCAGTGAGTTCTTTAAATACAGTTGAGGTTTGAAAAATAAACCATCCTCTTGATCTTCTATTTTGGGTGTAATATTGTACCTTTTTCATATACCCTTTTTGTTCTGGTCGATATGTATCGTTAGAAACAGCTCAGCATTTGAACGCAGAATCAAATTCAGCATTGACTCCTTATATCTTCACTATTGCACTTCTTTAATTTCCAGGGGATCTCATAGAGTGTAAATCAGTAGAGAATTATGCCAGTGCAGAATTTAATATAGTAATCAAGCTTGATTGCTGTCAGTCCATTTGAACCCCATTCTCTTCTGTTTTCTAGTACTAGAAAGCATAGAAATATCTACCAGATAGTATTTGCTTTAGAAAAGTAGAGTGCTTATAATATCAATCCAATATGATGTAAAACAGAGTTTACTTCTTGGTCATACTAATGCTAAAGACTTTAAGATGCACAAGCTTTTATAAGATTAAATCCAGGAGTCTACCTTTTAGGTGCTTAAACATGATTTTTTTTAAATGAATAACATTAGGATAAGGATGTCCAAAGAAGCCTCAGTTCAAAAGATTAAGTCATTGTTGGGAATGCAACTTCTTAAATTCCTTCCAAACTACCAGATTTAAACACCCAGATTTGGAAATTTGGGCCCCTAGTTTTTCTGGTTCTGGAGAAGATTATTGGTTTCTTTTCTTCCTATTCTTATGGGATAAATAAAGGCGATCTTTACTCCCTGAGACAAAGTATTTGAAGGTGAGCTGGCAGCTCCGAGAGGTTGCTCTCAGCTTGTTGGATGGATTTGGCTGCACTTTGGGATTCAGCCATCTATCTTCCCCCTGAGAAAAGGTTTCGGTAGGTTTAAGTGTTTGTGCTACAACCCCTGTCCCAGACAACTTTAAAATTGCTGTGTTTTAAAAAGACAGGTTGAGAGCACATTCACGCTCACTGCTGGGTTTCATTCGGGTAACACTGCATGAAAGCATCGTCACAATAGCATCGCCGTATAAAGAAGGGCAACATTGCCTCTGGAGTGTAAAAAAGGGTGTTGTGGAAAAAGCAGACTTTTGGATGAGGCACAGAACTGGAAACCATTAGGCCTTTTTTATCATACAAGTTCCTGGGGAACTCTGAGCAAATCATTTTATTGCTCTCAACTATCTATAAAATAGCAGTATGGACACTGCTGACTTCACAGAGTTGTTTGGATGTTTAATGGTTTAACGCTGCTGGAGCAGGTATTTCTGAGCCCGATGGGAAATGAAGTATTAGGATTAACACACACCAAAATGATCTCAGCCAAACTATTAATGGTTTATCCAGGAAACCCTGTCATGTGTTTGCCCTGCCCCAGTGAGAACCAAACCTTTGCTTGCCTGCATGAACGATGCACTGTGTCTGGAAGAAACTTATACTGTTACTTGCACAAATAAAATCTACACGTGCTTCAAGGCTACTTTTGACCCGCAATTATTTATTTGAGCAAACACCTGCTCAGGCTAAACTCGTTCTCTGAAGACTTTTAGAAAAGGGAAAACTAAGAAACATCCCACGAAAACATACGTATAACTAGATATATATAAAAAGACCCTGTGGCTGGAGATATACAGGAGGTTTCAGTTAGTCCCATAATTTAAGACTACTACCAAAAGTAGGAATTTATCTACAGCAGGAATGAATTTGAAGTCTGCCCATATATACATATGAATACACATTTGAACAAGCTTGGGTATAGGAAGTGTTTGTGCCTGTTTGAAACAGAGGATTAAAGCTCATTTAAATAAATCATCTTTTACTTTGACAGTATGAAAAGTTGTGAAACAATCAAGGAGTTGAACAATCTTCACGGTAGCCCTGATCTTGCAAATTAGTGATGTCAATGGGGTTCTTCCTAGTCAGGGTTTCATTGCAAGGGTTCAGATATACACTGAATAAACCAGAATATCTACTTGCTGTTGGAATACAAGCTGGTTAGGGTAGGGTTATCATTTACTCTGTGTGTGATGAGCATGTAGCATCATAGGGACGCTGTTCAAGTTCTTGTAAGTAAAATAATACTAATATTATTTTTTGTAAGTACAGATATTAAATAGCAAATAACATGAAAAAATACCTCTGCTTATGGAAGGGGGCCTTAGTTTGTCAACTAAATTATTCAGTACAAGATCCTTGACCATGCCTGTGTGCTAAAGAGCATATGAGAAACTCTTGCAACATGTATTTAACAGCAAAAAAATACAGATACAGTAACTGCAACTGCAAAAATGAATGGACGGCCAACACTGCCCATTAATACAGACTCACTGGAAATGGGAAATGGCCTGAGCAGTTACAAAAAGAAGAAGAAACACAAGGACTTGTGAGTGGCTGACATTGTGGCCTTTCCTCCAACAGGCTGTAGTTATTCTTATTTTGATTAGTTTTATACAAATTGAACTTGTTGTCAAAAATTAAGTCAAAAGCAAACCATTCTGGAGAAATCTTCATTTGTATAAAGGAGTTTAGTGACTTCCTCACCCCTGCACTAGGTCCATACTTCCAGAATCAGGATCATGGATTTGGACTGGGATTTCCAAAAGAATAGCAAGCCCTAGAACAACCATAGTCATTGAAACAGCATGGGAGCTTGGCACCTAATTCCTCTGGGCTCCTCTGAAAACCCCACTGAGACAATTGAAGTGGGATTTTCAACAGCACATAAAATGATTCAAAAGCTCATGAGAAGTAGGCACTTTTGAATGTTTTACCCACCGGGGAGGTAAAAGAGCAAAGCACATAAGAAAGCTCTGCTGATGTTACCAGCTGAGAATCCGGCCCAGGGTCAGGCCCAAGGAAAGGGAAGGGTGTGAGTTACAAATTGGTGATAGCTGTGCTTGAGTGACGGCTGCAAGTCTGTAGCTTATATACCAGTCTGGCATTAAATAACCCTGTCAACCCCATCTGCCCCATTGCTGGGCCTTTGCTCTGTAATCTGAGCTGCTCACAGCTCCTGAGGTTTCATTGTGGGTGTTTTGTCTGCAAAAGCTGCAGTTGGTCTTCTGCGTTTGGTGAGGAGCGGCCAGCTCCGTGCAAAGCTGTCGCAAGGAACGAGACTCCTTCTGGCTTGTTGTTCGTCCAAAACACAGGCCCTGGGACTCCGAGGAATTTAGGGGGTCCCTGATGTCTTTCGACCTTGTTACATATTAATTTAGGCAGCTCCTGGAGCTCCTAACCCCTGGATTGGCCACATACTGACACCTGGAACTAGCTTTAACCGCACTTTTATGCGGCTTAAAGTTACGCCTCTCCAGGGAAGGTTTCTCTCTGCTCCGTGTTACCCAGCTCGTTTTCCATTACTGTGTGGCCACCCCCCACAGAGAGCTGCCCACGTTGCAGTCCTCCAGCAGCCCAGGATGCCGTGTCCCCTCCCCCACCCTTCTCTTCTGTATGGACAGACTTGCCAGCCCTGTGAACTCTACTGCCCAGAGGGTGGTGCTGGTGCCACGTCAAATCCCCCTCCTGCCCCTGGGGGGGTACCTTCCCACCCCCAGGGGCACAGCCCCATGCAAACAGCCTGCAGAGCACATGCACAGCTGGCCGGGTGGCAGGACACGGACAGGTCCAGGAGTGGGACCTAGAGCGGGTGGAGGGGAACAAGGTAGGGGCCAAACTGGTTCCCCATGAGCTAGGGCTTCCTCCCCAGGGCAAGGACAGTAACTCCCTCAACAGCACCTTCCCTCAATGCTCCCACCGCCCAGCCACCCCAGGAAGCACAACCACCACCACTCACATGCCACCCCCCTGTTCCAAATTATTAAAATATGACACCTTCATTAATTTTCTTCTGCCTTATTTCTTTTACTTCTATTTATTTTGTCCTTCACTGGCTGACTTCCCTTCCTCTTCCCTTATTTCTTTTCCACCATGTATTTCATCACCCACCCTCACCCCATTAACCCTCTGCCTCCCATCTTAATGTTCCTGCCCTCACCCCAACCCCTGTCAGACCCCCTCCCCACTAGATCAGGGATAGAAACCTGCCCTTGCTCACCAGCCCTGTAGTAGAAACTCACAGCTGGAGCTCTTAGTATGGCCCTTTGGCCCTTGCTTGCCAGCCCTCTAGTGACAAGTCACAGCTGTGCAGGTGGGGACAGTCAGAGACGGTCTTTAGCCTTAAGGTGTGACTGCTCCAAACCTGAGCCAGCACGGACAGGGTGCATCTACACATGTGCTTTACTGGGAAGTTGGCCAATTAGCTCCGGAGTAAAGCATCACAGTCTACACATGCACTGGCATTAGGGCACAGTAAATGAATTAGGATAGTACTATCAGGGACAGTACAGCAAACGCTCCATTATCCAGCACCGATGGGAAATGGGGAATGCCAGATAGCCAAATGTGCTGGTTATATGAGAGCTGTCTTTGCCTGGTCGGGCAAAGATGCTCCTCCTGCCGCGTCCAGCACATCCACATCTCAGCCTAACCGTGCTGCCCCTCCTGCCCCTCCCCTGGTGTCAGTGTGTGGGGTGGGGTGGGGTGGGGGGGAAAGGCGGGGAAGCTCTGTGCAGGCTGCTTTACCCCGCAGAAGTGCTTTCCCCCAGGCTGTGGGTTTCAATAAAACCGGAAGTCCTACTTCTGGTTTCACTTTTGCAACATTGACCAGCATCTACTGGCATGCTGGTTAATAGAGCATGCCATTTAATGAAGTACCGGTTAATGCGGCTTTTACTGTACTAGCTTATGGTGGAGTACTCTACTGTGCTGAAATGCACGTGTCGATGGTGGCTGGGGGTATAAATTGTGCCTGGTAAGCCCAGCCAGCCAGAGGCCTGTTCCACCCTGTCTCAAATTGCTGTTGTCCTGGGTGCATGTGGAGATGCTGCACCCAAAAGCAGTTTACTCCAGCTGAGAGTGCTCCAGAACTTATTGCATTGGATTAAGTGCATGTGTAGATGCACCTACACCGGCCAAAATATGAACAGTTCAAAGTGCAACGTGTAAGAAGGCCCTGGGAGTCCAAGCTTTCCTACACCGCTGTGCGCACACTGAAGAAGCTGACTGTAGGGCATTGAACCCCGCTTTACCGGGAGGAGCGCACACTAGACCCCAAGAAATAAGATCAATGTGACTTATTTGAACTTATGTGAATGTGACTTACGTCAGTATGATAACTTAATGTGTCCTCAGCCATATACCTAATATCCAGTGAAATCGCGTATCTTTGAAAAAGGATCGCTCTTCTCCTGGTTGTTGAGCTAATCCCATTCATTTCCATGCAATAGTGCAAATAGAAAAAATAATTTTCAGCTGTTTTCCAGGATGCTGGTAAGGTTTTTCCATGTCTAGATGGTGGAAGAAAGGGGGAAATAATTCCAAAGGTCAATTCTTCTCTGTGGACTTGATTTGTTTTCACTCCTCACTTTATCTCAGTGTAACTTGTTACACTACCAAATCTCAGGAGGGTTATCAATTTAAGTTGTACATAACTCAAAAGATGTTCCTGCTTTATCAAGAAAGAATTAATAGGTAAACTTTCTTAACAAGGGGTCAGGGATCTTATATATGGATTTAGGTACATACGTAAAAGTGTAGTGAACGGCCACCAATGCCTAATGCCTCCAGCTCTAAACATGACTTGTTTAATTCTCAAAATATACAGGTAGTTTTCTATAAAAAAAAAAAAAAAAATATTACTAGCAAACTGCCTGTCACGAATGATGGGGGTCGTTGGATGGGGATGGAGCCCTGCGTCCAGGCCCATGCCCCCTCCCACCCCTCCGAGTCTGCTTCCCCTGCCCTTCCTTGCTCCAGATCTGGCCCCATTCCCTCCTCTCCCCCATTGCTCTGGGGCTGGCCCTGCTCCAACACCACCACCCCCGCCACTCCGGGTCCAGCCCTGCTCTACTGGCCCCCCCTGCTCTGCATCCTGCCCTGTTCCACCACCGTGCTCCGCGTCCACCTGCCCTGCGTCCGCCTCCCTCCCTCCCTCCCTGCCCACTGCCTCCCCCTCCCTGCCGGCTGTTCTGGCACCACCCTGCCACCACCGTGATTCCCCCTTCGCCCTCAGGCAAGGAGGCGAGAGGGAAGCCCCACTACTCAGGTGGCCAGGGCATGTTCCCTATCACCAAACTTCCCCGGCAGTGTTGCAAACTTTGGCCCATGCACCCGGCCTGTGCAGCCAATCATGCGCAGTTGCCCAAAAGCATTGCGGACAGACAGACACACAGACAGACAGCCTAAGCCTTTTATTATATTAGAATACTATGCTATGTTACATATAGTTTATGTCATACCATATGTATTATAATATATATGACAATATGGCATATTCTATTGTACCATAACAGAGTATGCTTGGGTGTATGTTAAACAGCACTGAAATCTGGGTTTGCTCTGGTCAGGTGTCAGTGATATTAAAGGGCTCCTATACACATGCAGGAACCCTGCTCTGATGTGCTGTAATGCCAGTGTGTCGGAGCAGCCTCGATTAATTGACTCTGCTGGAGGGTGGAAATTACTGCACTCTGCCAGCCTCCAGTGTCACATGTATCAGCATCCCCATGCTGAAAACTGGCAGTGGGGTTAAATTCATTTGACGAGCTTTAATTCAAAGTGCCCCACTGCCATTTTTCAGCGTGGGAACATTGATACACTTGATGGTCCAGGTGCTTTTAATTAGCATGGCTCTTGGAGAGGGGTGGTGCATGGCTGCAGGGTGTGGTGTGGGGAGTGGCCACGGCACAGGAAGCACCTGCCGGCTGCATCCACGTGGCATGAAGAATGCCACCGGGGTGTGGCTCAGGATGCATGGGGGGATTGTGGCACATGGCTGCATGTCACGTGGCCATGGGGCATGGCACGGGGAGTGGCCATGGCAAGGGGAGCACCTGACGGCTATGGCTGCATGGCACGGGGAGTGGCCCTGGGGTATGAAAAAGGGCACATGGCAGGGGGAGCACCCGCCAGCTGCGGCCAATGGCATGGGGTGCACCCTGAGGGTGTAACACAGGGCATATGGGGATGTGGTACATGGCTGCAGGGCATGACAAGGGGAGCATCCATGGTGTGGAGAGTGCCCACTGTCTGCAGCTCTGGTGTGTGGCATGCGACCCCAGCCCTGGGGTATGGTGCAGGGTATATGATGGCAGGGTGTGTGGCATGTGACCACAGAGTGGCATGTGGGAAGAAGGCATGGGAGACATGGCCTGACCCACAGCTGTGCCCTACAGCTGGTGGGCACTGCCCATGCCCCCCTGTGCCTGCTCCCCTCATGGCACCCTGTGGCCATGTGCCCGCACCCCTGCACCCTGTGGCCATGTGCCCGCACCCCTGCATCCTGTGGTCATGTGCCCGCATGCCATGCTCCCCACCCACACACCTTGCATGCCCCATGGCTGCAGCCAGTGGGTGCTCCGTATGGAGGGTGACATGGCACACGGCCATGGGGGGCATGGCTTGCAGTCACATAGCGGGGTATGGTGCACAGAGGGTATGGTGCACTGGGGGGCATGGCATGTGGATGCAGGGTGCCCCTTGGGGAGTGGGAGCAGGGGGCATGCCCCGCCCCATGGCCACATGCTACTGAAAGTGGGCACTGCCTGCACTTCTCTGCCCTCTCCTTTGTGGCACCATGTGGCCACACGCAAGGCCCCCCATCCCACGGAGGCACATCCCCCATGCCGGCTCTGCTTGTGGCACCCTGCAGCCATGCATGCCAGAGCCCCCCTGTACACCATGCTCCTCCTCCCTCTGTGTGTGCCCTGTGCACCCTGCAGCCACAACTGGTGGTCACTCCCTGCACAGGGGAGCATAGCTTGTGGCTGCACATGGCAGGGGGGCATTGCGCATGGGGGGGGTTGGCACTCTGGGATTCTGCAGTTTGGCATTCTGGGAGAGGGCATGGGAGGCGTGCCCCACCCAGTGGCGGACCTACATTTTTGGGGCCCTGAAGCTTGAACTGTTATGGGGGCCCCTTCGCAACCAGCATTGAGGTCTGGGTAACCACTGTTATCTTCTTCAATGGGGTTGTTCCATGACAGATCACCACAAATTTTTTAAAAATCTAACCACTACATCTCAGATTTTGATTAAAACTGCTGTACTGGATTATCTCACATGTCAAAGTCACTGGCGTGAATAATAATTTCCTATGCCTTATATTTTTCGAGTTATGGGGGGATGAATTATTATTTTTGCTATTATTTTGTATTGAATTACACTATATTATTAATATTATTATTTTTTTAAAAAAACCCTTCTCATACGGTAGACCCAAAATTTTTAAGCAATGTGGCCTAAAGTCGCTTCTGGGACCCCCTCCAGGATTAGGGGCCCTGAGGCTTAAGCTTCATTAGTTTCATAGTAGATCCGCCCCTGGCCCCAGCCTGGGGCAGTGTGCTGCAGCCAATTGCCGCTGCCTGTGCCCCCCTGCCCTCTCCAAGCACAACACACTGCAGCCGTGCACCAGACCACCCTCCTCCCCCCACCTCCTGGTCACATGCCACGCTGCCCCACATGGTCACAAGTCACATCTCCCCGTGTGGTGGCAAGTCGTGCCCCCCCATGAGTGGTCCCCCCACCATGCCCCTCAGCAGGGAGCACAGCCTGGCCCTGACCACCTCTACTTCCGCCTCTGCCTGCCTGCCTGTCTGTCTGTCTGTAAGGCTCTGGGTGGTGCATGCACAGTTGGCCCAGAGCCTTATAGACAGACAGTTACACAGATGGAAGTGCTACAGCTTTTATTATATTAGATAGGGGAACCACAGTGATGCATGAACATATTCTACATGTTTGAGTGTACCCCTTCTCTTAGATGTTAGGTATTTTCCATAAAACTCAAAATTATTTTGACGCTGCCTGAAAAGATCCTTCTGGCCCTGGATTCAAAGCACTTTATGAAAACGTAATATCTTTCCTGTTCTGTGATTCTAGCCAGAAGTTTGCCTGTGTCTTATAATGCAAGGGTTTCCTAGATGCTCACATTATTTAGGCTGCAAAATTTCAAGCCCAGGATCTTTTTCACATTTTGAGCGCTAGTGCAGAAGATGCCATAATAAAAAGGGCAAGTCAGTCAGCAAAGCAGAACTCCTCGACTTCAGGAAAGCTGACTTTGACAAGCTCAGGAGGCTTGTTGGCGAGGCCCTAAGGGACCACAGGGGCCCTAAGGGACCACAACCCAAAGGGGAGGGGAGTTCAGGATAAGTGGTTGCTTCTCAAGGGAGCGATCCTGGAAGCACAAGCAATGTCTATCCCATCTCAGAGGAAAGGCAGCAAAAGGGCACAGCAGCCCCCTTGTTTCTGCAGGGAATTAGTGGAACTCCTATGTCTAAAAAGAAAGGCCTATAATGGATGGAGGACTGGATCCACCCCAAAGAAGGAATACGCTGCACTAGTCTGGTCCTGTAGGGAACGAACCAAAAAAGCCAAGGCTGTGACTGAACTCCAAGTGGCTACACGTATCAAGGACAATAAAAAGTCCTTTTTAGATGTTGGGACCTGGAGGAAAAGCAAGGGTAACATTGGAGCCCTGCTAAACCAGATGGGACAAATGACAACAGACACCCAGGAAAAAAACCCAACCTGTTTAATGGGTATTTTGCATCATTTTTTCACCAGCCCCACCCAAGGGATGGCCCTGCTCAATACAGTATGGGACGGCCAGGGCGAGGGAGACTTGTTACCCTTTATCAATGTTGACCATGTGAAGGAACACCTTGAGAGGCTGGACACCTTCAAGTCAGCTGGTCCAGACAGCTTATAAACCAGGGCACTCAAGGAGCTGGCTGGCTGGCTCAGCCCCTGGCACGGATCTTCAAGAACTTGTGGCACTCAGGCGAAGTGCCCAAAGATTGGAAGAAGGCCAATGTGGTGCCTATCTTCAAGAAAGGGAGGAAAGTAGATCCAGGGAACTACAGGCCCATCAGACTGAACTCTATGCTGGGGAAGATCTTGGAAAAAATCATCAGAGACCTTTCTTGACAAACTGGCTGAGGGCAATTTCCTGAGGCACAGCCAGCACAGATTTGTTGTGGGTAGGTCTTGCCTGACCAACCTCATCTCCTTCTACGACCAGGTGACATATCACCTAGACAAGGGAGAAGAGATTGATGTCATCTATCTTGATTTTAAAAAAGCCTTCAATCTGGTGTCCCACAATCGTTTCATAGAAAAACTGACCAACTGTGACCTTGGCTACATCACAGTCCACTGGCTGGGGAATTGGCCCTGAGGTCGGACCCAGAGGGTGGTAGTTAATGGAAGTCAATCGCTATGGCACGCTGTGACCAGTCGGGTGCCCAAAGGCTCTGTTCTTGGGCCTATTCTTTTCAACGTCTTAATTAATGATGTGGACATTGGTATCAGAAGCGGACTCACTAAGTTCGCTGATGACACCAAACTTTGGGGTAAAACATCCACACCCAAGGACAGGATGGTGATCTAGGTTGACCTTGACAGGCTCGGGAAATGGGTGGATGAAAACCTGATGGCTTTCAATGCTGAAAAATGCAAGGTTCTCCACCTTGAGAAGAAAAACCCGTAGCATGATTATAGGCTTAGCAATGCTACACTTGCTAGCACCATGGCCGGAAGGGACTTGTGGGCCTCTTGACCACAAGATGAACATGAGCCATCAGTGTGATACTGCAGATGGCAAAGCGAGCAAAACTCTGGCTTGCATCCATAGATGCTTCTATAGCAAATCTCAGGATGTCATCCTCCTGCCATACTCGGCCTTGGGGAGGCTGCAGCTGGAGTACTGCATCCAATTCTGGGCTTCACAATTTAAAAAGGATGTGGAGAAGATTGAGAAAGTCCAGAGGAGAGCCACACGCATGACCAGAGGGCAAGAAAACAGGTCTTACGATGGAAAAGGACAAGCTCAGGGGGGACCTGGTAGCTGCCTATAAGTACATCAGGGGTTTGCATCAGGATCTGGGGGAACGCTTGTTCACCAGAGCACCTCAAGAGATGACAAGATCCAATGGTCACAAACTCCTCCAAGACCGTTTCAGGCTGGACATAAAGAAAATCTTCTTTACTGTCCGAGCCCCCATGGCCTGGAACAGACTGCTGCCAGAGGCTTTGGCAACAACAATACCTTGGGAATAGGATGTAATATAGCATTGGTGGGAAGAAAATTACCTGGTTTTACCTGGGACCTGATTGTGCCTTGGGAATGGTATTTTTTAAAAGAAAAAAGAAGTGCAGAAAGAGTGCATGTAAAAAAGTGCCTGAGCGTAAGGAAACATTTGAAAAACAACTTAAGTGATTTAGGAGCCACCATCCCATTTTCACAAGCACTTAGACACTTATCCAAATAAAAAGGAGAACTAGGATCAAAAGGATGGCCAGCAGAAATCAAGTCAACCCATCCAAAATGCTTGAACTCTGAGGCAGGGACTATCTTTTTCTGTATGTTTGTACAATATCTAGCATAACGGAACTGCAGCTGGTTTTACATAGGGATCCACCATAATAATAATAAAAAATAAAATATAATGCGGGGCTTGGAAAATAAACACACAGAGCAAAATAATCCCCACTGAAACAATGAGAAATGTACCAAGTAGGAAGCCCATCTAATCGCTGCGACAAATTACTATCTACCTTTCAACAGGCAAAGTAGCCTGGTATGCTGTTGACGTGGTACACTGATGTTGTAAAAGTGATGTTTCTTTTGAACTGGGTCTGATGTAATGGGAGTTGTATTCATCAAACACCACAGTGGCTCCTATCAGCCTGAATTTTAGTAAGAAAGCTCCCTGGGCACTTGGAAGTGAATTTGGTAGTCTTAATGGATATTCAAGCCCCGAGGACAAAGGCAGGCAGAGGTTCTGAGTTAAAATGGGTAGCACACACCTACACAGCTTCAGGACAGAAACTTTCTAGCCTTGGAGATAAAACACTGACGATAACAGGAGTTTATACTATAATTAGATGGGACTTTGGAAGTGTACAGCAGATTAGCACATATCTGTACCCCTACTAAAGATTAGAGTTCAGGAAGGTACATAAATATGTGCATAAGCCCACCTGTGTCTAGCAAACCACGTTAGCATTTACTTAACTTGAAAGGTGAGATCAGCATGATGGAAGTGCTCCTGGGCTGAGTATGGATGGATATCAGTGTGTCTTTCAATGTATGCTGAACCAGTGCATTGCTGTCCCAAGGTAGTAAAACACTCCCCATCTACTTCTATGTCCTATTTTTTATTCCAGTTTAAAATTTTTTCCTCTTAAATCTGTTTGGTGAGACAGGTGCCCAAGAGTCGAAGCCTACGCCACTTCTACCAGAGCTTCCTAATGCAGCCGAAAGAAATCTGAGTAAGGATGTTTACTGTGGTTCTTGTTACAGTATTTCCAGGCATTAAAAGGTACCAGTGTGCAGCCTTATTGGGAGAGAGACCCACATGCAATGAGATGAGCCACAGGTTGGTTCAGCAGCAGAGGTTAAATAACAACCTCAGGACGTGTACGATGGGCGTTTAGTCCTTCAGGGTTGCATTCTACGCCTCCTAAATTGAAATAGTGCATTTTTAATTGAAACGGTGAGTTTTATGTTTCTGTCACTGTTTCTCAATGGAGCCTGCTTCCCACCTTCTCTGGCCGCCAGCACACCTAGCCACGCTCCTGCTGCCTCCCTGCACTGCCCTGGGGGCAAGCCAGCCTGTTCCTGGGCTGCCCCAGGCATCCTGCCGGCCACAGGAGCCTGCTGAAGGCAGACGCAGCAAGGGGCCTGAACATTTTTTTCGGCAGAGCCTGCCTGCTTCTCCCGTAGCTGTGGGACAAGCTGACAGATTAAGGGCTGCAACGTTCCCAGTTGCAACATTGCAAACTAA
>JAGPOW010000261.1:12651945-12666344 GCA_030014935.1 Caiman crocodilus
AATTCGTTTAAACCAACCCCAACTCACATACGTGTAATGTAGGACACCATTAAGCCACACAAAGGGAAATTTTTGTCACATGTACATGGTAACATCACATGTACAAGTACCCTCACAGCAGGCTTCACCTTTTACATGCACCTATTTTCCCTGGATGTAACAGTGCTGGCCTCAGGGCTGATTGCCCATGGAGTATGAGATTCAGAGATCTTTCCTCTAGAGACACTAAGGGGACCTCCCTCACAATTGCTGAGTGTTTTGGCTGACAGTACTAAGAATTAAGAACAATATTGGCTCCTCAAATTCATGTATGTCTGTCATTGGAATGGATACAGTGGAATAAATGGGAGCAAGACACACACTGGAGGGCATTTTTTCCCCCTATCAATGTATTTATAACAGCATTTCTTCTTATTTTGCCTTAGACAATATCACTTTCTTCAATGGAGTCTTTCAAAATGTAGAAACGGTTACACTGTTTTTTGGTAAGTACCAACTTGAGCACTGGTTGCTTTTGTAAGTCAAAATAGCATTGAATGTGCTGTTATACATATGAATCAATAATGCGGTAAATCCTGAAATGACAGATTTCCCTTCAAGCCAATATCAGACACTCCAGAATGACCAGAGCGCTTGCACAGCCTTAAGCCCTCATTCTCCACTCAAGTCCATGAAACAACACATCAGCAGCTTCATTTTTAAGTCTCTGATGATGTCTCAGATCTGATTAAATGAGCTTCAGTCCACAAAAGCTTGTGATACCCACCCACCCACCCATCGGTTAATTTACAAGGTGAAAATTTACCCTGCCTTCATCTTTAAGTGCCGTGTGCTTTCATTTATTCTCTCTACAGACTGTCTGGGTTCTCACTTCACTTGGCTTCAGTCTATCTTCACTAACTTCCCAGCACTGCTCAATTTTGTGAACAAAATGAAGTGCGTGACTGGACTTTGCCCAAGGGATTTTGAAGACTATGGCTGTTCTTGCCGGTTTGAGATGGAAGGGCTTCCAGTGGATGAAACGGACAGGTGAGTTTTATTCAAAGGCTCTTCTCTGGCCACAGCTCAAGTCTTGCTATTACAGTCTGAAACTTACCAGTTGGTTTGGCTCTTGTTGGGGTGACCAACTGATCCAGAATAATACATGAGGTACTAAAGCAGTCAGTGGAGATGGGATCGGTGCCCAATTTTTTCCGGTGAGTCCCTCAGAGTTATTCTCACTCTTACTGGCCCCGTTCAGGAAAAGAAGAATGATAGAAACCCTAATTTCAGACCTTGCAGGTAAGTATTACTATCACTAGGCTACTTGGAGAAAAGCATCACCTTCCTTCTCCAGGCAGATTTAAGAGAGACCTGATCTCACAGGTGTGCTCTGACAATCCCAACCAGACAAGATCCCACTTGGTTTTGGAACTGTGTTGCTTGGCAACATCTGGATTTTTTCCTTTTATGGATTTTGCCTTGAACATCTAAACCCATCTAAACTTTTATCTCCTGGCATCCATCTTAAGTCGCATGCTCTTGGCTAGCCCTTGTGGATGGATGCTTAATAGTAATTCAGTTCATGCTCCCCTTAGCTGGACTAGTTAAAATAAGCATGGGCCAGGATGCATCTGACTGTTGCATTTTCAGATAACAAAAGAAGTGTTAAGTGTCAGAAAAAAGTGAAATAAAGACCAGTCCCATTTGAAAAAAAAAGTGCTACAGATGCACAAATACGTGAAACCTGATGGTTTCCTCTGTGAAGTGAGCCACAGCCTCATGGTTCACAGAGGACTGACAGATTTATTTGTAGGAGGAGGAATATGCTGTAGCCTCACAGCACTTAATGAGTAGGAAAACGACTTTTCATTTCCACGCAGAAGGAAGTCACTGGACTGCTTGCGAAAGGCTCCCCGAATCGCTCTCTGAATGAATGCTCTGACAAGTCTGAAATCAGAGCTTGATCCAGTTCAATAGTTTGATACCTGAAACTCAACAGCTGCACCTCTTCCTGGCCAATCATCATTTCAATGAAACGCTACGTACAGACAGGAGCCGGAGAGGGTGCAGGATGAGCCGCCAAGAGCCTCTGGCCTGGCAAAAGACTCCTAGAAATGCTGTCTTTTCAACCAGGTGGATTCAGAGTGGGTTTGTCACATCTTACTTGGACTTCTTCACTGGGAAACATGATGTAGATCAGGGCTGTCCAACGTCTGAGTAGCAGGGGGCCACAAGCAACCAGCCTATATGCCGTGTGGGCCACACACCATGCTGCACTGCATGGCAGGTGTCTGTCCCCTCCCTCCTCTGCACTGCGAAACAGGAGCCCCTCTGTGGTGCGGTGGGCTGGACCCAATGCACTGTGCCAGCCCCCCATCCAGCACGGGGTCCTTGGGTTCCCCTGAGCCACCCGCCCATGGGCTCCCTCACCCCTACTGCCCTGCTGTCAGGGTTGGGGACAGGCAGAGGAATCTGGAGGAGGGAGGAGAGTCTAGTGGCAGCTGCAGGAGCTGGAGCAGTGTAGAGAGAAGCTCCAGGTTCATGGCTGCCAATTGATTTCTCGGGGGGGGGGCACACATGGCCCAGGGGCTTCCAGGTGGACAACTCTAATATAGATGGTTTGATTTCCTATTAATATATACAAGACATTGCTCAGGTTTAGCTAGGACCTTGAAAGAGACACTGACACGGAGAGCTACCTGCTGTGGGACAGTGCGGATAGCATGTCAGACACCCCCAGGAGCTGTGGTCTTCAGGAGTTACTGCTGCCTGCCCATTTCCCACTTCGTTTTTATCTCCTGATCTTCTGTTCCAAGACACAGAAGGAAAACAGAGCTGCCAAAGCCCAAAATATTATGGCTAGAGCTGGCATTAATATTAAGGGTCTTGGTTGTCTTCTCCACTGTGCCAAGCTTACATTAGTACAACGGTGTTGAAGGTGGAGTTTTACTGTCATAAAAGCAGTGTAACATAGGGGAAAACCAGGGACCACAGCTTGGATCTTTAGAACATAAGAAGACAGATAAAGCTTTGCCCTTGACTAGCACCTTCCATCCATGGGTCTCATCACACTTTACAAATAGTCACAAATTTGGCCTGACAGCAGTCAAAATCTGCTGGTGATGATGATGATATGACAATGCCAGGGCAGGAAGTATCCTCATCTTTCCCTTCTGGCGGAGAAAAGGGATTGTGGTCACTGCCAAGGATGCTATAGGAAGTCTTTGGCAGAACACAAGGCACCGCTTCTCATCATTTCCAGTCTCACCAAGCTCTGAAGGCTAAGCATGTGCCTAAAGCACTTTGCTGGACACGGGACTCAGTCCCCAGGCCTCCCTCCCTTTATACAAGACAACTTTCCCTTTCTGCTTAGAAAATTTGTGGAGAACAGATCCTAATAGTAGCGCGTGGAACAATCCCATGAATAGAGTGAAAAATAGCACCAAAAACATGTGATGGGTCCTTATACACCCCTGATGCCTTCCAGCTATAAAGACCCCTTAACCAGTCTGTTTGTTCTGCTTTGCATTGTTCTCCCATTTACAAACACATGCCTGTAATTGTGTCAGCTCTGCAGGAGCTTCGTTCATTCAGGTTTTGTAGATGCATGTGTATTGAAGTGCTCAGCGCTGGCTGCATATACAGTGCTCCACAGCCACTGCCAAAAGGCTCCAGTGATGCTCGCAGTAAGGAGTTCCTTGATCAGTTAATGCAACAGACAATTCATTCTGGAGCTCACCCACTTTGGCTTGATCTAGGAAACCTGATACACTTAGTTGTGTTTGTTGAGCTGAAGAAATCAGTCAAGGGTTTTTCCTACCAAGCTTGTCAGGTCACTGTGGCCTTTGTGGAATATGTTCCTGTCTGAATGTGATATGCCAGTATAATCACATGGTAATAAGGTGCCAGTAAAGGGGTAGCAAAAGGCTACCAGAGAGCTGGAGTAATGGAGTCTCATCTGGCAGGTCAAACAGTCCGAATTTGTCAGAACAAAATGCTTCCTTCTGCGCTCTGCTCCTTTTCGTGCTTCCTGGGTGTTTTAAAGGAGGCTGAGCAACAATAATATGTATCGCCCAGCATCAAAATGTACATGACCCAAATGGATTTTCCCAGCTAAAACCTCCTCCCTGCTGAATGGGACAACCTGACCACAAGTAACCAGGGGATATTCATTGCGTCAGGCAACCCCCGTCATCCATGTCCTTTGTACCAAGATAGAAAAGTCTCTTCCCAAGCCATGTCTGGGACCTGCCTTCTTCCCCGGTTGCCCAGAGCCATGAAGGTATCATTCGAGTCAAACCATTTCCTTCCCTTTGTAGATCAGCTGTGGTAAGGAGGATCAGAGCGAGAGGACAAACAAAGCACCCCCAGGTAGCAACAACCCATGTCTGCCAACACCGCCACCACGCGTTTCATCATATTACTATTTCCTTCCAAGTATCCGTCAGACAGATTCATACGCTATTACCCCAAGGAGGCAGAGCCCAGCCTAGGACATCTATTCAGCCATCAGGGCCCCCCAATCTGTAAGGGCCAGCAGAATGAACTCCCATGCCTGCCAAATCGGTAGAGGGAAAAGAAGTCCCCCAGCTCTTCAACCGGGCTGCACACACTACACAACCACAGCCACTCCAGACCGGGGCCCAGAACTGGGACAAATTAGAGACCATGATTTTAATTGCTCTGTTTTGGGTTTTTTTGTGTTTTGTTTTAAATTAAGCTGCTGTTTCCAGCACCGCAAATGCTATGAAGAAGCAGTCGAGATGGAGTGCATGTGGGATCCTGCAAAGATTTCAACAGATTTCAGCTGTCTCACCAAAAACCTCACCTGCAGTAAGGTTCCTGCAACCTGCCATTAAGCTGATGGGTTGGGGCAGGGGACAGGCTGTGATGGCCCCCCTGAATTACAAAATCCAAGCCGTGCTAAATCTTTCTGGGCCCCTCTTTTGCAAGAAACCAGAACTAGCCTATTCCAGGGGTGTTTCTCTTTAGAAGACTATTTGAACTATGTCTATATTGCAGAAAATACCCTGGTCAGCAGTGGTGGCCTCAAGCCAGCGGCACTGCTCAGGGAAGGCTGCCTCTGAACTGAAAGCAATGTAGTTGTGCTCGCTCATAGCTTTGGGTGGGATAATTAGCACTGCTGAACAACAGGGCCAATCAGCCTCACTCCAAGCTAATTAGCCAGCCTGAGGCATCATGCAGATGCAGCTACATTGCTCCGAGTTTAGGAGGGAGCTTGTGTAGTGGCACTGCTGCCAGGCATAGATATGGTCTTAGTCTTACGTGGGACATCTGGGTGGAAGTAAGCCCTAGATCTTGGTCTGATAGGTTTTTGAAACCCTTTTCTCCTTATTAAGCCCCAGAGACTTGTTGCTGAGGCACTCGGATACCAAGGTCATGGGAGGGCCATATAAGCATCAGATCTAAATTAGCAGCTTCATTGTAAGCACAAAAGGGACTGCTGTGATCTCAGTCCAATCTCCTGCTTAAGAGAGCCACAGAAGTGCCCCCCCCCCAGTGTCTGGCACCCAACCCAACAGACTCTGGATGAGCTGGCCTTTTCTTTTAAAGAGACACCCAGGCCTGAGTCGGAGACTTTGGTAATGGAGAACTTACCATGTTCCTTGATAAGACACAGCAGCAGATATTCCCATTCTCAGGTGCTCTTGGTTTATAGTATTGCTGCTTCTCGTATTTCTCAGTCATATTTTTTCCTGTGCAAGCTCAACTTGCTTCCACCACCCAAATCTCAGCCCGCATCTCCTTTCTAAAGCCCAGCTACTAGGACTCCGTTTTAGTTTGTAAGTACAATACATGAACCTGAGAGCACGTTTGCTAGCAAGACACTAAATGCCAATGGCTACTGAAGCCTCGTGTGCAGCTGGACGCCCAACATTACTAGGTTGTAAGAGCTGCATGGTGGGAAGTATTTCCAACATGCTGATCTTTTCATTCAGGGTGGAGTAAAGGGCCATTCTGGTATCTTTGTAAGGGGAAAGGACTCCACTCAACTCTGCTAAAAGCTTAGCACATGCTACCATGGTGTTGAAAAATGCTCTGTTTGTTCATTCTTATTTTTTACGTTGCAAAGATCATTCCCACTCAGAAAGAATCTACTTACCAGACTCTAATCCCAGTTTTGCCAGTGTAAGGGGTCAGTAACAGTAACAAAAAAGAATCATTCTGCCATAAAACCTAGTTTAGTTAAATAGCCAACCCTATTTCCTGTCTTCATTTCAAATAAGACCAGTTTTTGCTTTAGTGTTGCTTCGAAATAGGAAGAGTGTTTTTTCAACTGCCCCTTACTTGAAAACGGAAAAGGCATTGTTGCTCAAATTAAAAAATACATAAATGTGGTCCTCATTCCAAGGATGAGCATGGAAATAAATTCCTTCTCCAAAATACGTTTGCCAAAGAATTCTTAGCATGGGGGAAAATAATATTTCAACATCACTGTTTTGCAAACCTTTTTCTAGTATTCTGTGATATACCCCTACTTTACATGCAAAAAGATCTGTACCAAGTCCCACCTCCAGCATGTAATGGCCAATAATGGATAATGTTCTGTGTACGACAGACCTTTGAAACACCTGAGGGCATTTACTGATAAATTTATTTTAAAAAATTCCCTAGCGCAATTCAACCCATGGGATTCGTTTCCCTTTAAAACTGGTAGAAATACAGAATTAATGTGTGTATTACACAACGAAATGTAACTGTTGATGAAAACTTTACAGGGAAGCAAAGGCAGATGGTGGAAACCGATATCTCAATAGCACCTTGTCTGAATTGTTTCGACTCCAGGAGCTGGGGACCCCTGTGAACAGTTACTCTGCAACTGTGACAAAGCCGCCATTGAATGTTTCGTGCATTCACGCATTAACTCTTCCTTGAACGGTCTGGATGTCTCCTTCTGTCCCGCTCTGGTTACAGGTAATAAGAAAAGGGCCTGACCTAATGCCCATTCAGGTCAATGGGAAATCTTTCTACTGTCTCAAATAGGTACTTAATTGAACCCCAAAAGGATAGTGCTGGCAGTGGCTGTTTGGTTTCTTATATCTGGCAGTGTGTCCTCGTCTCCATTTCGTGCATTATTTCCATTTGCTGCTGCTCGGTGAGTGCTAGGAACAGAAGAGTGGATTGAACAGGGTGCTCCTATGCGACTGCTGCCAGGCTGGGAGGTGGAGTCCTCTCCCCTTTCCTAGTAAAGAGAAGACATTCCCCACGCTGCTCAGCTCACCTTGGCTTGGACCCCGCCGGATGAAAGGGGCATTCATCTCCATTCTCTTCCCTGACCCATCCTCCCCTGCTGCCAATTTTGGCTCTCATTTGATTAGTGTGAACACCTGCTCCGTGGGAACTGGATGGAGATCAAACACTCATTTCAGACGCATGGTGATCAGGTCACAAGATAGCCAGGCTGTTCAGGCACTCCCAGTTTGGCCTGGATTTGAACAAACGGCATCAGCTTTTCAAACAGCTCAGGTCCCATTCATACAACTTAATGAAACAGCCCCCCGCCAACCTGCTTAACGTGGCATGGGTGAGTGGGTGTGTGCAAATGTACATACAAATACTGTCATACAGAGGCAGAAAAGACATAGAACGGGACAGGGCAAGTTAAAGACCTTGAGGTCGTTGTCACACTTAGCTCATTCCCACAGCATCCTTTTTTTTAAAAAAAAAAACTTCAAAGTAATTTTGAAGGATCAGAAAGATGCAGTTGTTGATAGAATTACTTCTGGACACAGCTTGTGAAGTAGACAAGTATCATCTTTCCACTGGAGGCAAGGAAATGGAGATGAGATGATTTTCCCAGGTTAGTCAGGACCTTCTGTCTCAGGCCAGACACTGAGGTTGCACGTCTCTGAGAGACAGCGCTGCAGGAGCAATATGCTGCAAAACCAGTGGGAAGGCAGCAAGGAACTACTACTGCTCGTCCTACTGGTGATAAAGGCAGTTCAGTGGGACCTCCACTCACTGAGAACAAAGAGATCCCCTATTATATGTCCTGGTGGGACGGAGCTCATAAAAGGAAGCATTTTTATTCTTTCCTGACCCCAAATGTGGTGATGATTTTGACCCTGAGCTGCAAAGCAAGCCGCTACATCACACCACCCAAGTCAAACCCCCTTGTCTTATATGGGGTTCAGTGATTCAGAGAAGAAGCCAACATTTAGTGAATCAAAAGGAGGCAAGGCAGGCAAACAAACATTGCAGTAGGATGGTCTGTCCCTGTCGGAAGGAGTTGCCAGCCCTATTAAGGCCTTCTGCTTTGACCAGGTGTCCCACTGAGAGTTCAAAACCCCAGAGGAGAGAGCTGAGAGGAAGCAGAACTGCGAGTTGTAAGGAGAAAAGAAAGGCAGTGAGCTGAGCAACTTGCTGCACAGGGGGGCCAGGTGCTAGGCCCTGAGCTAAAGGCTTTCTTCCTAGTGCCTGGGTTAGGGTGGAAGGATTTGGGGTTTTGTTGTTGTTTGCTTGCTTGCTTCCTTGCTCTGTACCTAAAGACTATGTTTTAACTGGGAGGAGTGGCTGAGCAGCAGGTTAGTGAGCAAAACGGCCTGCAGAATCCAACAGGCTAGGCAACCTGCTTGTTATCACCCACTAAACAAGCCAAACAGCCCCAGAAGGCAATACAACATTTGTGAAAGGGGAAAAAATGAACTCCTTCATGACCAGAGATCCTGGGTTTCTCTGATAAAAAAATACCCAATTTTGGGATAAATAAAGTAACGCAAAATCCACATTTTCCATGATTAAAATGAAACCCCACTATATATAGACATATATATCTATTACTTACAGGTTAAATATTACTTACAGGTAATATCTATTACTTACAGGTTAAATTTAGCAAGTGTATGGGATGGCCACTTTTTTAATCCAAAAATTGGGGATTTTTTTTAATCAGAGAAAACCAGGATCCCTGTTCACGACCCCTACAAGTAGCCAGCAACTGCCCTGAGACATGGGATTTGTCAGGCATCTATGACACAGGGAAAGTTAGCTTTGATGGGGATAGCATTGGGAATTTATGTATCACCTGTGCTGATTATTGAATCGAGAACTCCCTATCCTATCTCCTTACGCCTTCCATACACTTGCTACATTTAACCTGGAAGCAATTCAGAGTTTTTGCCCCCACTATTTTACTTTGAAAACCATTCCCAATCTTCACACATCTGATAGATGGAAACCTTCTTTCAATTTCCAGACTGAATTTACTCATAACTTGCTTGTAGCCATTTGTTCTCGTGCTGATACTGCTCTTTTACCTGAAGCGGCGGTGCAGACAGAAGTGACTATTTTCCTGTGATCTGGCCAGAGAAGGCCGTCAACAGCTGTGGCCAAACACAAGTGCACAGCTGCAGACTGCTTCAAAAATGACCAACTGGTGAAAAATCTGACCCCTCATTGCATGAGATATCAGATAAAGACATTTCAAAATGTAGCTTGTGTCTGTGGAGCTCCCAGCTTGTTGCTGGTTTCAGAATGGGAGGGGGAAAGGGAGTGGGGGTTTTCAGCCCCCCAGGAGGGTGTATTGCAGCTCCCCCCACCCCACCAAAGTGGGGGGGCTGCAATTCACCTACCCCACCCTTCAGCACTGACTGGGGAGCCCCAAAAATGAGCTCTCCCCGCTGCCTTTCCCCCTCCCATTCTAAAACAGGGAGCATGGGCAAAGCCATGGCCATTGCTGTGGGAGTGAACTTCTGTATGGTCCAGGGTAATGTATATCAGAACACTTTGCAGAAAATAATCTCAATTACAGCGGGAGCCACCCTTCTGTTTGCACCCACAGTGCAGACAGCAACATAATAATGTCACCACTGAGCAACTGCAGCAATAGAAATGTTAAGAAATAATCAGGATCTGCTCACAGCAACACTGCCAGTGCCTCTCACCATGCTACATCAATTTGATGCTGATTTATTTGCCCACGTGCTGACTGTTTGCATGGCTGTAATGTGTCTTTGGAATGAGAACTCTTTTATTTCTGCAGAGTTTCTTCATCACAGGAATGATAAAACACTGCTGACAACAACGTCCATGGAAGAAGGTTCGTGCATTGATTAATCAAAAACCCTAAGAATCCTGGAAAGATAGGAACTTGTTAAGGGTCATGTGATCCAACACATGACTGAGCGCAGAGTATAATATTGCCCTGTTTTACACAGTTGTACTACAGTGCAACAACTTCTTTGCAAGATAGTATTTTCATTGCAAGCGAATGTTTTTTTCCAGGCAAAGGCTGGCTCTTTAGGGAGAGGGTGCTGTTCGATTGAAATCACGGCGGGGTTAGGAGTCAGTTGCTCGCTCTGGGAAGGTCTCCATGGCTAAGATAGCTTACTATGCAGTGCCATGTTGTAACACACAGCGCTGGCTCATGAACTGGAAACAGCGTAGCAGCCTTTGTGTAGCCCTGAGTCTGGGCAAGAACATCTCTCTCTCAGCTGTGTGCACAGCTATGCTGCTCTGAGTTCAGGGGATAGCGTATGTGGAGGAGCGTGGTGTGATTCAGCACAGCACCACCTGGCATAGCACATCAAGCAGGTTTAAATACAAATCTAACCCAAGGATGATGAATTAGGGCCTTGTTGCATGTAATACTGGGAGCTGCACAATGATTGGCTTAAGGGTAACTTGCAGTCACACCTTCCACATGGGTAGCGTACTGTGGGGAGTGGCCAGTGGTGATGTGTAGGGCGTGCACAGGGGTGCACGTGCACCCCTTGAGAGCGCTAGTGCACCCCCTGACAGCGCTCCCCACTTAGGTGACAAGCAGGGGGGGCAGGCGGGAGTGCTGGCCAGGGATTGGGGGTGCCAGGTGAAGTGCTGCTGGTACTTCTGGGAGCGCTGCCCCCCTGAGTTGGCGAGATTGGCCGTGGGGGAATGCTCCTTCCAATCGCAGGCTGGCTGCTGGGGGGGCATGTGCCCCCCTCACTCAGGTGGCACCAGTCGACCAGAGGAGTGCCTACACTTTAATGAACAGGAGCTGGGTCACATGGATCAAGAAATAATTCTTCCCTGAAATGGCATAATTTTGAGCCACATAACTAGGGGTCTACCCAACCAAAGGTGGCAACCACCTGATTTTAAGGGCAGATCGTGGTACTGGCTGCTATTTTTGAGGGCTTATCATGGCCAGGGCCCTTGCATGCCTCTGATTGGCTGAGGGCCCATGGTGGCCCCACCACCCACCACTGATTGGTGGAGAGGGCTTTCCATCATATGGCCGGTCCCCTCACCACTGATTGACGGAGAGGGCTGTCCCTCATCCAGCCGCACTGGTGGTTGGTGGAGAGGGGGGTGCATAACAGGCAGCCCTCAGCTGATCAGCAGTGAGGGACGGGTGGCAGCCATCCACTGGGGAGCCAGCATTTTATTTTCAGTAAGTTTTTTATTTCCACAGATTTCAGAGCGATCGCTCCATTTCGCAATTTCTGTGAAATCTGTGTAATCAGGACTTGGGTAGGTCCCTACACATAACAGGTGCTTTAAGTCACTTGAAGGTGTTAACACACAGACAAGCCTGGGGTTAAGAGCTCCAGAAACCACCCAAAAATAACATGTAACTAGCCCCAGAGTTAGACAACGTCTCCAACAGAGAAACTGAGAATGCCAATATAAATGAATGCTTAGGACATTGCCGTAGAAGATCAGAAATGTAAGCCAGGTCTTTAGGGTGGTGACACAAGTTACATTCAGTTGCAAGTCACTGGGATGTAGTGGTATTAAATTCAATACCTGGGTGTTTAGGAATTAACCTCCCCTGAAAGGGAACAGCTTTTCAAGGCCATAAGGACACTTAACATGTGCTAAACTGCTTGAATGTGTGTCTGCTTGGTTTTTAACTGTACTTTTAATAAGTGTTAAGTTGAATGTGTGATGCCACCCTTATTTTGAGATCTCCCACATTCTAGCTGAACAACCCCCTGGCAAAGTGGCGCTAGGCATGCTCAGTGGTGCACCCATCAGCATGCCCAAGACGGAGAGTAGCACTGGCACATGCCAAAGGATGGCTGCGTTGTCTCTTGGCACTCTTTGCATGGAGCAGGAAGGACACAGCACAGGCTCTTCCGTGGCAGTGCTCCCTTGCCTGGTGCAATGTGGTATAGATATACCCAAGGATTCAATGAACTACTGCTCCAAGCAAAAGTCTGGGCTTTGTGGCTGTCAAGACAACACTTCAGCTGTCAATGTGGTTTTTGTTTTTAAAATGACTTCACTTGGTAGCTGGCAACACCAGCTGGGGTACCCCCCACTCTAAGCATCGCTGCCGTTACTCTGTGGCTGCCCTATTTTTGTCACGTTCCATCCCTCTCCTTAGACCTCGCCACTAGCTTTGTGTCTGGCGTCTTTGTGTTCGCAGTTACACCAAGCAGGCCCAACCACATAGATGTGAGAACAACCAGAGCAGGAGGTGAGTGGCTGGTTCTGTATTTGCATTCCTTTAAAGACTCTCTTTATAAGAATATAATAAAAACGTATTATCGTTAGAGGGCACTGGAGTAGCTCTTCATCACAGCACCCAAACTATAGGCAAAAGGGAGCATTTAATTGGAACTTCACAAAGCTAGACATGGCAAACTGCTGTCACATGCCCAATAAATGCATCCAGGAAAATACAGAGTGGGAGCTAGACAAGCATTCAGTGTTACTCCAACTCCGTTCCCACTGCAATCAATGGGAGCCTTATCATTGCTTCAGTGTTGAATTCAATCAATGCTGAACATTTTTCAACTTCCCATTTGAAGGCAAGCATGCTTCCTTATATCACTGTTTTGCAACAGAAAATGCAACCATGATATCAATTTGCAGGTGTCAAATGATTAAAAGCCGATAACAAAAAAGACTACTTCTGAGGATAAACTCAGTATGATGAGGATGTGACGTCTATTGGTTTGGGAAAAAAATTGACTTCCCTTCCTAGCTTTGTAGCTAACTTTCTGTGCGACTGAAGAGAAATCACCTGGGCATGCAACTTAGACCTTGCAACAGTTTTGTGACTTATTAAAGTTAGCATGTGTTAGAGATAACCCTAGCCTGAAAAGGAACAACTTTGAAATACCATGAGGGCAGTTAACATGTGCTACACTGCTTGCATGCGAGGTACAGTTCCACGTTACACTTAGCCCATGCTAGATCTCAGGAACGTTAGCCAGTGTTAAAGTTAGATGGGGCTGTGGGCAGCCACACTTTAAGGGTGAATACCATTTCTTGTCTGCACACCTCTGTGATGCCACTAGAGGGCTGGCGAGCAGGGGCGGGGCTAGGAGCAGGGACATGTGAGCTCTATCCCTGCTCTGAGTAGGATGGGGAAGCTGGGAGCAGTGCATCCTGGGATGCTTGAGGACTGCAGATTGCTTGTTTTGTCTCTGTAGAGCTGACTAAAGTTACCCTAACACTAGCTGGGTAGCGCTGCCCAGAGTTAACCCTTGCCTGAAATGGCATAACTTTGAAATGCTTAGAGGGCACTTAGCATGAGTTAACAAGCACTGTGTTCAGATGCTTATGGTTTAAATGCCATTGATATGGTCTGCACGTAACTTGTAACTTCCCCCTTAAAACTGCTTGCATTATAACTGCACTGAAGTGTTGAGCGTGTGACGCCAGCCCTACTTACCTGATAACTAAAGCTCTAGCAAGGGATTAGCTACATTTTACAACTTAGCTTTCCTGGTGTGCTCATCTACACCCTGTAGCTACGCGTTCTTCATGTCAGAGCAGCGTTTGGGGTACTTCATTAGTAGTGAAAAAGCATCAAGAACCCAGATATTTGCTTCCGACCTTCTTACAAAATACACTTGTTACTGGGCTATTGATGTCAAAATGCATTTTAACTTATAAAGAAAAAAACAATTCCAGCCCGGCTCTTGTGAAGGGTTTGCTTTCTGGAAATCTTGTGAGAAGGCTGTGCTCCCCATCTCACAAAAGGCTGCACATGCAGCTCGTTTCCTGCGGGGTTGCTCACACTTCCTGTCTTTGACAGTGACGTCTCCTGAGCCCGATGATGTGGTCCTGAGGACTCCCCAGGCTGGAGGTAAGAATGTTTGTCAGCATTACTTTTTTTCACTGCAACACCAATTTCTATTTGTACTGTGTGGATGTCGTATACTTAGACTTCAGGACGGCCTTTGATATGGTATCCCACCCCATACTGGTGAACAAGTTAAGAAGCTGTGACTTGGATGACTACAGTCTGGTGGGTGGTGAATTGGCTAGAGGATCGCACCCAGAGAGTCGTGGTGGATGGGTCGGTTTCGACCTGGAAGGGTGTGGGCAGTGGGGTCCTGCAGGGCCCGGTCCTTGCACCGATACTCTTTAATGTCTTCATCAGCGACTTGGATGAGGGAGTGAAGTGTACTCTGTCCAAGTTTGCAGATGACACAAAGCTATGGGGAGAAGTGGACACG
>JAGPOW010000261.1:12675084-12688767 GCA_030014935.1 Caiman crocodilus
AAGAGGTGTTGCTTACCCTGATGAATGTGTAAGTTCTTAAATGTTACCTGTTCAACAGTGCATTTTTCTTTACAGTCTGCGACCGATTTACCTTTCTGCAAATAAGAGGGAATGGGAAAGTGAAGCAGGAGCTGCCCCAGCTAGGAGAAATGCTGTATTGCTTGACTGACCGATGTCCACAGGAATTTGAATCTTATGGCTGCTACTGTGGCCAGGAAGGAAGAGGTTCTCCTGCAGATGTACTGGACAGGTGCTGGCTCCTCGACACCTGCTAAGTATCTGTGTTTACTATAGCAGTTCTAGGGGACCATCCAAGGCTGCATAGAGAGAGCCCGCGCCCTCAAGGACTTACGATCATCTAAATGCAGAAGACAAAACATAGAGGAAGGCAGTGGGACATATGAGCAGAGTCATCAGTGTAACGGTGGTCTATGTCCTATGAGTGGTTCTGGTGTTTGGAGGATGAGATTTGTTTAGGAGGCAAGGTGCTAAACGGTAAGGAAGGGAATGGAGAAGAGCAAAAGGAGTAGAAAGGAGGAATAAAGGGAGAGAAGAAAGAATACAGTGGAATGAAATCATATTCAAGAAATGGCTGGGTTGGAAAGTATTTTGACAGAACTATTGTACCTGCCTTTGGAAGAGTATTATTAGCAGGGATGAAGCATTGTCCCACTGAAGTCCGTGCAGTTAGGATTCTCCTTCTGCAAGGGAGCCAAATTGTTCTTGTTGGTACTGGAGGTTACTTCTAGGAACAGGGAAATTAAATTAAGGCAAATTCAGGAAAAGGGAAAGCTACCGCAGGGTGAGTTTCATTGGGTGTGGACGAATGTCCTGGGAGGGCACTGGTGGAAACCTTAATTGTGTGGGGTCTCCTCAGGTTTGAGTAGTAGAACTTATACCAAAAGGACCTGATCTGCTGTAGTAGGACCAAAGCCCGCTAAGTATAGGTTTCTTCTGGTCCTAATGTATAACTCTGGCCACAAATATTTTGGCTCTCTACCAAGCCTTGGACCACCGTTGACAGAGTTGCCAACTGTCCGTAATTTCAGAGTCCACAAAGAAAAAAAGGCTAAACATGCTCATCTATAAAGACCATAAAAATTGATCTGTCCTTAGAAAACTAAGGATTTGTGTTGAAGGACAGAGAGAACAGAGCAGTGCCATCTTGTGTCTCAGTGGGAGCACAGCTTAGCATGTTGCAGGGAGCTGTCTGGCAATGGGCTCCTTTATGGCCCACAGGACCCTCTGTAGCCCCCTTGCCATCCACACCAAGCCATGTGCTGCTGCTGCATCTCGGTAACTGCCTTCCTGTAATGGCTACTCACCTCGCATGTAGGCAGGGCTATGTGGCCTGGGCAGTCAGAGATAGTTGATGGGAAAGGGAGGTGTGGGCTGTGTGGCTGGAGTGGAACCGCGGGGTTTGGAGAGGTGGTAGTTGGGTGGTTTGTGCCAGGGTGCAGGGAGCAGAGCCAACAGGGGTCAGTTGAGGGATGGACTTGGGGGCAGCACAGTGCAAGCTGTGGTCAGAAATAACAGGGTGTGGGGTAGGTAGGGGACCCCTGAGATGGGGAAGCACAGTTCACAGCCATTGTGCAGTCAAGTAAGACTGTTAAACACCTAAATTTGAATCTGGCTCTTGTTATTGCTGTCTAGTGCCTGGCAGAAGGGTTTCTCTTGCATAGTGAGAAACAAATGTCAGTAAAGACATGTCAGTAAAAAAGTTTGATGGTCAGTAAAAAGTTTGCAGTTTGTTGGCAAACTCCCCCTCCCCCAGAAAACAACTCCCCACAAAAAATTCTTGGGTTGGCAATCCTGACTGTCAAGAAACAAACCTTTCCCACTCACCCCTGCTCTAGGAATACCCAACTCTAGCAGTTTTGCAGTGCAGACAGCATAGAAAAATCCCGAGCGTGCCCACTAGTGCTTAACCCAGGCTCTGTCATGGGGCATGAATTTAGGATCCCTATAAGCTGCATATGCTGCCTAACTGACAGACTGGGTGCACATGATGTAGGCAGAGCTTGTTTCTCTGGGTGGGCTCATGCTCAGCAGGGAAGTAGCTGAAGGATTTAACCATTATGATGCTGGCAGTTTCCAGTTACATTCTTAGCTGTACTAATTAATTATGCATTCAGTTTTCAGGAGAATTATTTATATACTTATAGTCATAAAGAGATTGGGGTGTCCTTTTAGGGGCTTGCAACTAATTTAAGACAGAAAAGCCAGGGGACCAAGAGGCATTAGGCAGGAACAATAATGTGTGAGGAAGCCGAGATAGCTTTTTTTCTATCTAAATAACATGTTTAAAAATAAAAGCCTATCCATTAAAGACCAACACAGGATCAATGCACAAAAAAGAAAAAGAACAAAATAGAAGGAAGCAGGCTGCGAAGCAGGGAGATACAGTGCATTAGAGAAAATTGAACATTTGGGTCAAGTCAAATTCACCTTTATATGCATGAGGAGCACCCAGATGCTGTCTGGGCCACTTAGTTTAGCTCCCACTCCTCCACATGCAACTTGCCTTATTCCTCTGAGCATACTCAGAAGGGATCCACTATAGCTACTGCCCTGGGAAGGCACGTTAACTCCATGCAAGTCCCTGGAAACGTAGCCGCAGAACCTTGACACCAGAGAAGGAGGAACGGCTTCCTACGCTTGCAGCCCAGTAGCCTAGTGGTTAGGGCACTTGCCCAGGTCGTGAGAATGCATCCTCCGGATGTAAGGATAACCTTCATGTCCCACTTCCCAGCGAAATGCTCTAACTACTTGGCCATGGATCAGGCACTGCCAGGAATCACCCCCACCCCTCCTGGAGAAGCTGGTTCATTTGGGGACCCAGGAGGGGAAGGGTCCAGTGATTTATTCAGTAGTCAGGAAAGTCAAGGGCTCCTGGATTCTCTCTCCTGGATAATCCGGGGGGCAGTCTGTATTCAACAGCAACAAGGACACTTCTGTCCCACCGGGGACAGGAGACAGAACCCAGGGCCCACCCATCCTTCCAGGCCAATGCCTCTCACTGAGCTACACTCGCTCTGGCTTGCACTCCTCCTCCATTCTGTGACGTCAAGAGTTATGTACCAACTAAGGGTGAAGCAGGATATAAAATCCACACAGGTGGCTCAAACACAACTTAGGCAGTTCACTCCAGCCACGTAAGTGCTACTTACACATTTTGAGAGAGCTAGATGTGGGCTTCTCTATTTCAGGTGCTGTTTCTCTCATCACTGCTGTCTGGAACAAGTTAGAAAACTCGGATGCCATCCGGAGAGGATTTTGAGATCTGAAGTTGTGTGTTTCGATCACAAACCAAAGTGTAAGTATGGGGTTAGATAATGAAACTTCTGACATTCCTCCTGAGCCAAATTGAGATCAGTGTAGAATTATAACAAGAATAGCCTCACAGAGCTTAGAGTAACAAGATGTTGTTATGCTAGCTGGCGTCTACATGCCATTGGAGTCCATCTTAAGAGGGAAAAAAGTGATCACATTAAGAATGTTCTTAACAAGCACAGGCTACTAAACCTGACCAAAACTTGCTTATTGTTCCTGGTGAAGCCAAGGCCTGTTTTACACAAAGCAACAATGCGGCTCAGGAGTAGACTGAAAGAGGAGCGTCTACCAGTAGTGGAACACCACGAACATAAGTAGGTTAAGTTTCGATCCCATGGTGATCTATGGGAGCTGCAGCCTCTCAGCCTCTCCAAAAACCTGTTTACATTGTGGTGTCAAGATATGGATTTTGTAGCATCTCTTTGACACCCAAGATTGAAGGCTTTTCTTGTGAATGGTACTCAGCCTTGTGGCATAGGTGACATCATTTCAAAACTAAGCACGAAAACTAGCGTCCACATTTCAAACTTTTAACATCTTAAATTCTTCGTATTTTTAAGGCATCGGCTGGAGTATGTGCGAGAAGCTACTGTGTTCCTGTGATCAGACAGCTGCTGAGTGCATGGCTGCTGCCGTTTTCAATGACAGCTTGAAGATCCCGAGCCAGCAAGGCTGCCAAGAGGAGAAAGCCCGGTGCTGGAGTGGAACACATGAAAGGCCTTCAAGTGGCTCAGGAATAGGCACTAGAGCATCCAGCTCTGAGGAGAGCAGTGAGGAGGCAGGTCCAAGGAGTGCTTTAAGAAGAGTAAAGAGAGGTGCACGCTTTTCATTTGGAAAGGATTACTTTGCACCACTGCATGGGAGATAGCCAAGCCTGATCACCTGGTTGTAGAATGGCATAAGGGGCTCGAGAGTCAAATATTGTGTATCCCGTTTCGTCTTTGAAAATTCTCCTTTCCATTTCCGTACAGACAACTGATTGATAGACTAGGTTGCACGTAAATCACACTACAGCATGGAACTCCTTAGTAGAGAGAAACCTGCCTCGAGGGTCATCTCTAGTAGGCCAGACCCTGTCTAAAAGTACCAAGTACAGTTTGGTTCAGCTTCCAAGTAAAGAAAGCCCCAGGTGATTTTTGTTAATGGCTTTGACAGTTGTCTAAGGCCAGACCCCTCACTCTATATCATGGGTCATGATCCTTGCTGAAAACAAAAATAATTGAAGAGTTGGGATTTCAGATCTTTTCATTATAAGCCCCTTAGAGAAAATTCTTCCTGAATTTCCTCTACCAGGACTATAATGTGAAAATGTATCAAATTCTAAATCCAGTGTATATTACAAATATACTTATTAGACCCAAATTCTAGCAAGTAACCCAGATTTTGATGCATGTCCTATTTATTAGCTGGCTTAAACCTAGTGAAAATGTTTGGCTAGGAGTCAGCTAGGTTTTTGTCCATGCTTATGAAGGCCTGCAAAGATCCACAAACATCCATCAAACTCTGGCTACGGACAGGCTGTTAGCTGCAGCAGGGTTTCTCAGCCGGTGGGATGTGAACGTTGTCTAGGTGGGGCTTGGGTCGTGGCGGCGAAACTGGAAGTGCCACGGCAGGATTTCCGGTTTTGCTTTTGTATGCTTTGATCGGATGGGTGACCCCCATCCCTCTCCGAGACACTGCTGGGAGACCCCCCCCCCACCTTATTGACTAGTGGGACCAGGACTATTTGACCTAACGTAGGTGCGACATAAGGTGAAAAAAGGTTGAGAACCGTTGAGTTACAGCACTGCAAATTTCTAGGTACCTCGCAGTGCTGCAAAGCACGGTAAGATGGAGTCCAGCACCCTGGCTGGGGAGCTACAAGCTGCACAGCGGTAAGCTCTCCATCCAGGGCGTAATAGAAGGCTGTTCCTCCGTTCCCCTTGCCTTGGGGTGGGCAGTAATTGAGAGCCTGCCCTCTCTCTTGTGGAGGAAATCCCCGTGCCCACCATGGCAGCAAGGGCAAGGAGCACCGCTCTCCTTGGAGTGGGGATAGAAGCATGGAGGGCTGCAGGACCCTTGTTGCCTCACATGAACCTGGACTGGTGTTACATGCAGAGCTAGAGAGCAAAGTTGCTGCTTAAAAAACGAACAGTTCATGACTGAAGCACCAGGTTTTTTCCGCTACTAACTGCCTGAATGCCTGTACTCTCAGTTTGTGCTGGGACAAGGGCTTAACAAACGAATCGTCTGTCCATGGCTTCAGATTCTGATGAAAAGCAGAGAATTTACCATTTGAGTTTCATAAATACCACACCTATGTAATTCTAGCCAATTGCAGCTGAACTGTGATCTATGGTTTTTGCGCTCCTTAGTGGGGCACAAACTCAAAAGAGAAGGGAAGGCAGCTATGCAGTATGTTCTTTTTAGCTTGAAATTAAATTACAACTATCCTTTGATTATACATTGTACATCTTGTAGAGTGTGTAGGCTTCTGATGGTGCTCAAACATGGTGCACTCTTCTAAATTGCTCTATGCAGCTTCTAGCAATACTTTTACTACTACTTTTGTAATAGGAAGTTTGAAATGGAAGGCAAGGAAGATAAAACCATTTTCAGACTATTTTCACATAAGCAAAGTCAAAATATTTTCAAGTGTCTCCCATTTTGGGCTTCTCTGAAAACAAATTGTTTCCATTAACATTTCTTAAAATAAAAACTGTTTGCTACTGACTTCTGCTGCATCTTTTTATTTCAGTGATTCCGATCATTTCAGAGTTGTTTCCACATTTCCCTTTTCACAGTCCTATTTTAAAGGCTCCAGCTTGGCTGTAAAAAAAATTGCTCAGTGTTGAACCTTAGGAAAGTAGGAAACAAGTTAGATGTGTACCTGATAGACTAACTGAATCAGAGATGCATAACCACAGCTCACTCCAGCAGATGCTGAAGAAAGTATGCAGCCCAACAAATAGATCAGAAGCTCTGGTAACAAAAGGGTCATTTGTTTTATTCCAGGTCGTAAAGTTGTTTGGCTTCGTTTCGGTTCCTGCCATGCCACATGGGATGGCACATCAGACCCCAAGCACACCATTTGGGGATCGTGAGCCTGGGTTTCCCTGCACTAGGAGGTAGTAAAAGCTTGGCTCCTTGCACTCCCCAGCTAGAAACCCTGATCAGCTGACGGGGGTTCCCAGCCCTGGGCAGCACAGGGGAGCCTTTGGAAATACAAGATCTATGGCCAGAAGTCATAACTTCTAGAGGTCCAAACTTACAGCTTCTTTCAATGGCAATAAAGACTAGACAAGGGTGGAAGAACTGAGGGTTGGCCAAATGGATTGAGAATCGGCATCCAGTCAAATCTGAAAGAAAATTTCAAAATACTTGGACACTTCTTGTTAGACAAAAAGTTGCTGTTTAAGCATTCAAGTCCGCAAAATGGCAGGATTAAGCTAATTATTTGTTTGCAATAAGGTTTGTATTAAGTCAGAAGGGTCCATGCCTTGGACAAGTAGACCCAGAGGGTGGAAGCAAGAGGGCTTCAGCTGCGCAGCAGTGGGGGAAGTAGCTGGGAGTGGGGGTGGGGAGGGGGAGATTGGGAAATCTAGCATCCCACCAGTCATGGATGTGTCCCCCTAGCCTTTCACTTGCTGCTCCCTCCCTCCCCCAGTGTGATCAAGTGCAATATTGTGCAAAGATCTAAAACCCTTAATTTAGCAGGACGGGGGAACACCCATTGCCCTCTACCCCTAGCTCTGACTCCAATTCCACACAGCTATAAGCTCCCCTGCTATCACCCCACAGGTCCTGGACACACATTTGCATCTGTTCTGGCACCCCCACCTTCGTTTTCCAGCAGCCCATCATATTCGGCACCCAGGACTCGTGCCCCCCTTGCCCTACCCAGTAATTATGCAACTGCACTAAATGACACTCATCTGAAGTTCAGAATTGGATTGTATTTAAAGTTCTGGTGATAACATTTTGCTGTAATGTTAGCAATTTATTTGCTGCTGCATGTCTCTCATAAAGAAGTAAGACAAGGTCAGGTCCCCAAGGAGCTGAAACAGGCAAAACTGGCCTTTAAATGAAATGAAATATGATGGTTACACCAGTGCCTGATAAGAGCACCAGCTATTTTCCTTACATATATATTGATGTAGATGCTCTGAAACCATCATTTGAACCTGATGTTCCAAAGAGCCCTTTCTGGTAACTGTTGGGATTTAATATGAGATGAAGGGTTCTCCGAATTGTAACAGTGTGTTCCCTTCAGGGATACAGTTATATGCCAGTAAAATCTCTATGGGATTTATTTGGCATCATAGATGCTTTATTGAAATGATCCTTGTCTACCATATTAGATAAACAACATAATTGTGCTGTCATTTATGTAACATCCAGACAATACTCCAACCTTTGATGAACATTTTTACTCAGGCTCCCATCCACACTAAACTTAGAATTGGTCAAGGACACAGTTGGCTATAAACACTCTGCGGGCACGTCTACACAAGACGCTGTGTCGCAGCACCAACAGTGCTAATACGCTACTGCACAGTATTACTAGACAACTGCTCAGTGGTGTCACTACTGCACAGTAACTGCACATTTATTTAGTATTGGATTATACAAGTACTAAATAAATGCACAGTAACCACTGAGCAATAGGGTCTCATGTAGACGTGCCGGTTGTGAGCACAGCAAGGTGTTAAGTATCAGTTAACTAACGAATCTAAACCATTTACCGCCTCTGCTAGATTAGTCTGATATTTGTTGCCATAACCTTTTGGGCACTTGCTATTGCTTGAGGCCTGAGAAGAGACAGAAAATCATTAACAGCATTCCACTAACAGCCTCCGTAGATCGTGGGGAAGCTCAAACTTTAAATAAAAGCAAAGTTATTATTTTAAGGATATTGCAAAGGGCAAGGACTTCTATAGGTGGTATTTTTTTATTGGACCAACTGTATAACTGTAATAAAGTTAGATACATTTTCAAATGCATCATGTAAGTCCTGGACCATCACAGCTACATCACACTAACACTATTTCAAGAATACTGGTTACTTTGGTTCACACAACTGAGTAGGCCTGGATTTTTTTGCCTGAAGTGCAGCGCTCCCAACACACTCTATGCTAGCAGTACTGCAAGGGAGCCACGGTTGCATGCTCTTGGATAGTATCTAGATTACAAATCTCATTCCCAACAGAGAGGTTGCTCTTGCACAGCCGGGTTTGCTCTGGCTGCTGGCTGTTCTGTACTTGCTCAGCATCCTGATAACCACACTGTCCTGCCAGTCAGCTGAGCTTGATACGGCTCAGAATGTCACTCATTGTTCAAACCGACATCGTAGAGAGAAAGAAACCTGTAATTTGGGTCCATCACCTCAAGTACTGCCTAGACATCCTCTAACCATGGCTTTTTGCCCTGTACTGCTTTACGGTTCTCACGTATTAGAGCCTCAAGGTTAAAGATTTCAGCCACCTGAAGTGACAAACCCTTTGAGATACTAAACAGCCATTAATTTAAGATAGAGGATTTAGGAATTGTGAAAACAAAACTTAGAGCTTGACAGGGGGCAAAAAATTCCTCTGTTCCAAATCCTGCCATAGGTTTAACATTTGCCAGGGGCCTAGGGGTGCTTCCTGACAGATTGTGGATAGCTAACAACTACGAGTATCTTAAGCACCTTCCTTTCTTTCCGACAACCTAGGTTTTGTTTTCACAATTCCCAAATCCTAGGCCTCTTATCATGCCATATATTAATGGTAAGAGATGCGATAGAGGAATCTTATGCTCCATTCCAAGTATCTCAATCACGGCACTGCAGACCTGCTCCCAGGCCAGCCCTATACAGGCTCAGCAGGTAGCGTGTGGCTCTGCCCAGGACCCAGAACTGTTCCCATCCCCCAGCAGGCTCCCGATGCAGGGCTTTCTTGTTTAAGACCCTAGGCTGCTGGGAACCAAACTGATTGTCAGCTGGTCTTGGAATAGCCCAGCTACATGTGTGGTTTTTAGACATCCCTTGGTCTGGTACATCTAAAAACTGTATTCATCCTGACTCCCTGAAACCTGACATTTTGAAGTGCTTTGTCTTACAGTGCCTGTAGGCTTAGGGTTTCTCAAGGTTCCTGCAGGCGGAAGCCCCTTGACTCCTCTCACGGGGGGAACTTGAAACCTTCTCCCCTTGCAGCCTACCTGTAAGTATGTAACGGTTGAATCTCGGGAGCTGGGAGAAAAACTGTTCACTAGGGTGTCCCGGGGAGGACAAGGAGCAATGGCTATAAAGTGTTAGAGGATGGCTTCAGGTTGGTTGCAAGGAAAAACATCTTTACAATAAGGGTGACCAGAATCTGGAACAGACTTCCCAAGGTGGTGGTGCAGTCCCCAACCTCAGAAGTCTTCAAGAGGAGACTGGACAGGCACCTTGCTAGGATCATTTGATTTCAGCAGTATTCCTGCCCAAAGCAGGGGGGTTGGATTCAATCTTTTGAGGTCCCGTCTACCCCTTCAATTCTATGATTCGCCAGCATCTGGACCCATGCTGTCCCAGTCCTAATGCCAACTCCTTCTATGCCAACACTGACAAGCTGGTTGTCAGCATTGGCAGATAGGTGGCTGGTAAAATGGGAGAGTGAGCACACACAGTAGGATGCTGGAGGGCCCAGCAAAACCTATGACCTTGTGGGTGACAAGATAGTCAAATTAAAAAGCTTGATAGAAGCTAGCTTCAAAACTGTTCAACATTTTTGTATCTAGTTGGCTATTTTTATCTGCAATAATTACTTTGCAGGTGTAGCATGTTAACATTTATTGTGCAATTAACCATTTAAGTGAACAGTAAATATAACATCATGTCAGAGGTCTTAAAAGGAAAAATATAACATTTTAAGACTGTTAGGTAGGTGAGTGCTAGAAGCAGTGTGATGCTGAAATAGCTCCTTAGTAGTCCAGCTAGAATAGCTGTTTGGAAAGGAATCAAACACAATTATCACATCACACATCATATTGATAACTGCAGTGCTAACAGATCCGTGTGTGTGGTGCTCTGGGCCGTGGCTAAAACTTTATTCTTAAAAAAAAAATAAAAGAGACTATAACGAAAAGTTATCATTTGGATGCCTTAAACCATGACAGAGCACCATCTCAGCATCACTTTCTTCTTGTAGTGTTAATAAACTGTTTGGAATTAATTAAATCTTGCCGCTTTGCCATTTTTTTTTGGCTTTTCCAACAGTCACATCATTATAATGCAGTGAAATGCTTTAGGTTTAAAAGGAATTGTTTTTGGATGAAGTGAAATTTTATTTTGCTTCTTATGAAAAGAGGAACCTACCTAATAAAGGACAATATTGGTGTTTTCACTTTGAACACTGTACATTCACTAGAAATATTAATTTGTTACCAACTCAGTTATTTTAACTTTTTGGTTTATTTATTGCTTAAATGTTGATTGCACAGTGTATTGTTACATTTCATGAAACGGGTTCATTACAGACAATACAGAAAATAGAGGAACATCAATAAAACAGAAAAAGCTGCCTTACTCTGACTTTGGACAATAGGCTACTTGTTGCTTCCAAAAGTAACACAGGTTTCATTTACTTTAAATGAATTGCTACCAAAATTCAAAATTACTCAAAGTGACAGTACATTTAAAAGAGTTTAAAGCAAAAGCTGCAACACATACAAACATCAACTGGGTACCATAAACAACCAAACAGTATTGAAACCATCACAGATACTATAGGCCCATTGTGCACATTTTGGATTCTAAGCTGTTCAACTTTTCAGGAACAGAAAGAAATAACTGATGCAAAGCAACTGTATACATTAGAACAGTTTTAAAAGTATTTGGTTTTTATTACCTACAATTTACTACGATAAACTGTTGGGTACAGTATATTACACAATGGACCCCCATCTATCTCAAATTCTTTTTCTGTCCAAAATGGCCAGAATCAATCTCCAGACTCTACATTTCCAGCCAGGAGGAACTTGCAGACTCTACATTTCCAGCTAGGAGGAAATCAAATGCCATGCCAACCCTCTGAAGATTATAGACTTTTTATTTCTTCCTACCTGCACATCCTAGGCATGGCTTGTCTGAGTTTATAACGTGTGGAAGCCTACCATGTTAATAAATGAAAATTAATTCATAAACAGACTTCCAATGAATTGTACATGAAATGCTGAATAGAACTGTTCACATGCAGTATACATGCAACAAAATTCAGTTAACCAGAAGAAAGTCTGTATTTACAGCAGAGTCTGCTTACTGCAACAGTGCAAATGAAAGTACATTCTTTGTTTCTTATTCTTTAAACTCCTTAATTCTATTTCTTTTTTTTTTTTTGTACAAAAGCACACAGTGTTACTTTATAAAATGACATCAGTGGACGGTGTCTTACATTGTGTCCCCCGGTTTGATTCATTACTTAAAAAATTACACTCTTTATATACGTCAAAAAACTAGCATGGCTTACCTTAAAAAAACAAAAAGTGACAACTAAAAAACTAGGGTGACAACGAGTTCTATTAATGTGATGACTCTGGTCAGATCAGGCTGATACGTTGCAGCAGTAACAATCACAACGGAATGCTGTAGGTAAGGGGCTGTTTCGTCATCCACTAACAGCTGTGATTGCACTGTCAAACTGAAAAGAAGGTCTCAATTACCTTTTTGAGTTTTGCGAATGATTTCTGAAAGTGTCATCTCATAGGTTTAAGTAGCTGAAATCTCTCTAAAAATATATGCTACTTCATGCCTTTAAAGATCTTTAAAAGGAACTTTGTACTTCAGTTAAAAAATGCAGAAGTTCTACATTATATAGCAGGAGTGCAAACATGTGCAAAATCTAGAAATGCCAAGGACAATGAACAGATTGGCTTGCTTCTCTATGTTAAAACAAAGCTGATGCTAATGCACTATTCATCTCAGTCTAAACTTGTTCAAACTTCTTAAAAATTGAAACCCATAACTGAAGTATCAAGAACATATGTTCAGAGTGTCTGCTGCTTCCAGAAAATGCAGCTATGCTGGACTTTGAAGCCTACCTGCACATGGCATTGGGCTACTCAAAATTTCTCAATGGGTTAAAATTTCTTGACGGGACCCACTGATACTGCCAATCACCATTAAATCCTGTACAACTCGCTATAGGATGATTTTATTTCATTTTCTCTTTGTATTTGAAACTTACGTTCAGATACATAAACCTATGAACATTTGCACATCTATTTTCCACATCTACAGGAAGACGTGTCAGTCACAAGAAAAATATATGCAAACAGCGCATCTGTAAAATGCTTTTGCTTGAAAACACATTTAATAAATTCTAAACTTTCAAATGGTTCATCCAGTTTTCTTTCAATTTGCAAAATATCATTAAAAACCTATATTACCAAACTACAGAAACATTTCATATAATATAATCTCTAATTCTGTGTTTATGTTTTAAAATGCCCTCAGTTTATTGCTATACTAAATATATACCTCTCGTTTATCTAAAAGACACAGCAAAACACTACTGCCTTTTCGAAAGCACAGTCTTGTAAACTATACACACCCTTAAACATCAAAAAATATTGCACATTTCAATGTGCCCAGAGAAGACTTTCCATCTCTTAAGCAGAACATTGTAGTTTTCAGCAAAAAACAGCACACATAATGAGCTTTTTAGAAATCCAGTATATTAATCATTTATCGCAAACTTTTAACAAGTGTTCAGTTGCTCATTTTTACTGCTGCTGAACTGATGATGGGTCGTTTCTTTAATATATTCCATACTAGCAAGTAGCTTCTACAACAGGGATCGGCCTGGCACGTATGCCAGAGCATGGCACATGAGGCCATTTTCCTCAGCATGCCACAGTCAACCCAGACTCTGGGCAGCTTCTGCCAGCTGCCATCTAGAGCCTGGGACAGCTGCAGCTGGAAGGCTATGAACAGCTGCATGTGGCTGAGGCAGCTGTGCATGCACCTCTGGGTGCATGGGGGGGAAGGAGCCTTGGGCATCACAAACCTGGCTTCTCTCCCACTGTCTGCTCAGAGGCATGTGTGTAGCTGCCGCTGCCATGGAGCTGATGCCAGGGCTGTGGAGCCTGGCACAGCTGTTTGCAGTCTTCCACCCACCTGCTATAGATGCCTGGAGCCCAGGTCAGCTGTGGAAGGCAGCTGGGAGGGTGCAAATAGCAGTGCTGGGCTACAGAGCCGCAGCACTGGCTCTATGGCAGTAGCGGGTGCAGGTGCAGCTTGCAGTGCATGGAGGGGAAGGGGCTGGGGCAGTGCAATCCTGGCTCCTTCCCCACCGTCTGCCTGGAGGTGCATGCGCAGCTGCCATGGAGTTGGTGCCAAGGCTGCAGAGCCTG
>JAGPOW010000261.1:12688867-12726951 GCA_030014935.1 Caiman crocodilus
CTGTTTATAGCCTCCTGGATGCCTGCTATAGATGCCCAGCACACAAGCCAGCTGTGCCAGGCAGCAGGGAGGCTGCAGCCAGCTGTGCTGGGCTGTGGAGCCCAGGCACCAGCTCCATGGAGGTAGCAGGTGCAAGCACAGCTTGCAGCATGTGGCGGAGAAGGGGCTAGGGCACCCCGCTGTCCACCCGGATGCATATGTGCAGCCCCTGCCAGCAATGAGGATCAGGACCCTTGTGGCCTCCCTGTCTCTGGCAAGCTAAGTTGAAGCATGGGTAAAACTTGGGGTGATTTTGGTACTCTGGCCAAAAATGTTGCTGACCCCTGTTCTACAAAACATTTTCTTAAGGAAGCAAAGTTACTGCTCCATTAAGTGATTAAGCGAGCCTAAAGCATCTACCCAGGGTAAACCAGCCGTGTGGGTGAGTTGGGGGAGGAGGGGAGTGGCAAGGGCCGCAACCACGTATTGCAAATACAGCACCTACTTTTAGGAACTTTTGTAAAATTTTGTTTGAGCCTTTGACAAAGTTCTCTCTTTTAAACCTGCTGAAATATGAATAATTTATAAAAGAAAGTGATAAGGTAAACATAATTAGCCTAGCTTTCAATGTTATTGAAGAATAAACAATGCAGAATAATTTTGAAGGCTGGCTAAAAACCATCCCTATTGGTTTTAGGTCCACTGTTTCTTCTAAAAACTATGTTCATTTGACAAAACAAACAACAAAAACTTGACAACTCTTCTTGGTCTTTCTATTGTACTCTACTCTAAATAATGTCCAGCAGACTTCAGAAGACACTTAATACACACAAAGATCTGGAAACTTCATCTCATAGACTGGAACGGATTGGTAATGAGCATGTCCAGAGGTAACAGTCAATGTTCCCGAAGGGCTAGGTGGAGGACTGTAAAAGAAGAATGATAAACCAAACGTATGACTTAATGTCTCAAAATGACATGCATATACAATCTGCTGTTATATGAGGTCCATATATCACCTGCCAGGAAACTTGAAAGTAATTTCCTCTTCCCCCTTGTCTCTATTCTATCCTTTTCTTGAATTCCTAATAACGCCAAACTATAAGGGCTCATTTTTGTTTATATCTGTCTGAATCATCAGCTTCATTGATGTCAATGTAGCTATGGAAATATGGTTTGTTATTATTAATAAATAGTATTATCTATGTAGAACAACAGATGGACATGACACGTTACAATAAACAAGGACAGATTGCTAACTAATTCTTAGAGAAGCAGCAGTAAGGGAAGGTAATATTTCCTTCCTTGTAGCAGCAAGATTATTTTTGCAAATCTGACTAATGCATATGATACACCCACACAAATTTCTAGTGCCATGTTGCTCAAATATGCTTCCACATATGAAATATTTTTGAAACCTAAGCAGATAGACCAGCTGTGCCCTCAGTTACGTGAATAAACTTCAGAGAAAGTTGTTCAGATTGATGGGCTCAATTGAGGCCTCAGTGGACACTTAAGAACAATTTAAAAGATAAATCAAATTTTCCCCTTAAATTGTCTGCTTTGATTACAACATTGCACTTTTAAAAATAAGCAGTATTTGATGTGATTATAGGCTGATTTTGGCAATGGGTATTTTTCTCTGACTAAAGAAATTGCAAAAAGCAATATAATCAAATGTTTTCCTAGAACCTTTAAGTAAAGTCAACTGTCTTCTATTTACTAAACCTGTGGTGTCTAGGAACATGATTAAACACTTTAAGCTAGCACAAAGTTCCCTAATAATGACTTGCATTTTTCATTACTGCCAACCATTTTGTGTATAATATCTTACCGAATGGTGAGCTCCAGTATCTGTGCAAGTCTGTCATGAAGCAAGTTCGCCTAGACAGAACATATAAGGATTTTAATGACACCCTGAAAAAAACTACTGCAGATGAAAAGCAGCTTATAGAAATAAGCCAGAACAGTTTAGTAAGTGCATTTCACATGGCCAGGTGCTAAATATGGCCAGTATTCACTATTTCAGCTTTGTATTCCTGCTGCATTAAGGACTCTAGGCTTTGTGAAGGGTATTATAAAAGACATACATGAGGCTGCAGGTTACACCGACTTGTACAGCAGAATCTGGGAGTAGCAAAATTGAAGCAAATTTTTGAATGACTTCAGGTATGAAGTGGCAAAAATTCTTCCAGTCAGTTAGGCCTATGTGAGCATGAATGCAAAGATACTTTTTCAAGTGCATCCACAGTCAAATAAACATGGCTGTAAAGGCAGCTTTCAAAAGCCTATAGAAGTAGAAGTAGGGTGGAGGACAAAAAGTTTATATTCCTCAAAAGGGGACTCATCCTACTTACACTCAAAGTAATTTTGATATTCTACACTGGTAACATTTGTATAATAGGTACAGAGAAAAAGGAAACAACTGCTTTTCTATTACCAAATGCAAGCTATCACAAACTCCACTCCCACCCATCGGCATTGCCCCTTGTGCAAATGCTTTTGCATTATTTTTCAAAGAACTCACTTTGGTTTCACATTGTGCTGCAATTTCTTCAAAAGGTGCTTTCTGGAATTTTTCGATCACAAGGCGTCTCTTTTCCTTCTCTTGCTCCTCAAGTCCAGTATTATCTTTAAAAAAAATTAAGAGCTCCAATTCATGTAACAGCCCATTATAAGTGACACAAACATCAAGAGGTTGGCCTTTACTGTTACCTAAAAATGGTGATGCAAGCAGAGAATCCCTCCTCAAATGAACAGTATTTGGACAGCCTAAATGAGCAAGTACTAGCCTCAGCATATAAATTCCCTGTAATAACAACACATGCCAGAAAAAAACACCAGCATGCACAATTGAACATAGGACCATACCTTGCAATCCCCACTGAGCCAACAGGAGTTTGGACTGAATATGGGTTGCATGATATATTTTAGCTTTAGGTCACCACTGAGTGATGCACGGTCTTTTGCGTTTCAATGACCAACGTATGTAACCTTCTACTTATGTAACTGATAAGCATCCATCGCTACTTTCTGGCCCCTTATACTTTAATACAATATGTTTAAAAGGTACTATGTTTTTGTACCATTTGTCTCCCTCCCCCCCACTCAACATGCTTAAAAATGAGGCTCGATGTACATATACTGACCACTGCTTTGGGATTAGGGGACTAAGGTTTACAGTCCTCTGAACAGGCAGAGAATCTTCTTTGGATGAAAAAGTTTTCCAAAATGTAAGCATCATTTTGTACTTGTAGCAATTTTTAGTGGACAGTTTGCAGTTGAAACATCAGCCATTAAGAAGCCCATGTTTATCTACATGTAGAAACAGTGAAATTGAACTCAGAAGTTCAAGGTGTAGTTAGCGTTGCAAGGTTTCAACATCTGTGGATTGCAAAAGATTGGAGGACAATTACCAATTGGAGGAGTTTGCTAACCTGGGTGTTTTGAACTTGTTTTATCAATTCAAAGAGCAATTCTGTGTTTGTTATCTTCTAAACAGCTATCAGAATTGCAACAGTTGCCAATGGTGCAACTGCACTGGTGCTAGAAGACAGGACCTGGGCACTTACACCTTGGAAACATGTTTTTGGCAGAGATTAAAATTTTGAGTGCCAGTAAACTCATCAACTCTACATGTACTGCAGTCAAATTTTTAACAAGTTCAAGAAACTTAGCTTGGATCAAAAGGTCAAGAGGAGCTTCTTTATTTCCACTCATAACAATGATAACAAGGAGATTTGCAGATAACATTACAATCTCACTATTTTTTTTAAAAGCATGACCCTCCTATAGTTCCTTCCAGAGTGCAAGCAGGGGCATCTGACTTGCAGAACCCTGATCAATACTTAAATAATAGGGAAATGATTTGGCTGAACACACAGTTCCTAGACCTAGCATGGTGGGTAGGCAGTTGGACAAATCCATTTTTAGTTATAAAGTTATCATACATAAACGTTGGAGACTAAAACCAAATCTCTTTAAAACCCATGATGCAAGATTTACAAGAGAAGACCTCTGAGGGATGTTAATATAGCTGCCACTATTCAAAATACACTGTAAATTTTTGCTTCATTGGAATCTGCAAAGGGAAAAAAGTCATGAATCTCTGAAGTGTTTTTCAGGCCTTAACTTGTAAAAGCCAAAATCTAGCTACAGGTCAAAGCAAGATTCATTTTCAATTGTTTTCTCATTATGTTTGTTTCAGTACCCCTAAGGAAATCTGCAAATATAATTCTCAGAGAAAAGCTTAATATAGATCAGATCACTGAAAGGGGTTGGAAACAAGTACATGCAGTTTCAAAATTAATGCGTTTTGTGACAGGAAAACCACGTAATATTTGAAGTATGCTAAGCTGCTAGAAATTTGTTTCTGGCAAGTATTTCATTTATTAGACATGCCTTGCATTCAAAAGCTTCTCTACCTTTCTCTGCCTCACCAAAAAAACCAAATCCTGGCCTCTAGCATTGATTGGACAGGAGTAAGCTATGTAAACAAAGACTTGCAGTAAATCTCACCAATGGCTTTCTTCAAAGCTTCAAAGGTGATTTCTTCGGTGTTATTGACCTGCAGAAAATAAAGGTTTTTTAATTAATTTGAATCACGTATGCTCCTGTAGTAATATGACAACTAATAAATGCATTAAATGGCACAGTACCAAGTACACCCCTTAAATGTCACAGCACTTTTTCCCATGAACTTGTGTTTGACTCTGATTTTTTTTGTTTCTTAGAAATAGAGATTACTATCATATGTATAACAAGTAACCCCATATTTCTTCACCATCATAATAAATTTGCTGTTTGATTACTCTTGTGTTCTCAGAACAACAATTCAGTGATCCACCAATTTTATTTTCTCTTGGGCATAACTGATAGGGTCTTACAGCAGCAGTGTGGGGCAACAAAGCATGGGTGTCACTGTCTTCAGTTACCTTGTCTGACAAACTCACTACTGAGATAGAAATGTCTTAAAACAGACCTCTACCTGAGGCTCACTTTCAACTTTTTCTGGGAAGAGTGTCAGCAAAGTAACTTAACAAATCAAGAAAATCAGATTAGGGAAAAATACATTTTCCCCACGTTAAATTTCTTTGAACTATTTTGCTGAGGAATGTGAGCGTCTTCACACTTTGGAAAGGGAGCTTGACATTTGGTAGAGATTGCCTTTGTGTAAAGGATTATTTTTTTTAGTTGCTAGTGTGGAAAAAAGGCCATTATAAGGCTCGGAGATGTGCTGTGTGCAATTATTCAGTACAGACCTACTGGCAGCAACGCTCTTTAAATGCTACCGGCATGCAGTATTCTGCTGTGGCACTGGGGACTGGTAAGGAGAATGGAGACTTTCCTTATAATCTTGACACATGCCTCATGTTAGTATCCCAGCTACGTGGAGGAGGAAGCCAACTAAAATCTAGATGAAACAAAAGAGTTAGACCTGAGCTAAAAAAGGAGGCATGCCAAAAAAGGAAGACTCAAATAAAAAACAGTTAGAAGGTCTAGCAGTTGTCGCTGGTTTTGTATTATCTTCTCATCTCTGGAGAAAGTATAATGAATAAAAATGGAATAGAAAATCCTTTTGGTTGAATACCTTGTGATTTTTGCTAGAGAATCATCGCTTTGGACTTACTGATAACATCTGATCTTGTCCTTCCAGCCCCTCGTTTGACAGCAAATAATCAATGACTGGGTATGTTTTTTCAACCCAATATGCATCCACCTTAGAGTCATTCTTTTGTATCAAAAACAGCTAAGTGGCTGAGTTCTGGCTGGCAGCTCTTGTGGGGACTACTCTGGGAGCAGTTTTCCTATGAATAATTCTTGTAAATAGTTCCATAGGTAGGACACCTATATGTCCTTTTCACTCCAGAGGGAGATTGCAGCCTGGGCCTGGCACCAGGGCCCATAAACTGCTTCCTGATTGGTTTCCCATGGCATAATATTTCATTGTCCTGGGTGAATGCTGTCCCCTGATGAATGCTATAGTTTTGTAATAGTTCAGCTGCAGGTGTGGTTGGCTGAGGACAAAGACTAAAGCTTAGAGAGCTGGAGGGAGAGAAGGCTGCAGGGAGGACAGGAAGAACCAGAATGGCACAATAAAGACTGTTTTGAAGCAAAGCCTGCTGTGCTTTTTGGGACATTGGCAGCCTGATTCCCTCCTCTTTAAAGGACAAAGCATGGCCCCTTCTTCCCAGGAGAGGACCAGAAGGAGCTCTCAGAGGTGGGGGTGCTATGGGTCACTGGAGAAGCCAAGGACTGAGAAAAGCCAGCATCTCAAACCCAGAAGCCTGCCCCTTGTGAAGCCAAGCTAGGGCTGGCTTTTTCCTCTCAGGAGAGGGAAACCAAATAAGGCTGCTTCTTGTGGGTCCTGAGGAGGGGCTCCTGCCCTGCTGCAAAAGGGATGCTGATCCCGTGACACTAGCTATACTGTATTCCTCCTAACTTGAATATGAGAATGTAATGTGGGACTGCCAAAAGGCAAAGCTAACCAGAACATCTTACACTGTGATATGCCTTTTGGAGAATAAGCTTCCATTAGCAACTGCAAAGGGAAATGTTAATTATTAATATTAACCTTTCAGTTAAGGTGTGAAAGGTTTGCCCAAATAATCAGCCATACTGCAGCTTGCCTACAAGGTAATCAGCGTCAGTTTTTTGACTTACTTTCCAGAAAACAAAGGACAGTGTAAGACTCATTAATTTAGTTATGTTTCTTAAGGGCTGTCCTTAAAACCAAGTCAGTAACAATGAGCTAAAATGTTTGATGTTACCTATATTTTACTCAGTAAGAGTGCAGTATTTCATAATCTATTATGCAGACGACAAGCATGTGTGTCATATTTCCCCAATAAATCACACTGGTAGAAAGCTAAATGTCTAAAAACTGCAATGAACCAATAACATCTAATATTATTATACAAAACAGGTAATATATTGCAGTGCAAGCAGCAATTTCGGTCAATTAGATAACAGATCTCTACTACTTGGTAAGAAAGCCATGAAAACAAAATTGAAAAAACTCTTCTATAGGTTGTCATCTCATGAAAAAAAGACCTCCCTTAAAATAACTTCTGTTTTTCATACCTTATCCTCCGAGTTGCTGCCAGGCAGAATATCCACCTGAATAGACACAGTGTCCACAATACTCTTCCTTCTGGAAAGTCTGTCTTCATCTAGAAGAAAAATATTTTCTCTATCAGAGATAAGACAAGTAAACTCAGGCTTTTCCGTATGGCTGTAGATTTGTTTTACTCTGTCAATTTAACTCCAAATCCACCTACTTTATCATTAGGACAATTGTGAAAAAAATATACTAAGTTCTAGCATGAATTAGTGATAAAAAAAATTAACATTTTACCTACTAGCCCTCAATTCAAGCATCTCAGGTGAAACTGTTACTATGAAATACAACAGTAATTTAATGCATTGCAATTCGCACTGTTGCAATCCACAAAGGTTTGAATGGAAGAGAATCAAGGTCTTGTGTTTGCAGTTTTAAAATAAAATAGGGTTGTTTGACAGATGGTTCAGTTTCCTGCAGGAAGAAAGAGATTTATTTAGGAACAAAATACACCTCCTTCCTTTCTCCTTCTGTTACTGAATTCATGTCTACCATAATTTTACTTCCTTGTTCATTTGAACAAATATTTTGGCCTTTCCTGTTTTTAAATGATTGTTTAAGGTCTAAATGCCCTGCAAATTGTTGTTAAAAGGCATACAGTACTCTTACTGGGGCTGCCAATCATGTTTACTCGGGAACACAAAGGACTCAATACTCTCAAGAGCAAGTCATGCCTGAAAGTAAGCAGTAAGGGGGCTCATGGAGTGGGGGGAGACAGGTTGTAGGTATCAGGCACGGGCATAAGCAGACAGGGGGCAAGGGTTGGGACATCTGGCCCCTCACCCCCTGCCACTGCTTTCCCCGCTATAGTGGGAGGATGTATTTAAGATGACCGACCTTTCAATAATTCCTTCTTCAAAGTAAAATGTTGCAGGAAAATGTATGTTGCAGTAAAACGTTACAGAAAATGTTGCAGAAAAATTTCTTTAGAAAACTGGAAGAATGAGTAAACCCTGACTGAAAGGCAACTTCTTTCTTTAAACAAATTTGTGTTCTGATGTCATAATGATATTGAAGAAGATACAGCATACGTTCAATATTAGAAATTCAACTAACATTTCAAGACCCTATGCAGTTTTAAAAGTAATCGGATAGTGATTTTCAGACCTTGCATTATTCCATCCGCGAACAGTACTTGTGTAGAATTACCTCAAAAATGTTTGAGATAATCTGGGATAGCTTCCTACAGCACCCATGATTTATTTCTTCATCAGAAGTGTGTATCCAAAAACACTTCCCTTCAAAATACATGTTAAATGATGGGATTTATTCTGGTGCTTAAGACAGGGAATGTGCTTAATGAAGTGATGTATGGTTGGAGTCTCATTTACATTTTTTTATGATGCACAAATGTTCAATAAAAAAGAAGTCTGATTTGCACATAGTTTAAGGTTCATTTATATTGTCAGAAAACAGTTAAAGGGCTTTTAATGTTAATGAGAATGCGGCTGCAACCCATTAAACACGCTTTAAGTTCTTAACACTGTTTTTTGTTTGAAGATGATCAAGACAGGTTTTATTTTTTTCCTTCTACCAAATTCAAAACCTGATGTTTGGTCACAGGAGATTAACACTAAAAGGTATCCAGAATAACAAAACTATGCCATGAATGGATGCAGCACACAAAGGAGGATATTTCATAGGAAATTACTTCACTGACTGAATCCTAGTCCACAGAAGCAAAATGCTTGACAGAAAAAGATGGTGTAGATATTGCAAACATAAGGAATATTTCAGAAAATGCTCAGATCCATTTTTCCTTTATCATCAGAAGAATATAGCATTAAATGCCTCCATTGAAAAAAAGGGGAAAAAACCATCAAAGCAGGATACAAAATTGTCCCAGGGAAGACTGCAACTAGAGAGAGGTCTAAATAATGCCCTAGGTGGAAAGAGCAGATGATATCCTAACAAAGAAATATGAAAAGAATCCACATCCACCAGAAAAATGAAACTTTACAGCAGTGACAGAAATTGCTGTCATTTAAGGATACCAGAGACCTTAGTAACTGAGGAATCACATTAAAATGTATATGGAATGTGCAAGTAGATTCTGTTTCAAAGAACTGCCCACCCTATTTGCTCTAGCTCAAAACTGGCAAAATCATCATGAACAGAGGTACCCTGGACTATGTCTGAGAATGAAGTATTTCCTTGATGGTAACAGATCTATCTTCTGGCCCAATCTTTCTATAGAGGGTTGCTTTCTGTGTTGGAGTATCGTGAAAAGAAAAAAATGCCAGGTTATATTTCAAAGTTATTTTCATGTGTCTATAAAAATACAAATTAGTATCTATGCATCTCAGGTGCCAACCACACAGAAAGCTTATGTAGAGATCAGCTTGGATTGCTGAGCTATTAAGATCCAACAGCCAAACTAATCGGCTCTTTATTTCCATGACTAGTCACAACTATTTCTATGGATATATTTTATGACACAATATGTAAACCTCGGCTCAAAGTGGTGCTTCTTTAGAGATGGCTATTAGACGGCCATACACTAGTCACACATCTAAGTTCATGATGACATCATTAAGGAACTGGCCAACTTCAGATGGAGAGCAAAAACATCAACGCTTAGGTCAACCATCTCAGCCTTTAGCTATTCAGCAGCAAAATGCGTGCATCCAGTACACGACTGGTTCATACACACAAAAAAAATGGACACAGTGGTGAATGAATCTTGTAGATGCATCACTGGTTGCCTAAAACTAAACAATGTAGACAACGTATCTACATTTTATAGCTCTGTAAAGTCTGTGCTCGCTTAGCCCTTACATTGAAAAATTCTAGCACCGAGTACTCCTGAATCCATGTGGCTGACTTCGGCATCCATGTCAGTAATGTAAGGGGCAGGGGAGACATGGGAGTTGAAGGGGGTCTGCCGGTGCAACCCTATGCTACCCAGACCTAGAAGTGGAGCAGAAGCAGCCTTGGACTGTCTGGCCATAGGATGTGGGTGCAGGGAAGCAGCAGGAGCAGTGGGGGTCTGAGTCCCCAGGGCGGTTAAGACCTTCCCATGGCCAGGCAAAGGAGAGCTGCTCCCAAAGCACTCCTATGACCAAGATGGCACAAGATTGCTCCAGATTCAACAAAGGAATGCTTGCCTCCCCTCCCTGCAAAAATTTTGCCCAGAGCACTAAAATTTAGAGTTACACCACTGATATGTGCCTATTGTCCAGCATTAGTTTCCATATAAGCATAGGAACTTTTTTTCCCTCAAGAACAGAGAAAAAGCAAAATGGTTTTGCAAAGGGACATGTGAAAATGGGCATCTACTTTATGCTCTTGGATCTTAAAGCTAAAAATCCAGTCCATGCTTTTAAACCCTGCTCTACAATCTGAGCTCAGGTTTCCCCTTAGTGAAGTGGGGGCCAACCTTCTGGGAAGGAATGCTGCAAGTTAGCTTTACCCCTCCCGAAGCACCACTTTGATTCTCTTTTCCTGCCCAATATGCTGCTCTGCTTCCTGCCCTGTTGCCCCTGTGCTTCCTGCCCTCTCCCCTGTCCACCGTGTGTCACATTCAGAGGCTGTTATTACCACTTGTGGCACCTGTACTGAAAGCTCTCCACTTGTTCTGGTGGATGTCTCACTATGACACAAAGTAAGACCCTGCTTGCACTTAATAGTTCAATTTGCACCAAGCTGACGTGTGAATTTAAAATGCAAAAAAACATTCCTGAAAATCTTCATGTGGAGAAGGCGGCCTGAATGAAAGCTAATGCTGTGTGTAATTCCTGAACTGTAGTCAGGAGTGAACTACCTTGTTTACCTTGATGAGAAGTTCACGTTGAGACCTAAAAGTACAACTGTATTTGCTCACATACTCAATGCACCTCCCTCCTCCCCAAATTAGCCATTGAAGATTGGGGTGTGCATTTTAAGTGAGGAAGCTGATTCCTGCAGTGGAATGGAGGCCCGAGCATGCCAAAGCGGATGCCAAGGGCTGTTCCCTCCAGGCTGCAGGCAGGAAGGGCAGTGTCTGTTATTCAGCCAAAAGCTGGAGGCTTAACTCTGGTATGGTGACTACTAACATGGCAGCAGTTTTTGGCTGAGCAGGAAAGGAGGATCAGTAGATTCTGCCCATGTTCCACGGCCCCAGAAATGAGCCATGACTCTGGAAAACCCTTTTTAGTTCATTTTGCTTTCCTAAAATAAAAGGAAATACGGGATTTCACTTATTTTGGGCATGTTGTATATAAAAGAAAATACAGGATTTCACTGGAAATCTTCTTAACCAGAAGCACTGAGCTAATTTATTTTCCTCACAGTCACAGACGTGATTTCTAGAACATCCCCCTTTCCTCATGGCTCAAGTCCATTAATCTCCACCTTCCCTTGAATGTTTATGAACAATATATACATTTTCAATTTTAAAACTTGTGGCACAATAAAAGATGTGGAACAAGTTAAGAAATGATTTTAGTTAAATATGAAAAATGCAATATTGATTGTCATATTTGTTTTTAAAAAAAACCAAACAAAAAACCTTCCACATTTTGAAATTTGTCACAGAACCATGCTTTCAATGCCTGGCATCTTGCTACAGCTTACCATGAAGTACAATTAGTACTTAGTGCTGCATTTTAGGATAGAAACTGCAAGAGTAAAATAAAGTATAACCTGGAAAAGATAGCTACAGTATCAGCAGCAAACAGGAAGACAGCTAATACATAAAAACTAAACACGACACAATATTTGGACTATTTATCTAAAGGTTTTCTAAAAGCAGCTTGTGTGGCTGTGAATGCCCTAGTCACGCAGAGGGCAGCTATGCGGAGGGCAAGCGGACCTATAGTTCGGTTTACCTTTTGACTTGTGTCTGCGTTTACGAGGCTTTTTGCCTGATGGAAATAGAGCTAAATTCAAAAATATATAACAAGAACAAAAATGTATGTTTTAATTAATCAGCTATAAAGAAAAATTTGGAAGAAATGCAGAAAAATCAAAAGAAATCCTATTGCTTAAATATAAAACAGCTTAAGACTTTCCAAAGATTAGATCTGAAAACAAACAGAAAGACCTCTTATTTCTTCCAACACTTCATTTTTTTCAGCAGGATGGGGCTGTAACAAAATTAACTTGTCTACTTAAGAAGTTTGTACTTGTTACCACAACCTTTAAAAATCCCATAAACCATTAAAATTAATAAATTGGGACTAGATGAAAGTTCTCACAGAGCTTTTTTTTGTTGTTAAAAATGTTAATTCAACAAAACCAAAAATATTTTACTAGAACACATCAAATTAGTTTACATTTTTATGGAAATCAAAATTCAAAGCATTTTTTTTTTAACTTATTCTATTACATCATCAATCTAAGGTCAATACATATTTTAATATTCCTTTTCACTATAAATTCCAACATTTTATTTTTTGTCCTGATTTTGACTATATTACATTTCAAAACCTCAGACTGTTCTGCTACATGGAAATTTTGTTTTTCCTACACAGTGCTAATCTTGCACCTGTAATCATTAGTTCAGGTCATTTTTTTTAAAAATATAACCACCAAAATAAAATAACCACTTCACTCATTCAAGTACTTCTGAACAACCAAATAAGGCCCTGAATCAGGAAAGACTAAATATGATAAATCCAACCCTTTTCAGGAAAGCAAGCTAGTTACTTTTAAATATATGTTAGAGCCCTTTTGATCATTTACATTTAAATGTCCTCCCTAAACTAGGGAGGTTTTTCTAAATCAGGGCATAATTTATTTAAAAAAATTATAATATATAATATATATGTGTATACACACACACACACACACCCATCTGTAACAACCCCTTTTTCTTCTCTGCTTAATCTTCACAGAAAACTGACTACTTAATTTTAATTAGAGAAACTTTAAATATTGTCTGCACCATGAGCAAATTCTTATTTCTGAAGAATTCTGTGATTATACCCTCAATGCATTTGATTCCAAGTATTTAAGTTACATACATTTTGGGTGAAGTGATGGACACGGCATAAAAATGAATTATGAATAGTTGCTACTGTAATGGATGCACCATTTATCACTGCTCACCTGTTACTTGGGGCACATATGGAACTGACAGTCTTTCCACACTGTATCCGCTGCCACCTAATGACTCTGCAATCTTGTTTGTCAGGAAAAACAAATTTTTTTTGTGCTTCTCCAAGGATTTTGGAAGGCTGTTAAACATACATTAACAGTTAATATTTACGGACATGGATCAAAAAAAAAAAAAAAAGATTCTTTAACAAGTTTTCAGTCAACTCAAGAGGAGAAAGCAGAAACATTTGGATAGAAATAAAGATAATTCAACTGCTCACATGCCAATACTAATTTATCTGCAGAGGTTTTTAATACTAAGAGTGAACTCACTATATCTGGATTATCTGAAATTTAGAACTATTTATCCTTCACATAGTCTGGGCTTTAACTATTTTGGCCTCTTTTCAATTTATCCACGACCTCAAAGATGTAAAGTAATCACAAAGAAAGAAAAGATGTTTTTTATTCTTGCATTCAAGAACAATCTCTCCAGTATGTTTTTCATGGGGTTGAAAGATCATGATTAGACAATAATTCTTTTAGTTTGGTGTAGTGCTCACATTGTAAAGTACTTAGGATACCACACTATGACTGCTTACAGACGTTAAAAAAACAAAACAAAAACCTGGCGCATTACTTTAATCCCTGCACACTCCTTTGCTGATACCAGCACATGCCCAGAAGAGGTAGCGTGTTAGTTAGACCTGCTTGCCTGACGTTTGTGTAGACTGGGCATTTTAGTGGGGCTTTTCTGGAGTTTTTAATCTAATAGGTGATTTAATTGACTTTAGATAAAAGCACCAAAAATCCCTGCTGAAGCACTCAATCTGTATGGAGGCTGCGGAGCCAAGTCCAAGTAATGTGCGGATTCTTCTGGTAAAGCGCCCGGGGAGGAAGGGGGGTGTTTTTTTTAATATCTACAAGCAGCCTGTATTTTTAAATTATACATTAAGGTTCCCCCTACACATTACGGGTATTGTGCAATTAACTGGTTAATTGTGCAACTACCTTCAGACCAGCTACACATGCAAAGCACTTATCACACAATAAAAAGCTTTAACCAACTATAAAGTTACTACACATTATGGAGGTCTAACTTTATAGCTGATTGCTATCAAGCTTTAATTTGCATGTGTAGCAGGGTCTCCTCTGTGGCTGAGAGGCCCATCAGCTGTGGGGGCTCCCAGTTGCAGAGGTGTACCTTGCCCCTTACATAGCAATCTCACTGTCCCAGGCTGCAGGAAACTCCTGGGACAGGAGGATTGCTCCTGTGGTGATCTCCCGCTACGTGAGTGCGATCCTCCCACACTGCAGGCATTTCATGAACTCCAGAGTGGGAAGATCAGCAATAAGAAGTGATGGGATCCAATATGTGATCCCATAATTGCTCCTCCATGCATGTGTGGCATTGCAGGAGACACAATTTATGTGAATTGTGCACAGATCTTATTGTACTTTTACCTGTACATGTAGAGGGGGCCTAAGATACCTAAAATTGCTCAAGTGCCAGAGCATCAAGATGCAGGTATATTGGATTAACTTCATTAAATAATTAATATAAAATGCTGAGTGCCATTTTATTTCTTTAATACTAACTTGCCCTCTCCTGAGAATATGTCCCTTGAATATTTTATGTTAGTTCTCCAGGTAGTCAACCTACTCCTATGATGTACACAGTACAAAATATATTTAAATGCATCCCCATCTGTTCTATTATAAATTATATATCTTCATACGTGCACTTGTTGAATATGTTTTCTGGAAGAAAATAGGGTGCTTCCACAGTTCTAGTTTCAATGACCTGTAAAACAAGGAAAACTAGAGTCTGTTTTGAAGGAATGAATGAAACCTTTTCAAACTTATATTCACATATTTAAACATTTTTGTGCATATGTAAATTAGCGCACCTATTGCAACCTACTGCAAACGAGCAATTCTAGTTTGAACAAATTAAATTTTATTTCCTGAAATAAACTGCACCTAACAACTGCTTAAGTTGCTGACTGCAGACCAGATTGTTAGCTGCAGCAAACCAGTACATCTTCACTGAAGGTTACGTAGCTACAGTGGTAATGGATCTGGTCCATTAAAGAATTAAATATACTGCTTTACTAAAATAAACATGCTTTACTAAAAGGTGAGTGTTCTCTAATGTGCTAGCTGGCCTGAACGACTGATATAGTAGCACTGGTAGATACAGAATATTCTTAGAAAAATTAGACCTCATTATTACGTAGTTTATATCCATTCTCTACCTAGAATCTCACAGAGTGAACCTAACTCAATACTGCTATGGTTCTGCAGTGGGACACTGAGAAATGTGCCCTCTGGTGCAGTTATTAGGCAGACAGTTGCTACAGATTTGAATACCCATACAAGTTATGAAAAAGTAGGAAGTGCTTGTAAGAACATAACAACAGTAGCATTTTCACATATTCTACCTACTACAGTTAGTGTTTTAATCTCAGTATCTCATCAGCATAGAAAAATAAACTATTATTTAGCAAAAGTTATTTAAATAGTAGACAGCAGGAAATACATTAAAGAAAAAGAGGCTCATTCCAGACTTACTTTGCTGACATGTTGGCAAAAGGCAGGGACTGCAATCATCTGACTTAGAAAATTGAGGTAAGCTGCAACCAATGCCATGATCCCACAGCGATTGAACACTGGCAAGTTATCCTCATTAATGATGGCAATGTCCTACAACAAACAGGAAAACATCAAGTGGCCCAAAGTTTGCAAAATTTTCCTGTATTAATACAACTACTTCATGCTCAAAACCTAGGAACTTCCAGTCGATAGGATATGAATAACTAATGGAACCGATGCGTGTCCTGGATAGAAAATAAGGTAAAAAATGCCTTTTGACAGTTCTGTTCTTCTGCCACATAACCATACTCCCCCCACTCTAAATGCAATATTCTTCCCCAGAAATTAGAATCTATTTAAAACTATGGATTTTACACAGAATCTGAAGAAGGTAGAGAATATACTAGTGTGGAGTGCCAGACAACACAAAAGCACACACATCAGCTAATCACTCCTAACTGCATCCCTTAGAGAGACAGGATTTTGATTTTACACACAAGGAAGCAGACATAGGCTATGGACAAATGTAAGTGCTTCAAAAGGGGGTGGGGAGCTGCATCTTCAAAATGCACATTTCCTGATTTTGTTCATTCTTCTACAATTGCCAACCTCTCTTCGATAAATGCTAGGACAGGCACTCAATTCCAGTACTGCAAATGTTAGGGAACCAGCTGGAAAACATGGTAAGGTAGAACATACACGTGTCCTAGCCCTCTGGTTGGGGAGCAACAAAGGCTATGTACAGACATTAATTTTCTGCTGAGAGAATAGCTGTTCTCCTGGTAAAGCCAGAAGTGTACACGCATTCAGGCTTTTTGTCCCAGAGCAAAAATGGCTGGTCTGGGGAAACCCCCGCTCGCCCCCCTCCCAGAACAAGCAGGGTAAAATCGCTGAATGCTGGGAGACTGAATGGCTGTACACGTCCCCTGGCTTCACTCCTCCTGGGGACCAGAAGGGGCAGAGCTGAGGGAAAGGTTCCCATGTTTTCCCAAGACCAGGGTTACTCCAGTCTTGAGGAGGTGTAGAGGGCAGCTGCTCTCATCCCTCCTGTAGACCCGGAGTAGAGATGTGAAGGCCCAGAAAAAAAAACAGAAAAATTCAGGAAAAAACTATTCCCCCCCGACTTTTTTTTTGTTATTTTTTGAAAAAATAGGAAAAATTGATTTAAAAAAAATTACAAAAAAACTTTTTATGGATTTTCTTTTACAATGATGAATAAAATGTTTAAGAGAGGGTGTTTTGGGGGTGCAAGGGTGCTACACTTTAGTCCCGCAAAATGTTTTCTAATAACTGTAATAGGAAGACTTATGCAAGACTATCTACAGTACCAGATCATTACAACTCCTGTACACTGAGGACAAGCAATACAGTCCAACTCAAATGCAAGAGCAGGATGCATTTCTGCCCCAGGGAACACTGCTAATTTTCACAAGAGAAGGAAGAAGGATTCAGTGCTTTCTTTGCTTTTGGACTTCCTCTATCGTTTACTTTTAATCTAGAGGTTGGCGGATCTGCTCCTGGCCTCAAAGGACTGGGAGTGGACACTGGCAGCAACCTTCATTCATTTCTGTAGAGATTAGAAACAAGAAGCTTATTGCCCTGCTTGCTCAAAAGTCCCTGGAGAGAAGACAGAGCAAGTCTAAAGTTTCTGGAGTTGGAAAGAATCTGCCTCCTCCTCGTCCTGTGGCCTTGAGATCCACAGAAGCACAGAAGCAGCACAAAGGAGCTCATAGAAAGTATATTTTCTTTATTGAAAGGTGAGTTGAAATTTCTCTGTATTCAGTATATTAAACTATATTTTAGCTGCATTCATATATTTTCATAACCTATGTCATTCATCATTGAATTCCTACTAATCTGTTGTTTTGTGACAAGTCACCCAATCTTAGCAGTGAGGTGAGGCCTGCAGGGCAGGGAAGTTGCTCACGGTTAACTCTGAGGAGGCCTCACCTCCATCCATTACTTAATTTGTACATGCTGTAGCTTAGTATTTATATGGGCAAGCTAGGCTACTAAATTACATTTTTCTTTTTTCCTTCCTCAGCAAAATGGTACGACCAACTTCTAGCATATCGAAGCATTTTCATACTGCAAGTTATTCTGAGAAAAAATGTGATTTGCAAATACTGTCAAAGGAAATATGCATTTCCAAATGCTACTAGGACAACCAAACACATCCTTGTATGTAAGAAGTGTCCTGCAGACATTAAAAAAATCCTTCATGGGTGTAAGTGAGAAGGAGGTCGATCATGATGATGAAAGTGCAAGTAGCTCTTTCCAGCATTCTCCATCCAGAAGTCCTCCTACTGCTGCTGATTCTATAATATCAGCATCACAAAGGGTTGCCCAGCCAACATCCTCAAGTAACCAAATACTGCAACTAACTGTATGCAAAAGACTCTCAATAGCTTAATTTGTAGACAAGATGGCACCTGAAAATCAGGAAAAAATTGACCAAGCTCTTACAATTCTATATTCTCCTGGGATGCCATTCTCAATAACTGAAAACGCGTACTGGCAGGAAGCTTTTAAATTACTAGAGCATCACACCATTTGCCCAGCAGACATTCTTGGAGCAAGCCTCTTTTAGAGTCAGAATATGAAAGCATAATGCAATCTGTACAAGGATAAACCAACAAAGCACTGCATCTTGCAGTACTTACAGATGGATGGACAAATGTGCAAGGAGAAGGAATCATAAACGTTTGTGATAACACCTGAACTAGTTTCTTTTACAGAAGCATTGAAACAGGAGAGAACAGGCATACTGCAGAGTATATCACTAGTGAATATATATATATATATATATATATATATATTTGTGAAGTCTTACAGAAGACTGGGAGTGGTAAAGTATTTGTGTTGCTGACTGACAATGCAAAGTAACATGAAAGCAGCATGGGAGATCATAATGGATGAATATCATCATGTTACTGCAATAGGATGTGCATCCCATGGGCTTAACTTGCTTCTTAATGACATCATGAAGTTGGACACTCTGCAACAGATCTACAGAAGAGCAAAAGTAGTTATAAAACATGTAAAACTTACTTATAGGGTAGCTGTAGTCTTTAAGAAGAAGCAGGAAGGAAATAATGCAAAGAATAATGTAGTGACACTCAAACTATATAGTAAAGCTAGATGGGGGTGGAGTGGTAATCTCATTTAAAAGGTTACTAAAAAACAAAGCAGCTTTTCAAGAAACAGTTAAAACTGAGGATCTTAAAGTACCCAGAAGTGTAAGGAACACTACTTGATGAGGATGTCTTCTGGGTTCAGCTGCAGAACTCCCTGAAGATTCTAAAGCCACTTTCTTCAGCAATCACTGCATTTGAATCAGACAGCGCACTTTTGTCAGACATTCCTTACCAAATGGAACAGATAAAAATCAACTGCTTTTGAGAATCTAAGTGCATCTCCGTTTACAAGTACAGAAGAAAGAAAAGTGAAAGATTTTATTAACAGACAGGAAGAAATTTGTTGCCAATCAAATCATGCTGCTGCAAGTCTCTTGGATCTAAGATTCAAAGACAGAAATGTTAATGATGATAGTGCTGCTACTGCATTTGACTGAATTGCAAAACAAGCAACACACTTAGGGCATGATGTTGGAAAGGTACTTTTAAATGTTGCAGAATACAGAACATCTTCAGGTATTTGGTCCAGGAATTCAGCCTGGGACTTTGCCAAGCATATCCCTCTTGCAAGATGGTGGCAAGGCCTTTTCACAACACAGCCTCTGACTTCTCTTGCTTCTTGCCTGCTTCATATTCCTCCATCTTGTGCAGCATGTGAAAGCAACTAGTCTATGTTTGGAAATACTCACACCGAATAAAGAAATACACTAACACATGGAAGAGTAGAGAAGCTTGTCTCAATTTGGGCAAACCTTCAGTTTGCAGAAGCTCATGAAGATAATAACAACGAAGGATCAGAAGAATCAGAAACAGCAGATACTGCTGATAGTGACAGCTTTGAAAATGAGACTGATTAGACAAAGTTTCACGTAGCAAAATTTGTATTCAAGGAGTCTTGGTTTGTTCCTTTTTTCTCAGCTCTTTTTCTAAAAATGAGTGATTTCTATATCCACTTGACACAGTGGAGGAGTCCAGGATACATAATAACTTTCTTTGTTTTCCTATAATGTTGATGGTTTCTTCTATTTTCAACTTTAATTTTTGCCTGCTTCTCATAAAAACTAGCAAAAATTAAGAGACGCTAGGTTCCTTAGAGTTCAGCAGCTTGTAGCTCCATTTGTAACAAAAATTAAAAACATTTTAAAGTAAATCCAATTAGTAAATTTGTAGTTATTGTCTGAATAAACTACACTTTTAAATTTAAATGATATCAAACATGATAATTTTATGAGCAAACCAAGTTATACACGATACAGTCTATGTTCTTAAAATAGTAAAGTGAATTTGGATCTGTAAAGGGCGCTAAGAAAATAAGTACTTGCATAAATTTCAATTTTCCCCCAGATTTCCATTCCCCCCTCCCCCCAAAGCCCTCCAGAAAAAATGTGTTTTTTTTCCCCCATGGCGTCAAAATTTCTGGAAATTTTACATCTCTAACCTGGAGGGGAGAAGCAGCCAGCAGCTACTCCCACTGGCTTCTCACAACAGTTTTCCACATGAAAAGCTTTGCCAGGCTGTTCCTTTCACTCAACTGCTGGGCACTGGGAACCAGGCAGCAAGGATCAGCACAGCTCCCTGAGTGCTTCTCACATTGGGAGTTACTGGTATAAGTAGCAGGCAGAGGTTTTGTGCTGCTGCTCTCTCTGCTCGACTCCCGGAAAGAGGGAGCAGCTCTGTCACCTGGCTGGGAAGAAGGAAGAGAACAGCGAGGAACAGCCCTCAAGCCCCTTCTCTGAGCCAGGGAAGTGCCCAACTTCAGGAAGGGGCAATGGGCTGTGCCTTATTGCTACCTTCCCCTGTCAGGCCAATTCAGGAGAGAGGAAGAGGAGAGGAGCAGTTACTGGTGTTTCCTGTCTCACACCCTGATGACCAGGAGAAAAGCTGTGCATGGCCTGCTCCTCACCTTCCCCACAATGACATCAGACAGGAGTAGTGCACAGCCTGTCGCTTGCACCGTGCACAGCTCCAAGTGACCCAGGAGAACGCAGCAGGGCTCCCAAAAGGCTCCCTGACAGCTTGCCACTGGAGAATACAGAACTTTAGCTCAATTTTGCCCAAGAGAAAAAGAGATAGAGGGATCTTCATAGATGAAGGTGTACCCTCTCTCTCTTTCTGTGCAAGAGCCAGTGCTCTTGCATGAAAAAACACTCAAATAGCTCTTACAATCTCATTTTGTTTGGAGAAGGGTATTTCTCCTAGCACAAATATAACAATTGCCCATAGCAAAAGGCAGTTAAGTAAATGATTTTTGTGTTGAAGAAATTAACCAAAACAAATTAAGGTTTTTTTTAATTTAGGAACAAGACCCAGGCTGTATTTTCAAAAATAAGGTTTCTAAATAAATGACTTTTAAAGTTTTTAAAGATAGCGAGCAGTTGTTTGTCTCGAAGTCCCAGTTAGGTTCTCAAATACACATTTGGCACCATTGAGTAATTTCCCTCTCAAAAGCCAACCTAAACAAATTCCTCTGATTACTCAGCTTTTTGGATTCATATTCTTCTTATGGGCATTTTCAGCCTCACCCACACAAGCAAAGATGTCTCTGTGTTAAAGGGATAAATTAATTGCCAAAGGCAGAAATCTTGTTTCAGACTAGTTTCATTATTTGCACTCTGGTACAGCTCCTCCCCTTGCTTTAGTCAATAAGGGTCTGGATGAGTGACATTGTACAATTAAGATGCACATTTTCTAGTTCGGCCATCTTTTGATGCATCAATACACATCAAGGGAAAGGGTTGGTGGCAGGAGGAAAGAACTTGATCAGAATGCAGGGAACAGACTCTGTCACAACCCAAATCAAGTGACTGTCCCTGACACAATAGATCGCCCTCTAAATGACTGGCATTACCCTAAATTTAGTCATGTTCCGCCTCATTAGGCATTCCTACTTGGCGGTGTGTCATTGGTTACTTTAAAGGTATAAAATTTTGTGCAGTTTCCGCCAAAGTCGGAGAACGCTGAGCACGTGGTAAAGTACGGGGGACTTTGCCATGCGGCAGAGAAGGCTTGGTGGGCTGATCACCCACCGACATCTCCCTGTCTGTTCCCGACATATCCCTTATATGCTCATATATAGCCCATGCTCGTTGCGACTACAGGTTCATCTTGCTAGCTCGTTGCGTTATCTCCGTTCTGTAACTACGCAAGGAACCTTACCGCCTATGTCAAGATAGTAAAAGCTAAAGTAAAAGGGTTTTTTTGCAACCAATACGCTGTGTCCCGCCTCTCCATCTACCAGCCCACCTGATGTCTGCTTAATTAACCAGCGTTTCCCTGGGTCAGCTCTGCCCGGCCAAGACACACTCTATGGCTTCACATTCTTCTAAAGGGCTGACTGTACTGGACTAACAGCGGATTTCTAACAGATAAGGAACATAGAGAACTATATAGCATAAAACCCTTGTTTAATAAATAATATATATATTATTCAAGAAAGAGCAAGGGGTCCACCAATAAAGACTTTTGAGTTGATACTGATGGCTGATTATTAAAGAGCCATACTGGCTGATAACAATCCGACTGCCGATATGCAACCCAGGAGCTTGAAGAGTAGCTTCAGGCTGGTAAATCTGTGGTGGGGAAGGGTGTGGGGGGCAGATCAAGGCCCCCACAGCAAGGGAGGGAGTGGGGCTGGGGCAGAGGCAGGGGCTGCACAGCCAGGGCAGGGCAGGGAATGGAGCCATGAGGGCTCGTCAGTGAGTGTGGGGGAAGGTTGACTCCTGCCACTGCAGGTACCCCTGGTGGAGGCATGGGGGGCACGTGCCCGTCAGATCTGTACACTGCCCATTATGGGCCAGGCTCTTCCTGGTAGGAGGGTGAAGGCTGGGTTGGGGCTGCACTTGGGGTGGGCTATAGTGAATTTTGGGGTGGCTGTAGCCCCCCCATAGTCCTCCTCCCAGTGCTGCTGCTGCCCACCCCAAGCAGTCCCAGCCCAGCCCTGCCTGCATTGGGAAGAGCCCGGTACCAGGCCTGAGTGCCCAGCAGGCAGCCTGCCCTCACCCTACACACAGTTCCAGTGGGCACATGCCCCCCCCCCCGCCTTCCTCAGGGATGCGCACAATGGTGGGCGCTATCCCGCACGCTCCTGGATGAGCCATGACTGTCCTGTGCCCCAGCTGCACGGTGCCTGCTCCTGCTGCAGCCCCACTCCCTCCCTCATCATGCCTCTTCCCTCTGCAAGCCCCTTCCTCCCCCCCACAAAAGTACTGGCCGGACACTTGTCTCCAAGCTGCCAGGCTACACTTCTGGCTGCGTGCATCAGCGACATTATCGGCCACATCAGCCAAAAAAGGCCAATTGCCAATAATGTCAATTTTAATTTTATTGCTGCTGATAAAATAGGACCTCTAGAAGAAGCACCAGTAAGTTTCCTGGTCGTTTTTGATAGCCAGGTATGCTTTGGGGAAAGAATGTATAGAACTGAAGTTGATACTAAATTTGGTGATAGCCACACAAGGAAAGAATGTCTTAGCTCATATGGTATCTTCTGCATCCATTATTTATTGATTAGATTTGGATGGAATGGTGTGGTTGCAGGTTTGAGTGTTAATGTATACATTTAAGGTCTCCATCCATACGTCTTCATTTCAGAAGCATACCTGCAAAGCAATGGCCAGTCGAATGAGGTCAATGACCACTTCTTCATTAGCTAGTTCGATCGTGGTAAGTGCTAGAGATGTGTACAGCAATTCAAAGTTCTTTTCAACATTGTCATCTTCTTTACAGCCTAAGTAAATGTGTCTATACAACTGCTGTCCATGCTAAAAAGGAAGAAAAAGATTGTGAGCATTATGTTTAGAGACTACTTTAAAATATATGCAAGAGCAGGAGATTAAACAAAAAGCATTCATTTTCCACCTTAATTGGCATTTTAGAGTAACATGCAAACCCAAATTGATACAAATCACACATTAATTGTATCTGCTCAGTACCATGTTTACATTCAGGTGAAGTACTCAATTATCTTACACCAATTTATAGAAGTGGAGGAAGTGAACAACATGTGTTAGGTAAAATTTTCAAACACTCTTAAATAAGGAACTTTAGTCTCTTTTTCAAAAGGAAGGTCTGCAGACAAACTGCACACTGACTCCCATATGCCTCAATCATTTTTCAATACAGAACTTAAATATAATTGAAAAATGCATGCCTTGTCATCTTGAATAGCAAACCAAACAAGAATAAGGATCTATAACTATCAACCTATGCCTTCAGTAACCTTCCCAACTATACAGAAAGGTTTTGCTCTTTATACCACAAAAATAGCTTTAAGAAATTTGTATTTCAAGGGAAAAAACCCCAAAATGATACAGCAGAATGGGGCAAAAATGATTTAGAAGTTTTGTGTACTGAATCCACAGAAGATATAAATGTACTTCAGCCGGCAGCTACAGAGCTCAACTTTCACTCGAGCTCTAGACGCGCATAGAGATGAACAAAGAAAATTGTAGCAAAGTCTTCAAGAGGGGAAAAAAGGTTTTATTAAAAATAGGAAACAAAGTATTCAAAGTGGGGTAAATTATTGGCCTAATTTCATCTTGTATTTATACTGATATACGAATGCTGATAATCTGTACATTTTCACCTACATGAAACTCAAACTTCAGTTTCCCAAAGATATCCAAGGTGGAAAATGCTCTAACTTGCATAATGTTCTTTAAAAAATTGTGACCCAAAGTTCTTACAAAAGATACTATGTCAGTTGTTCTGAACCTCATTAGTCTCAAGGAACCCCTTGGAATATTCAGTTCTTAGCTTTCATCCGTTTCTTGATTACAGAAGAATCCTGTTGCAAAGAACTCAGAAAAACCATAAATGTCAGAATGTTTCTGACATTGTGGAATCTAATTTGAAATCTCTAGATTTATCTTGTGATTCATGTTTGCACACCTACCAATGTTAATATTGTGCAGCACTGTTAAAATGTTCTCATGGCATTCCAAAATGCCACGGCACCCTATTTGAGAATCACTATGCCATGTAATACGCATATCGAAGATAACTCATCCAGGCTAGAGAGATTGAATTTTAGGAAACAAAAATGAAATGATGAACATCTCTGAAGCAGAAACAACCCTTGGGCTTGAAAATAAAAGGCACAGGCCTTGCAATGAGTTGGGCTTACAACAATACGCATTTCTCTACCTCAATTTGGCCTTCGACTACCAGAATAAAGACAAAAAGCAATCCCTTTCTAAACTCAGTGTTACATGCAGACTAGAGGACTAATACGTCTCAAATAGTTAAACACTTTTAATGTAGCACAGGGTAATCTTCTCTGAAGTATTAAACCTGTTCTTCTTGTTAAAACTGTTAAGGCTGGAGATCTCTTCATTTCTGATGTTATAAAAATAAAAGCCTAGGCATATGTGAATATTGTATAGAATCCTGACTGTACTGACTTAAGCAAAAGCATGAAAAATCCAACATTTATGTAAAGATTCAACTCAATTTTATCTGAATGTAAAGTAAAGTATACTTATGATTTTGGGCAAATGAAATTTCAACTCTGTTTAAGATCTTTCAGAATAAGTATTTTAAAGAAGAAAGCCAGTTAGCATTATAAAAATACAAAATCAGTATGCTGCTTTCATATCTAATAAGCAGCAAAACATTAATTTCAGACAGAGTGAGATATTGTGATATGGACTATCAATCAAACAGGTCATAGTGAGGTTTCTAAAAACCTACTCAGATTTAGTGATTTTTTTCTAAAAAGCACAAGCTGTATGAAACAGTTCACAATGTCCCAGGAAGTGTTATAGTATACAGGAAACCTCAGAACAAACCAAAATCAATAAACAGAATACACGAAAAAGCCAAGAATAATCTAACTGCAACTCCAATTTTTAAAAGAGTGCCTATCAGCTTTTCCAGGCTGATGAAAGTAATAGGTTCTCCAAACCAGCATTTCAGTTTAAAACAATATTTCTCTTGTGATTTGAATTGATTTATTCCATAGAAAAACTAATTTTTGTTACAACCAATACCATTTTTTTCTGTGACTTGCAAGGACATAACTAACAAAGATATTTACATCTCCATAGCCAGAAACTCATGTCAAATAGATACAAACAATTATTTTGGGATCAGGCACAATGAGAAATCAGAGCGGCAAAGCAAAGCCTTAAAGGATAAAGACAACTTTTATTAGTAAGAGACAGTAAACTGAAAAGGTATCAAAAAATGTTCCTCTTCAAAAATTCACTTTCCTATTTTCTTGCAAATTTGCCTTTGCATGAGCCTTTAAAAAAAAAAAAAGTGTCTTGAAAAAAGCATGCAAGTAAAATATGTAAACACCACATGGAAAAGATGAACAACTCTCTTATTTGGAAATGCACTTTTATAGAAGTTATTTGGAATTAAATCTGTATGAAAGGCCACATTAATATAATGGGAGTTCCACAAAAGGTAGTTTCCCTGCAGCATTAGGGTTTTGAGCCCTGGTTCTGAAAACACTTATGCCCCACCCCAACCTTTTTTATGCAAGTTTTCTCACTAAATGCAAGACTAGATGGTCTCTAAAAGTCAAAGTGGTGTCAATATTTCGAAGCCACTGTAAATTAAAATCAAATCATAATCTAAAGATATGCAATTTTATATTAAAATACTGTAGAAGCAAAGACAAGTTAAATTATTCAATCCTACCCCAACCCTTATTTCTTCAGGGAAACAATTAACTGTTTCATGTTATTACCTTTTTCATGAAGCTCACATCTTGCCGTGTAATTTTGTCTCGTTTTATCTTCAGATCAGAAACATCAGGTATAATTCTAGAGGCAACCGAATACATCATTTTATTAAGACAACCTTACCAATTATAAATGTGTAAAGAAAAAGATGTATGGGGAAAAACAGGCTTTGATTGTGTACATATGTGCATGCACACACACTATTCAAAACATTCTTGAACTAATTTCCATTTTAACTATATCCATGTTTGAACAATGACATTCAATTTTCAGTTTTAAAGGAGGAAAACTATAAATGTAATTATGACTCAAGCACAAAACACTTTTACAGTGCAAAAACTGCCTTCCATGAAGGAAATATACAACTTCAAAATTAATTAAACCATTAACTATTCAGAATGACCATTTAATAGACAGCATATTAGCATTTGGATATGAAAACAGCATTCTAACAGTCTCTTTCTATTTTGTTACAGCAAGGCAGAATGATTTACAGGAATGAATAAACAAGACAGATCTGGGGACGGTGTGTAAAGAACCAGTTCCAACAACCTAAAGTCTGGAAAAATAGTGCATTAAAATATTGTTTGAAAAAATATAATTAATTATCTATATTACCTTATTCCTCTAAGTTTTGCTCGGTTGTTATGCCGATCAATAAGATTATGCAATATTTCCAAGACCAATTGCCTTAGTTCAGAGTCTTCCATAAGTGAAGGAGACAGTAAAGGATCAAGAAATGCAGCAGGAAGTGCAGCGGCAATGGTCTTTGCATTATATCCTGAAGTCACCTGTTGTTTAAAAGGACATTACTGTTGACATTAGCACTACTCATGTTTCATTTAAGAATTCTTTACAGTCTCATGTTATTTCTGAATAAGCAGGTTTTGTGGCAGTGTTTGTGATGTAGCTCTCTCTCTTCAGCAGAGTTTTCTAATCCCTTCCCACCTTCCAATAAGAAAGCAGTATTTCCTAAACCTAAATTATTTGTGACCAGATATTGCAAGGCTGTCTTAATGCAAAGCCTGCACTTCAGATAATAATTACTGCAATTATTTTTTCTCATTTACAGCCTTATCTAGCCAACGTACACTGGAGTCAATGGAAAGGTGCAACTGATTAACAAGCTCTGAATCATGGCATTAAAGCCCTGGTCTTGAAGTTGCATCAGCATGGGTTCTGCCACCATGAAAGCAGTTGCAGATACAAATCTTCATGTGCACATCTAAACCAATACTTGTACACACTATCAGACTGAACAAAGAATTAAATAGGCTGGAAACTGAAAAAAGACCAAAACCAGATTAAAGATACTTAGTGTCCTTTAACTTGCCCCTTAACAAGCAAGTAGGGAATGAAGGAAGCTCTCTACCATGCATACTGTCAAGCACTCCTAAGAAGGTGTCCATTTGCAATGAGTCCAGCCTTTGTTTTGATATTGGTAAAATCCAATCTGACTGAAAAGATTATTTAAGTACAAAAGTGCTTCTATCAAACCCTTACAACTTGGTCAAAACAAGTCAGTTTCACTTGAATATTCTAATATAATGCAGCTATTTGACAGATGAAATTTCAAATTCTGATACTTTTTACAACACTGGTTTTCTAAATCTATTTATTTATGCAAAGTATATGCTGAATTATGAGAATTTGTTTTTCTATTTAAAGCAGGAAACACCTCCATCTACTTTGAAGACTCAAAAAGCTGAAGTATTTCCTTCTCTCTCAGGAAAGTCTGCGCAGACCTGGAATAGTTCAATACCCAAATCCAGTAATTTAAAAAACGGATGAGCAAATGAAAACAATGAAGAAGAAGGGGCCTAAATAACCCACAGTCAACCTATAACAAAATGCACCCTCAAGTTTAACCAAGCAATGCTTATACTGGAGAGTGATATTAATTCAACTATGTGTAAAACTCACTAACTTCACCTTTCTGTTGAAAAGTGTGATGTATTCAGATTTTCTATTTCTATCTAACCACAGGAAAGTGCACTGCTGGGAATTCATGCAGTGCTTTTAGGACAAGATTAAGAGTCCAGGTTCCAGCAGTTCCCAGCATGACACGTGACAACTGGAAAACTTTTTAAGAGTCCTCAGCAGGTAGCACTGCCACTTACTGTGTTAAGATAGTTTAATAGTCTGGCCACTAGCTAAGCACTTCTAAAAATTCTGTACCAACTGAGGACATTGAACACTTTTGAAAATTTAGTTTTGAATTTTCAAGAATTAATAGACAATCCTCAGCACTCAAATGAGTTATCACCCCACTTTCACTATACAACTCTGATTCATCATCATGGCAGATTCATCTAGGCAATGAGTAAGGCAGTGGTCTTAGGGAAAATTAGTATGTAATCATAATGCTGTAAAAGACTCTGGGCCTTTTCATGGTATGCTTAGCATCTGTTTTATTTAGATCACAGTAAGCATTACTATGAGTTAATAAGTTTTCTAAGCAGTAGCTTACTACAATTTAAATAAAACACATCCTAAGCACTGGAGTCACTGAAAACAATCAAGTCACAGACTAAGTTCATATAAGCATTCCCCACACTATGTCCCCAATCTGCAAGAATAAATCTAACTGGATTTAGTAATGTATACAGTGTTTTTACACATCACTTGAAGAACAGAAAACATTAAGAAAATATATTTACCAGAGGAAAAATATTTGTACTCATGGTGAGACCTTTTAAAGTGCTGAGAGAGGCCTAGGGAGGAGCAGCACTCCTTGAGTGATGGTCACTGAAGTGTTATGTGCAAGTAACAATGCCTCAGAAGATGCTACAGTAATTTAATGATACACATCTGCTACTATACTTTAAAGCGTGCACTTACCACTCTACCAATCAGGACTTTCCTAGTGAAGGAGAGGAAAAGAATGTGATTTTGGAATCTGCCAGTACTGTTGACAAAACTAACCAAATCCTCTCGAATTCTTCAGGCTTGCCAGATATTTATGGCTGATATCTATGCTCTGGGGAAAAGACTACTACCTAAGCAAATTATAACGTAACTGAGCTAGAGCATTCATTTTACATTTTGTTAACATGAACACATGCTTTAAGTTATAATTACATTAGAATCAAAGTATGCCAGATAAGTTATTCTTACTTTGTAAGGGAACAGATGACCGTAATTGCATACCACATGTACCTTTTTCTCCTCAAAATGAGCCCTCCAAAAATTGATGCGTGTTTTAAGCAGAGAAACTAATTGTCTCTGCTGGAATAGAAGCATGGAGGAATACAAGTAGGAAGACACTGTGCTATAATGGCTGCCACTACTGTCTACGTCAGCAAGCAGCAGGGACAGAGTCCAATTTTAACTCTCTTATAGCTGCTGGTGAATTGGCAATAGCTTGTGGCCGAGCAGCCATATTTGGCAGCAGTTGTGAAAGGGTTAACACTACCTTGTGCCTGAAGCAGCCAGTGAACTGACTGAGGGCACATTCAGCTCTCTACCACGATGTTGGAAAAATCTCTTTTCCCCTATATTCTGCCTTCCAAAAACAAGGTGCTCATCTTATTTCAGAGCATGTGGTAAGCAAGAAGATACGCTATTTTAGGAAATACACTGTAAGAGGAAGCTTACCATAATTAAAGACCTCAGCAACATGATCTGAATTCGCCTAGTTCCCAAATCCCTAGAAAAAGAAAAAAAAATAGCTTAAATCTATATATCTGTGCATCTTCAAAATACTATGCAACCACAAATACATCAGTTAATTAGATATAATAAATGACTGTTTAATGTTTCAAAAGGATAGCTACAGGCAAACATAACTGAGTAAGCAATTAAAGAGAGAAGGTCATAAGTAAACTATGTGAAGTGAAGACTGTATAAATGTCAGACGTGTCTTAATTCTGAATGAAATTTACATTTTAAATACTCCATACTGTATGAATTAGGTCTAATTTTTAGAAGTGCAAAGCGCTGCTGCTTCTAAAGAATTCAGAAGGAATTGTGGGTATTAAAGTCCTGTGTCTTAAAACCGAACACCCAAATATAAAAGCTCAGAAAACTGTGACTGTGAACTATAATACAAGAAGGCCTCGTGACAAGCGTGCAGAGTGCCATTCAGTTTGCTTGCATGTTGATGTTGCACTCACTTTGGGTGAATTAATTTTTTCAGCAGTGACAGGAATCAACACAAGTGATAAGGACACCTTCTGATATAAGGCTCAATAATCAGGTCTCAAATATATTTAGGAGAAACAAGATTAAGGACTTTAAAAATTAGTATTTCCAGCTCAGATCAACTCACTACTTTATGGACCTGCTAATGTATGAGTGCAATTTGGTTATAACCCAAAACAAGATTTTTTTCCTACTGTGTTCTGAGCTAACTGCCAGTGGTGAAGAAATCCTATAATGCAAAATACTGGAGTATGAATTACAGCTCCTTAGTCACACTCTCATAAGAGGGCATGCAGCCTTTTCAAACCATCACAAAATAGAGGTAGCTGGAACAAACTCTCAACCAAAAATGGCACGCCCTGGAAATATATTTCAAATGAACTATGAATGAACTGTCAAAATGATTCCAAGATTCTTAGCTTGATTACCTATGAATGAATCCCATCAGCAAGCAGGTAATAAGACAGGAAGATCAAGCCTCCTCAGAGAAAATGACACTTCAAGCAAACAAACTATCTTCTTGGGAGAGGAACTCTAGTTCTGGACACATTGTTGGTAGTATCATTTAAGTATGCTCGAGAACACTGAACTTTTACAGACCACTGGATAGGTACTACTCACCTCGGTCAACAGTTGATATTTACTATTTTATTAGAATAGCCCTCATTGCCACATTATGTCCAGCCCATATTTAGAAGGCAACCCCTCTCTTCAAGAGACAGAACGTGAAACCCTAAGAAATGTTGCAAACTTTCATAAGCAGCTCTGACCCATGGCTCCGTAGGGCCTGCAGCTGTCCGGTCCCTGGGCTCTGCACCCCAGGTGCCTCCATCGCACTGGGATGGCACACAAAGGACACTGAACAAAGTTTTCATAAGGAAAAAGATGTTTTATTGTTGGTGGGTGGTGGAAGGGCTCTGTTTGTTGGGGACGATTCTTTTATGCAAGGGGAACAAAAACTTGTTCTTGTGAGATGTCTGCAGCTAGTGTGGTGCTGGGGTGGGGGATCCATGGGCGGTGATGCAAGTGGGTTACAGCGGGAAGTGCTGGAGGAGGCAGCTGCCCAGCACCTTCCACATCCAGTATCCTGGCTCCCACTGGCAGGTGCATGGCCCTCCTGGGGCCTCAGCGGTGGAGGGGTTGGGGGGGGTGGGGGGTGCCGCAGGTGGTGCTCCCACTGCCAGGCATCCTCTGTGTGCCACACCTCCACCCAGGCCTCATGGAACAAGGCCTTGCAGATGGCATGCAGCACACAAGCTGTGAGGGTAACCTCCCTCCCTGAGGGGAGGTTGTCCTCAGCAAATTTAAGGTGGGCAGTAAGGGTATGTCAGCATCCCTTGAGGCAGCTGAAGGTGTGCTCTACCAGGGAATGGGTCCAGCCCAGACAGCGGTTAAAGTGGGCCTGGCAGGGGTGCAGGTGGCTGGTGTAGGGCCACATGAGTCACAGCAGGGGCAGGTTGGTGGGGTCCCTGATGAGGAGGGGTAGGACAGCCCTGGCACCCCTGGCACAAAGCATCCACTCTCCACCAGGCTGGAGTTCTGGAAAACACGGGCATTGTAGGCACTGCCTGCTCACGTGTGAAGGCCCTGTGGTGGTCCACGATGCCCTGGATCGCCATGGAGTGAAAGCCCCTTTGGCTGTAATGGGGTCAGTCACTGTGGGGAGGGCAAGTGAGGGGTATGTGGGTCCCAATCCAGGACCCCAACTGCGCTTGGGGAATCCCAGGGCACAGAACCCCACCACCACTGCCAGGGGATCATGCATGCGAAGCACAGTGTCCCCTAGCACATGTCCTGGAGGGTACCACACGCCTCCAAGACTGCCTTCCTGGCAATGGCCTTTCCCATGCCAGATAGGTGGCCAACATATTCCAGGCTGACAGGTGTGGATAGTTTGAGCAGGGCAAGGACTAGCTGGGTGTCCATGGGGAGAGGTGGCTGCATGCCAGTGGGCTGCCACTGCAGAGGGGACCAGAGCTACTCCAACAGGTCCTGGAAGGTGGGCTGGGTCATCCTGAAAGCCTCTAGCCATTGCTTATTGTCCCAGGTGCACTGGGCAATGTGCTACCACCAGTCCTGGCTGACCCAGTGCCCCAGAGTCTGCAGGGATGGAGGCCCTGGAGGGTGACAGTGGCCCCAGTAGTGGCTGGGGTCCAGCCAGGTGGAAGGGGTGGAAGTGGCAGGTGCACTGTGGTGTCCCTGGGATGGCATGTGGCAGGTGGCTGCTGTGCATGGGTGAGCCAGGAGGGGCAAGACGGCTGTGGGCTAGGCCACAGTTGGTGCGGCGGGCCAGCAGGGCCAGCATGGTGGCCTGGAGGAGCGTGGAGCACTGGTTGTCTCTGCCAGGGACAGGGGCTGGAGCAGCCATAGCGTGGGAGGCACAGACGGGGAGGAGAGTGCTGCCGTGTGCTGTCCCTGGGCTGGGCACGCTGCTTCTGTCCAGGGAAGTAGCTGGCCAAAGAGCAGTGAGTGGGGCTGCCTTTTAAGAGAGCTGCTGGCAGCTGCAACTGGAGCCTGGAGCATCCCCAGGTGGCAGTAGGGGCCCATTGTAGAGCCCTGGGAAGCAGGAGAAGTTTGGCAGCAAATCTGCTTCCATCTCCCTGCACACGTAGATAGATGCTTGCCCAGGACTATTTACTCACAAGTAATTTACTTGCGAGTAAACTGGTGCCGCAGCAAATTAATCATTAAGCCTGAGTACAAAAAACAGAAAGAAAGACTGACCCACGTTTTGAATTAACTAATATTTGAGCTGGGTGAACAGAATTGCACTTAAGCACCTAAATCCACTTCTGCACCTAAATTAGTCAAATAGAATCTGCTTCTAGGTGACCTACAATTTAAACCAAAATGAGATTGTTCAGGGTGTTACCATGTAACCAAGTATACCTAGAATGAATAATGATCTCTTAATCACTATTCTTATAAAGGGGAAATGTAGCCTTTATATGTTAGTGTCACAGGAAAAATTTAGCTCATAATGACAGACTTAAACAAATGTCTAACTTTTAAATATAGTGAATTCACAGCAGGATAGCTCCAGGGTGTCCCTACATCCAGGTCCTTCAATCAGGCAGCGCAAATAGCTGTTCCAACATAGCAGGACTGCTCTGACTGAGCAGGGTAAAGGGCTGTTACAAACCAGCCTGAGCATCGATTTTCCCAACAGCTCTTCCTGGTCTGAACTTGCATGTTCCTCTTGGAAACAGAAGGAAACCAGACAGTCCCACTTGCTCATTACAACTCTCTTCTTGGGAGGAACATGTGTGAGGTGAGACTGGGAAGGGCTGCAGAAAAAGCATAGGGTCCAACCACAGCTGCATCCCAATCAGCTTCTACAGAAGGCTCGTGGGGCATTTTAACTTGGCCACAGCAGCACCACGTCACAGGTCTGATCTAGCGACACAAATTCAGTATAAATTCCTCAGTATGACTACTACCAAATCTGAAAACCAAGTAATATAAAATGAAGCCGAAAACTTTTTGAATTATTCAACTGTCTAAGAATCTGTAGTCATAGGACAACTATATAGCTCACAGACCATGTTTCATAAAAACTTACAAAATTAATGGAACAGTAAGTGGATAATCTTCAAAACAGCCGTAGGACTGTGAGGCACAGAACACTACTGCAAGGGGAGGGGCGATCAAGAGAGTTTTCCAATGAACTCTAATTAAATACGTCTTGTGGGGATCAGGTTCATAATGATGGCACAGTGTTTGACCGGTTTATAAATGATATTTAAACCCAGAAGTTGGGATTTTAGATTTAAATTTGTTTTAAATTTTTCATTTTACCAGGGCTTCATAATCATAAAAAGTAGGAAAGCATACAAACCCAAGGTAACTTGTATCCAGTGAATGTGAAGATGTCCCCAAAACAGGTACTTTCCCCATGATGAACAGCATAATCTCCGATCTCTGGTAATCTGGAAGATTGCTTCCGAAAAACCCTAAATAAAAGCAAGAGACAGCACTGAAGAGAGGAGAAATATCAGCTACTCTTAGAACAGGAATAAAATGCCCATTTCTACCCGAGTTTCCTGTACCTTCTGAAAAAAAAAAAAATCTGCTCTGTAATGTATATGATTCACCCTCATCTGTGCAACTCTGCTCCTTAGCGTACACCATCTTGTCACGACTCCGGCATCCCCCCCCCAATAAACACTTGCTATTCTCATCCCTCCTGAGTAATTATACGATTTAAACTAGAACATTTGACATTAATTATTAGTTAACAAGAGTACTGAGGAGCTGGAAATTTTCTTTGTTAGAACAAAATTAAATTCCTTACTTTTGCACTTTTTTATGCTATTATCAGACATGAATGGGGTGCTGAAATAATTTTTACAAGAATATGAGTATGTTCTTCTTTCATTTATGTACCATTGTATACCAACACTAGTTTATATTTGAGCTAGAAGGTAATCTAAAACCATAATAAAAAAATTCTCTCAAGAAAGCAGAGTTTCACTACAGCATTGAGAAATAATTACTGAGTCCTCGGAATGATAGCATAAAGATTTAAGAAATGGGTAGACTTACTGAACAAGATTTGAGAGATTCAAACCTTAAATTGAGGGAATGGCTAGTGGAATTGTTTTCATTAAAAAGTACTGCAACACAGTTAGTACTAAAAGAACAGAGGGAAGCAGAAGGGAAATCATATTAATGGAATTATTTACAGAAGCTTATGCCAAAATAAGATTTTATTTCTCTTATGCAGTAATTCATGTATATACACAACTGGCCATTAGGGGTCATTGTTGCAGCTATGTTCAATTTTGGTTTCCACAAGTTTTAAAGAAGTAACTAGTAAAACACATCTCCTACCATATACAGTAATGCCCACGCAGGTTTCATATCAGGAGTATTTAATAGCATCAGTGATCCACAAGACTAAATTTTTATGATTCTAATGTAAATCAAAGGATGAATCTATATTTCAAGGGATATCATAAAAATAGATAAATACAAGCAATGGGCTTCTGCCTATATATTCAAAGTCTGTATCAACTCTGTGATGCTAAAAATATGGCCTATATAGTTTAGTTCTCATTGTGCCTCAGTGACTGAGGTATAGGCCCATATAACAAGTAAAAGGAAAACTTTGTAATCATCAGTCCTGCAAAATCAGCTTAGAATCAAAAAACTAGGCCAGTCAGACATCTCTACTCTTCCTTTTAGCTCAGTGGGGAGAAGAATAAAAGGGAGGAATAAAAAGGATAGGATGCGTTTTTTACTGAGGTTCTGGGTTTTGACTTAGACATCTATGTTGTCATTTTTTTTTTTTTTAAAGAGCCTGTGCCCAAGTAAATGAAAAAAACAAAACAAAAATAAAAAAAAACCCAAATAAATCTTTACTCACCAATTGTTTGAATAATGGCATTCTGGACAATCCTCTCATCACTTTCTTTGGAGCCTGCGCTGACAATGGCACTGTCAGTTGAGCTACGTCCATCCCCTAATTCAAAATCAACGCTAAGACGCAGGTGCTTCAGTAGGGTGTTAAAGACCTCCAAGACAGTTGGGCCTACAAAGCAACACAGATTTTCTGTCTGCAGTTTTCAAATGAAAGATACCTAATGAAAGTAAACTAAAAAACTTTCCCAATCCATTTCAAAAGAAATGATAGAGTAGACACACACACACAGGTTTTATTATGAAGATGAGAATGATCATAACATTTACATGCAAACTGACTCTGAATAAAATTTTCTAAAGATACCCTAGTCATACAGAGTTGCCTAGTGGGATTTTCAAGTTTATTCACTTGCATGTGACGAAAACTTTGAGTCAGACTTCAAAAGGTACTGCATTTACTGACATACCTCTCGCACCCTACTGCCCAAAAAGTCAGCCCTTCAACCTGGGGGGGGACCATGTCTTAAGTGGGGAAGCAGACCTTTTTTTGTTGAAAAGAAGCACGAGATACAGTGCTTTAATGACTGTCAAAATAGCTCTCCCTTCTCACTGGTCATTCTGGTCTCATTCTTCTTTGGCAATCCCTAGCAGTCGAGGATGTCTTCCATGACTGTCTTATCTGTGTGTCCAAAGATATCCGATAAGGCCTATCTGGGATTTACAGGCTCTAATGTAACTCGCACATGAGGGCTGTGTGAAGTTTTGCTGGGTGTTTTGTTTCGAAGCTGTTCCGACATGTTTGGAGCTCGAAGCAGCAAAATTGAAATGAAACAAAAGGCTCTGTAGCAGCTTCAAAATGAAATGAGAGCACTCTAAACGTTTCGAAAGTTTCAAAGCCAGGCTTGCTTGCAGCGAAAGAGAAACTAAGAAGAGGGAGTGGGAAGAGGGGGGAAAGACTGCTCTGATATTGACATCTAGCTCCCTGTTCGATTTCCCAGCTCTCTGATCGCTTTCCCCAGTTCTCTGATCATTTCCCCAGCTCTTCCCAGGGGGTGTGGGTTTCAACAAGCTGTTACAAACTGCAGCGGCAGCCTGCTGAAACACAGCGTGCAGATCTGGGGGCCCATGCCCTGCAGGAAGAGCTGGGTCGGATTCTCCCGCTCCACTGATCTTTTCGCAAGCTCTCTGATCACTTCCCCCAGTTCTTCCCGGGTGGTGCAGGCCTCCAGATGGTGCTGGATGATAACAGGCTACTGCAGCCAGCTGGCGATGGGAGCTGCTCTGGGCTATTTCCCCAGGCGACAGCAGCAGCCCGGTGAAACCCCAGATGCAGATCTGGGGGCCCGCATCCCCCAGGAGGGCTGAGGAGCTGTGCTGGACTCTTCCTGGGGGCGGGGGTCCCCAGATCTGCATGCAGGATGACAGCAGGCTGCCCTTCATGCAGACCTGGGGACTGCACCCCCTGGGAAGTGTCTGGCACAGTCCCATAGCCCTCCTGGGGGGCACAGACCCTCAGATCTGCAGGCTGCCACCGCTGGCAAGAGATAAAGAGTTTTGCTTTGAACAGCTAGAGATGCAGTTTCCCAGAAACCCCTGCACCTATCTCCTTGAAAGTTGTCAGACTTCATGCCCTCAGAAGGGGCTACTATCCATGCAATTGGCATCCAAATTAGGCAGGAAATGATGACGTTATACACTTTTTCATGATTCCCCATTACAGACCTATTGGACCACATGTCAAAACAGTGTTGAAACAATTTAAATGAAATAAAACAGAACAGTGCTTCGAAACAGTGACACAAAACACTGTCCCTCTGAAATGGAGAAATAGAAGTCAAAATGAAACAGTGCTGTTTTGCACAGCCCTATCAGATATGTGTTCCCTTGTGGAGTGGGTGGTGTTGGATCTTTGATTTGGTCTATGATATGCTACTTCTGCTGCTTCCGCTTGTCCGTCTCCCACTGTTGTTGTGAGGTTTCTGAGTGCTGAGATCCCTGCAGCAGACTTCCTCCGTTTGGTGTGGTCCTGGGTGATTG
>JAGPOW010000261.1:12729743-12752196 GCA_030014935.1 Caiman crocodilus
CCGGGGTCATCTGACCCCGGTGCTCTTTCCTGCCAAGGCAGGGGGTCAGACTAGATGATCTGCCCAGGTCCCTTCCGACTCTAGACACTATGAAACTATTTTAAAAAATCATAGGCCTATAGCTAGATTTTGGTATCTGAGCTCGAATTAATTTTTTAGACTGTGAAAACAGATATGCAGGAAAGCTATTAAAAAGATATAAACCAGGGGTTGGCAACATTTTTGGCCAGGGTCCCAAAAACAATCCAACCCTGACCCATACCTTGACTTGGCGTATGAGAAGCGGACTGCAGGGGAATTGCAAGGGGCCCAATCCCTGTTGCTGCTGGAGGCTGCATCCGCATCCCCATCTCCAGGCAGATGGTGGGGCAGGGGGACAAAGGGGAGGGGGGTGGCATGGCTCTCCCACAGCCCCTTCCCTGTCCTGCATCCTGGGGTGTGCATGCATTGGCTGCTGGCAAGAAGCCAATGCCAGTGCTCTAGAGCCTGGTGCAGTTCTTTACAGTCTCTTGGCTGCCTTCCATAGCTGGCCTGGGCTCTGGGCAGCTGAAGCAGCCAGGAGGCAGGCTGCAAAGAGCTGCACTGGGCTCTGGAGTCCTGGCACCAGCTCTATACCTTGGGGTACAGGGCAGGGAAGAGGTCAAGGCAGCGTAACCTCAGACCTCCCCTCTGCCATCTCAGAGGCATAAATGAAGCTGCTGCTGCCACAGAGCTAGTGTCAGTGCTCTGGAGCCAGGTGCAGATGTTTCCAGCGTGCCCACCACCTACTGCAGCTATCCAGTTCCCAGGCTGATAGTGGCAGGGATTCGGGAGGCTGCAAACTGCTGCACTAGGCTCTGGAGCCCGTGGCCAGGTTCCCTGGCAGTGGCAGCTGCACGCACACCTCTGGGTGGACAGCAAGGGAGGGGCAGGGGTTGTGCTGCCCCAGGCCCGTTCCCTGCCATCAGCCTGGAGGTGTGTGCACAGCTGTCATGGAGCCTGTCCACCTGGTGAGAGCAGCCCAGGCAGGCTCTATAGCTGGTGGTAGCTGCCCAGAGACCAGGCTGGCTGTGGCATGCCAAGCAAAATGGCCTCGCGTGCTATGCAAGCTGGGGATTGCCAACCCCTGGTATAGACTGGTCCAAAAATTAAAAAGCAATAGGATTTATGGTATTATAATTAGTTTAACAAGGAACAAAAAAAGAAAAATAAAAAAGAAAGCCAAATTTTCATTTCCCCACTTCATTGTGGAGTGAAGCAAGTAGCTTCCCCTACATTGTAATAACCCCCCTTTGCTTGTGAGTTCTTAAACTCAAGAAAATTAATCTGTTCCAGCATGTAGGGAATTCTATGATGCATCATGTATTTCTTGTGTGTGAAAACAGAAGTTTTAATGGACATGTACCAACTCCTCATACTAATATAGTCATAGAGAAACAAGAGAGCCTAGAACACTTATTGAACCTTGAAGTACCTAACTTGAAATGAAATATAATGAAACTATGCTGCACCTATAGCCAAACCACAATAAAGATCACACTGTAGACATAAAACATTAATTTTCAATGCTATCTGAACTCGTGATGTTTGCTGGCAAACTGATACAGAGAGAATAAGAGCACAAAAATCACTCCTATTGATGACCTTTTCACCCTATTGTACTGTCTGACTTTATTTGCATACCATTTGTAAGAAATGTAAGCATCTTAAGGTCTGTTCTTCAAGCATATTGTTTACCCTTATGTACCAATCCCTAGAATATTAGTTATTTACTGTAGTGCTCAAGTACAGAGTAGCGCATAACTTTTATCCATAAAAAATATGCACAAAGGTGATGTGACAAAGTTTTAATTTGACATCTCTGCCACTTTGCAAATGTGGTCACTTGTTTCCACCAGAGGTAAAGAGACATTCTCCCAACAATGAGCAAGTAACCTTGGAGTTTAAGCACAATGCTAAATGGTAAAATGAGCGGATCTAAGGTAAAATAACTTTCCAAGCATATGCAGTGTGACTAAGATACACATCAATCTTTTAACATCCAAGTATGAATGGCTTAACATTCTACATTGGAGTTGAACAAGCTGGGGGTAACTGTTGCTTTTGGATATACCCTCTGAAGACAGAACCAAGTGAGCATTTTAGACGATATAAAAATCATACCAAATCATTATATTTTAAGTGACAAGGAGGGCACATAAGTTTTCTAAAACAGAGGCTTCAACTTTGGTAGAACAGCATGGTCTGATAATAATCTGTGCATTCTGAGAAAAAATTGAGACTTTAAAATGCTGTCTAAGAAGTCTTTACTGTTAGTAATGCTTTTACGTGCAATATGTTTTTGAAATGCTGATTCCAACTGGAGACTAACATCACAGCTGCAAAATCATTTTCAGCTTTCTCCACTGCATATGTTAAGCTTCTAAGGACAATTTCTTTAATAAGAATATTGTGAAGGGACAAGTATGTAAAATAGGCTAGCATACAAAATGCATCAGAAATGAAAGGATGTTTTAACTTCCTTTGCCTAGAATCTGGAGACTCTGATTAACTAGATAGCTAGCTGCTACCAGACTCAACAGAACAGACTGCCTTTTCTTTACAGCAGTCCATTATAACATTTCCTAATAACTATATTAATTATAACAGCTAACATAAAATTTGCTCCCTCCTTCCCTCCACCGCTCTTGTGAATGATCTTCATGTGGAAATTTTTTCTTTGCTTTCTCATTAGCTGTGCTAATCATTGTACATAAGAGTGCAAGACAAGTATAAAAACACTGCACGCCTTGGCAGACCCAACTGCACTTGTCAAAAGGTGGTTAGTAAATGGAAGGAAGTACTGATACGGATGCAAAATGGATGCGCCCTGCACTTGTAACTGCTCTGCGCCCAGGGAGCTAAGTTGGGGCAAGTACCCATGTCTCATTTCCTCCCAACCACCAGTGCTTGAAACAGAGCTTTTGCAGTATGATCCAGATGGCTGAACCAAACCGTCTAGAGCACTGAAAGCTCTTGATTAGATTCACAACTTGAAGAGAATACAATTACGTTATGAAGCGCTTATTTTATTTATGCATTCCATTTATATTCCACCCTTCCCAATGGCTCAGGGCAACTTACAATAAGAGAATAGAATAACTCATAAAACAGAAGTGTGACATGAGAGCAAAACAATGTAAAAGACAACTACAATATCAACATAAAATGGAACCCCCAAAAGTGATTCTCAAACTTTTTAGACAGAAGGCACCTCCCCTGCCCCCCATAACTTTGTGCATCTAGCAGCATCTCAGTCTAGCATGGGGAAGAACAAGTGGAAGTGGGGCAGGTATGATCTGCTCACTGCACACTCTGCCCTATCTGGGAAAGGGGGGGTGGGTAATGGGAGTGTGTGGAGGGGTCATATACACATGTGGGGGGAGCTGTCTGGGAGCCAGCCAGGGGTGAGGGGAGACAGGGGGTGCGTGTGGCAGAGCTCGTCCGGTTGGCAGCTGCCCCCGTGACATTCCACATGGGGCTGAGCCCTGCCCAGGGCTGCCTGTACCGTGCTCCTGCCCACACCTGCCGGTCCGGGCCCCAGCCCACACCCTGGTCAGCACGCAGCTTCTGGCAGGTCTGTTCCCAGCGCAGTGCTCCAGCCGCTCCTGCCGAGGCAGCTCGTGCCATACTTCTGCCAGCCCAGGCCCTAGCCAGTGCACAGCTTCTGGCGGGGCTGCTCCCAGTGTGGCTGCAGTCAGCCTGATGCTCCTCTGCTCCCCTCACCTCCAGCAGGAGCTGTCGGCCTGAAGCTTCCCACCCACCTATGTCAAGCAGGGCACCAGGGGCAGGAGTGGGAGGAGTGACCTCAGGAGGCAAGGGGAGCATAGCAGCACCCATCTGGCTTCAGCCACCCTGAGAACAGCCCCACCAGAAGCTGCACAAGGCCTGTATCACCCTCTTGTCTCCAGCTGCAGCAGGGCTTTCTGGAAGCTGTGCGCTGGGTGGGGCCTTGCCTGGTGGGGCTGTTCTTCTCCCTTTGCCTCCAACTGCAGCTGCTGCTCCTGCTGTGCCACTCCGGGCAGTGGGGAAGCTTCAGCTGGGCAGCTTCTGCCCAGCGCATGGAGATCCTGCTCTAGGTCCCGGCTGCCTTCCACATGCTCTACACTGCTCCCCGCCCACCCAAAGCCCCATAGGGAGTTTTGGCGAGTTGTTGCATGTGGGGGAAGAAAGGTGGTCACCTAACCTGTGACAGCTTCCTATGTGGCCCTTGGGTCCAAATAATTGCCTAACCCCTGCTCGACACAGTAGTTGGGTGATATCCTACATCTGGTTGATGCCCTCGTTGGACACCCGCCAGCATCTTGTGGATCTTTGGATCTCATTGGCTCCTAAGCCCACCGAGTTGGAGCACTGTCCACGCATTGTCTTTGCTTTTAGGAGCTCTGCTCAAATATGCAGTCTTGTTGTCCTTTTCAGAAGTGTGACTCTACAGGCTCTTAGGCCTTAAGAGCGTTTCAAAACCCAACCAAACCCCGATGTCTCCCTGAGATCTTTAGCACACTGGCTGCAAATGGATGTTGAATTTGTCCTAGAAGAAACCATTTTTAACCTGGGACAAAGTGCATTTGTTCAGACAGCCCTGTTCACTGTCCCAGGATAAGCACTAAAAATGGAATAAGAATTGATCATAGTTTTTTCCTGGAACTGCATGGTCCATGGAACATGGAACCAATGGCAGAAAAGCAGTATTGCAGTCAGCCCCTCACTAAAGCCTCATCAGAAGGGCAACGTGTATACATGCCAATCCTGGGATATTTCTATTTTGGAACATACCCAGACACAACTTGTCCTGGACAGTGTTGCTCTAAGCAACTGTTTCCCAAAACCACCTCCATTCAGATTTACCCTTGAACCCAGTGGTTTTCAATGTTTGTTCAGCCCTGCATTCACCCTTCCATAGGCCTGGTGGAGAGCACCGTTGGAAGGCTGGGGGCTGCTGAGCAGTGGGGACAAGCTGCAAGTGCCACTCGTTCGTGGGACACTAGGGTGCCTGGCAATGGGCAGAAGGAGCAGCAACTGCTTACTCCCTTAACCAAGGGCTGGGTATTGCAGTACTTTTGGAAAGATCTTGTGCCACCCTGGTTAAGAATTAATTTGTTCTAACAATATTCCAGCTATCATCATTTGCTAAATGCCTGCCTAAAAAGGAAGGTCTTACAGCACATCGAAAAGATGCCTAGGCTCTGGCATGCCTCAAGAGGGAGTTCCAGAGCTGAAAAGTGACTGCTGAAAATGACATCAAGTGTTTTTGCCAAGCAGACTTGACACCTTGATGATACTTGCAGGAGGTTACTATTGACTGACCATGTCGATCATGATAGTGCATATAGGAGAAGACAGGCCCAAAATGTTTATGGACTTATAGGTCAAAACCAGCATCTTGACTTGTGCTCAGAAAGCTACAGGGAGTCAGTCCAGACTCTGAAACACTGGAGATGTGCAGTCCTGTTGATCCACCTGCATCAGAAGGTGGGCCATTGCTTTGTGTACAGCTGCAGCTCCAGACAGTCATCACAGGCAGCCACACATAGGGATCACTGCAATAGTCTAGCCTTGAGGTTATGAAGACATGGATTATGGTGACTGCATCAATGACAAACGATCCCTTGTCTAGATTCAGTTTCATTTGGTTCACCTACACCCAAGCCGCAGCTGCAGTCAAATGCTCTATTGTATCCTCTCAAAGACAAAAATGAGATTGTTACTAATAGAAAAGAAGGTAGGTAGACTTTTATAGAACTAACTGAAAGGCCAACTATTTAAAAATAATAATCTGAGATGACCAAAATAGATGAGTTCAGGGCGGGGTTGAATATTACTCTGAATTGATCCCAAAGATAAACATTTCTGCTTTAATGTAGAGATCTTTTGCTTTGCATCAAAATTGCTAAACAGCAAGCAAATGGGGTCTTTTTCTACAGAATTCAGACAGCTAGATTCAAGTCTTTTCATGCAGAGATTGTTGGTTGGAATGACTAACAGAACTGTAATATAAAAAAGAGAAGATTGTTGTTTTGCTGGACCAGAAATTCATCCGCTACAGAACCTGAACTTATTTCTTCTATTTCCACAAGCAGAACATCTGATACATCACTTTAACACTGACAACCAACACCTATTTAGCAAGGCCTCCAAATTTTTCATATTTGATTCAAAACAAAAACCTCCCATTCATGATAGCCAGAGCTATGTCTGCTTAAGAGACCAGCTACATTATTTTAAACGCTTGGAAAAGAAGGACCTACTACAGTAATCTACACATTTATGGACCAACTAAGGGTAAAAAAGCAGACTTGTTCCTTTTGGTTCTGATTTTGTGAGGAACAACAGCCAAGGAATCTGCAAATGTTCAGAGACATGTGACTGTTACCATCTGAACAATGTCTCTCAACTTCTACCAGTGAACAGCACAATGACTTGGCCAACCCTTGGAACTACCACCCAAAGTTGTGCACGCTGCTTTGAAAAAAAAAAAAAGAAAAAAGGGGGAAAAGGCACTGATGGCAAGGACTACAAAGTTTGGAGGGATCTTTCAAAACTGATGAGTGTTTCTATTAATAAAAATGGAAGACTTGCTCCTGGGACACAATAAATATCATTGGCATTGAGATTTTCCTTCCATTCATTCTGGGAGATGCAGCTTGCCATCCATGTCCCTCGCTCTCAAAGTCTTACTTGAGACATGGCTAGCAGATGGGAGCTATTCAGCCCCTTCCTGAACAGATGCAGAACAGCAGAAAGTGCATTTAGAAAACTGAATGGGAGACAGCATGGAGATGGCACTGTCTAATGAAATGTCAAAAACTTATGAGCAGCAAAGTCTGCCTAACATTGAATTTACTTGATTTTGTTTGCACAAGAGAGTTGATAGAGTAAGGGCGAGAACCTCACCAATGGGTTGAAAGCCCAGTTGTGAGATTTTCAGAACACGATGAACAGTGAGGCTGGGACAGTTAGACAAGTTTCATAATGCAAGACATCACCCTAAGAAATCCTTGCCTCACACAATTCCTGGACCATTCTGCCTACATCACTCTAACACTGTCATGAACAGCCTTAGAAGACTTCCTCTCCAAAACAGGAGCTACAAGGGGCGCACAATTCAGGATGGCTTGGTACTTACCTTCAGGCAAAAGGCTGAAAATGTTGAGATGACCCATGTAGACAAACTCCTGTGAAACTGGAGTTTTTACATTCTGTGTGAAACATCTTTCTTTAAGGATGGATTTTTTTTGCCTATTTTCATTAAGTCATATTTCATATAAGATTTACATTAAATCTATTATTTATGAAAAGGAAAATGCACTGTTTTTATGTATAGGAAGAGAAGCTTTAAAAAAAGGGGACTGTATTTTATATTCAGTATGTTGATTAGATTTTATGAAAAAAAAATCAAACCATCTCTTAAATAAGCAACTGTTAATTGAGCAAAATGTGCAAACAAAACCATAATGTAAACAGAACTCTGCAAACAACATAGGTTTGAATCAAACTCTGGAACAAATAATCTGTCGATGTAAACCTCAAAAAGTTCAAGGGTCACCTGCACCTGTGTAAGAACCACAACGGTCAAAAGTTAAGGGGCACAAATATATATCTATCTGTGTAGATGAGCCTTTATAATTTATTTCATTTTATATTCAGTGTTTTTTGCCAGGTAAATAAGTAAGCTACCAAAATGCAGCCTTTGCTTTAAAATTCTGGTTGCTCAGGAGACTTCTATAATGCTTACAGAGTAAAGGGGCAGAGCTATTTAAACAGTTATCTTTCCAAATATAAGTGCATTTTATAGTCAGAGATGAAATGCTGCCTGCTGTCAGTTGGCATGCAAATCTATAAACATGATGGAACAAAATTATTCTTTAACATTTGCCTTATTGAAAACAGATTATAAATTTGCCCATGAATGCACCAGAAAAGTCACTGTGAATATCAAAGTAATAACATCTATAAAAGTAATGTCACAGTTTGTGTTTGCAAATTATTCCTATATCCATATGTAATTTAAAGGTGACTGTATAGTTGACATTCCACTTACTGTTTGTTTTCCATATACTAAACTGTTCATAAAAGAGAACTTTTCTGTGAAAACTCTTTCATTAACCCAGACTTCAGAGACTGAGTACACAAAATTTCAGCCAAAGAGGTATGTTGAAAATTATGAGGATTACTTTGCTTCCCAAATACACTAGTACCACTCCATTTTGAATGCAGCGAGTTCAGTTCAATTGTCATTATTATACTGATGCTTGCCTCTTCTTGCTCCATGTTAAAAATTAACTATTTTGTAGTATGTTCTTTAAAAAATAAACAATATATTTGACTTAAACATGCTGTAAGTTTTTGAAAAATAAACAAACATTGCAATTACAAAAATAACCCAACAAAGGACGCGTACTTCTGCTAGTTATTACTTACATGACTTATGGCCTCACACCAGAGTAATTTACTTAAATTCAGTATATAAAACCACCCCAGGAGAATACAAGTTAAAACGCTGGAGATCTAATCTGGAATACAGAGGACAGATCTGATCATCTGTTTTCAATGAATGAAGAACACACTGGAACAGGTACGTTAGAAAGGGCTAAGCGAATAACCAAAGATCACATATCAAAGGGAAATGACAGGTCAGGTCCTACTTTGTCTTGCTGAACATCTAACAAGCAGAATTCCCCAAGATCTTGGAGAAGCACATGAAGATGGAGTCAAATGCAATGTACAAGAGAAGAATTGCTCATTTTTAGAAGTGTTCCTCCCTCCAGCGCCAGGGCCGAAGACAGGCATGGGCGAACAGGGCAGCCACCCAGGGCCCAGAAAGAAAGGAGGCCCAAAAATGGTAATTTTTATTGTTATCATCTTTATCATACTAAAAGTTCACCTGGGGCTGCCAGGAGTCTAGGTATGGTGCTGTCTAGTGCCTGGGGAAAAGTTTCAAAGCAATATTCAGAGTATAAAAGATTAGTATATTTCAAGAGATGTTTCAAATTTACAATTACATTTACCATTTGTATTAAAGACCGTATAGATCCATGTTAGTGATCTATTTAAGGCAGTTTCAAGCTTCTAAAAGAAAAACAGTAATTTTGGCACTCATTTCTTACTCACGCAAAAACGGGTCTGACAGCATTGTTCATGTTCCCATAGGTTGCTCGGCCTAGTAGTTCTCTGAAGCAGTTCTCAGCCAATACAGCAGGGTTTTCTTCTTTTTCACCTCCTGTAGGGGATGAAGGTGGACCAATACGACTGGAATGAAAGAAGGTCAAAGTTAGTTCACTTGTAAATATTCCTGGGGCAAATAATCCTGACTAGTTACATCTGTGACTCATCTCCTTAGTTTTTAAGTGCCTGACATAAAAACTTCAACATGTATCAAGAGAAAAAAAAATCTGCAGTTTTGTAGGTAAATGATATTATCTATATTAGCAAACAGCATGGAACAGGGATTGTAGATTCTGACCCATTCAGCACAAAGCATATTGTAAGTGTCCTATTAATGCAGTCACAACACCTTATTATTTGTGGAACAAAAAATAGCTATCAAAATTGACATGATATCTACTGGACACATCTAGTATTACAGGACTAGAATTAAGTTGCCTCATAAGAACAATAGTCTTTATTCTATGCAGCCTTCAGTGAGAAATAATTTAGCATGATTAAACCCATTAATAATTTTATATTAGTTTACTAGGTTAAATTCAACAACACTGCCAATATTTCAGTTATCTTAAGACTTTCAGTTTGATATGAACTGCTCCAGTGCCACAGGATACTGATAAAATGTTGTATTAAGAGTTTGGTGGTAGTAAATGGAGCTGTTATGCAAAGTCACAATGTCTCCTCTGATCTAACTGCAGTTTTGCTCCTGCACTAAATGGAAGCATCTGCTTTAGAACATAAGAACTGCCATTTACTGGGTCAGACCATAGGTCCATCTTGCCCAGCATCCTGTGTCACAGTGCACTGGCAGAGTGGATGCTGAAAGGGAGAGTGAACCAGACTGACCAGGGTCCCCCACTACTGTTCTTCTCTCACTTGTAGCGTCCAGCATTTAAAGTATAACAAATTCTAATCCTAAGGATGCATCCCTAATTCCCATGGCTCCCAACAGCTAGTGATGCTCCTCTTCTCTAAGAATCTGTCCGATCTCTTTTTGCATCTGCCTAAACCCACAGCTATCACAACACCTGGTGGCAATGAGTTTTAACATATACTGTGCAAAAAACCTTCCATCTGTTAGTTTGAAGCATACTACCTACAAGTTTCAAGGGACATCACTGACCTGTGGCTCTCTAGCAGAAGCTACAAGGATCAAGGCACTGAACGTTTGGACTCAGTCTGTTTTTTGGACTGTCATGATGGTCTAAAGGGGGCATGGTAGGTCTAGGGCAGCCTCCACTCATCCATAATCTTGCCTAGGCGTACAAGCTGGAGGTGTTGGTGTGATGGTCTCACGGGCCTCTTGCACATACACCATGATCCAGAGGATCAACGTTTGCCAAGATGCCTCTCCTCCCCCTCAAGTGTCTCTCTTCTACACTAAATATACTGAAACTTTAGTTTCACCCTTGTTGCTCATCTCTAGACCTTCTCTAGTTCTTCTATATCCTTTTTGATGGGCAGGGACCAAAACTGGGCACAATCTTCAAGGTGTGGATGCACCGTAGATTTAAAAAGGGGTATGATGTTACTTTGTTTCGTTTATAATTCTCTTTTTAGTAATCCCAGTGTTTGCCTTTTTGACGGCTGCTGAGCCTGAGCTGTTTTTAGTGCTGTTAATCTGTTGCAACTCGCTCCAGAATGCCTTGTATTATATCTCCAATTCTCATGCAGCTTTTACTAGTAAAGCCAACTGCATACAAAGTTCCCTCCATAAAAACACATATCGTAGAGAAAATAATTAGTCAATTAAGAAGGGACCTTAATGATATCAAAAGAAACTGGGCTACATCTCTTTTACAAAAAGCCAAAACTGTAACAAAGAAAGTAATTAGACTTCTATAAAATAGACAAGTGAGAAAACAGGGTGTGATATTTCAGGTTGTATAAATTGAAGTGACACACCTAATATTTACTGGGAAGAATAGGATATATTTTACATTGAATAAAAGAACAAAATGAATGCAAAAACTTACAAAACTTACAAAACTTTATTAAGAACAAAGTGACTAATGATCTCCTTCACCTGCCCACAGTTCACTCCTCATTAGGTAGGCGAGTGTGAAATGAAATTTCAGTACTTTTGCAGTAGCAGATGGCTTGCGAGTTTAAAATATATACATATATATCTATATCAGATAGAACTAATTGGAACACTGTCGCCCACACAGCCACATCACAACTCGATTCTGCAGAACTTCAAATTCACCCTCCACCTGATTGTTCATCAGCATTACAATATCAATTGCAGAGGACAACACAATATTTAAGTTTCTGTATTGGTTTACCCACATCTAATCCTACAGACCAAGATATTATATTGCTTGGCCAATTTTTGTCTTTGCTGAGTGTTATTCTTCACCTATACTAGACTGCAGGCTACCTGAATCTCACATTTTTCTATCACTGAATAATATTTGCAATAGTTGGAGCTTGAGCACTGTACTTTTAAATTCATATATTTACTCTTAAGATCAAAGATAAATGAATATAGACTTTGATGTGCACTTTGCTGTATTTGCAAAAAAGTGCTTGTTGAAGGATTGCTTTTCCCACTCCGAAAAAGGTGGACAGGCTATACAAGCAAACTGATCTTTAAATCACAAAGTAGATAATAGGAACCAATAAAAATAACTATAAAAATTTTGCAGAAGTACAGTAGGGCACTTTATCCCTTAGTATAGACATAATGATGAAATTATTTTAACCTAAATCCTTCTGTTGACTAAAGGCTGATTTACTTTAATAGGGATGGAACACAGGCATGCACAAAGTGGAAAGAAAAACCAGAAAAAACTTAACACTAACTACTAATGAAGCCTTTAATTAAAAAGCAAATCCATTTTTATTCTTCTGGTCCATTGATTTCAGTACCAAAACTAATTGTACAATATTCTGTTTCATGCAGTAATTTAAAGTTTTAAGTAATTATTTTTCTGAATTCATGCAGTGAGGGCATTTTAGTATTTTCAGGATGTTATCTGAGAAAGTAGCAATGACCATGACATTTGAAATATCCAGACTTTATCATCTGAAATGTTCACTTTCTCCAGAAGTTTATGTTCGTATTTGAAAGCAACATAAAAAATGTTCTTCCCTTCAGAATACCAAATTCATCTTTGTCAAGCCATTTTAGTTTGCCCAAACCAAAACCAATTTAGGCTTCACCTCTACAGTTAGACTTTGCATAGGGCTAGATTGAGTACACAGAGATTCCCAAGGGTCCAGAAATTTGTCAGGGGAGAGCAGTAGTAATTAATGCTGCCATCACTCCCCCAACCTCAATGCTAAATTTCCAAGTCTTGTAGGCCAAATGACCTGTCCCTGAGTGCCAGTGTACAGGGAGCTAAGACCACAGTCCAATCTTGCATGCACAGATTGCTGGGGCCAGGGCCCAGTTTGGCACAGAGTTAGGGATGCAACCAAGATACAGCTTAAAAGGGGGGGAGTTGTCATGGCCTGATCCACTACACAATGGATTGAGCTCATGGACCAGAACCAGCACTCATTAGATCAGGCCTGTGAGCTGGATCCAGCATATGGACACGCCCCAGTCATCTAGCCCACAAGCCCAAAAGGTCAGGCATCATTTTCTAACGCAAGGGTATCAAAGACACAGCTTGCAGAGCCATGTCATTTGTCTCTCCAGTGCTGCCCATGCGTCTGAATGAACCACAGGCAGCATGGGGGCTGTGCTGCATGACCCTACATGGCAACTGCTTTGGGAAAGCTACGTGTGGCCCAGCAGCCCTGCAGCAGCTGGAGCAGGACTGGAATGAGGGGGGCCTATTTGTGAGTCCAGTCCAGTCCACAGGCCAGTCCTGTACCATTCATCTGGCCCATGGGGCTGGATGAGTTTGACACCCTTGTTCTAAAGCATCCAAAAATTATTTTGCTAGCATGTGCTTAAGATCTTAACAGACGTTAATGATTTTTTTCAAATTAATATTCTTTCATTGTAAAATTGCATTTACACCGTAACAATAGATATCAAGTAGTATTATGCTACTGCTGCTAAAGAATAGTTTAAATTTTATATTCTTGTAGCACATACGCCACTGAAGAGAAGTGTCTTTTTTGAAATTGTGTTACAGGTCCAAAGCCCTAATTTAATCTACTGCATAGGATAATAAAACCAAAACCATAAACACATACCCTCACTGTAATGCCAGAGCATGTATTGGTTTCTTTTAACAATACCTGTGTTAACTTTGTTTACAAAGACCATCTATTAAAACTGCTAGGTTATAGTTAGTATTAATTTCCTCATAGCTCGAAAATACAGCCTATGAATACTCCAAAGTCAAATTTGAAATGTCATTAGTCAAAGCCCATGCAATTCACAGAACTTCAGCTTTCTAACAGCCACAGAAGCTTTTAATGTGTTCAGGATGGTATAGTCTAAAATTGCAAAGTCAAAACCAAATGCCTTCAGTTATGTCAGAAGCTTTAATACTAAAAATAGATGGGTGTCAAGCTTGCTGGACTTTTAAAGGAGAAGAGAGGCTCCAAGGACACTTATGGCACAGGCCAGAAAGATAAAAGAAAAAACATTTACCTGAACAGTAACTTGAATCTTTGAGATAAACTGTCCCTGTATGCATTGCACCAGAAACTTATGCTCCATGCACTTCAGGCTAGAGGATTTTTGCCAGAAATGTTTGGTTGGTCAGCACACGTGCCTTAATTACATCATGTACTGTAGAAGTGTAAAGGGCAGCGTGGAAGCAGCCATCACCCCACTTTTTTCTCTGCAACATATTTGAGAAGACAGTAACCTAAAGAAGTGGTAGTGGAATACACATATGGAGAACGTTACGAAGAACTCCAGTTACTGTACAGGTTCGAAACTATTCTTTTTTTGAGTGGTGTAATTATTTCTTTGTGGGAAATTGCCAAACAGTGGACTAAAAGTGGATCCCACTTCAGTACATAGAGGAGGACTACGTAACAAAAGACATCTCTCAGCTAGCAGAAGACTAACAGATACAGGGCTCTGACAGGCATTATTTCTGTAGTGCTAGACACACAACTGGGCACTTGATCACCCTGGGTGGCAGCCACTCATGAGGCAGTATCAGTGGCTGCACTGCTGGTGCAGTGCCATGGAAAGGCACAGCCGCCTAGCTAGAGTATTACAAAAATTTCCATAAAAGTATATTCTTTGGCTGGAGGTCAATAGAGCTTCCCCCATTCCCAGGGAGCCCATCAGCGAGCCAAACATGTGGTGCTAGAATGTCTTATCAATTTTTGCAGTATTTCCTGGTCCTGGGCTGCCTGTATGCTCTTTAAAGACACCATCAGAAAACTGTCCTCAGTTAGGGGAGTGCTGCTGATGCAGGTGTTCCCCAGTCCCAGGCTGCCATCATGTTCAGTGGTGCTCCTCATTTCCAGGCTGCCCGCATCCCCTCTCAAAGAGCCTGGACAGAAGTTAAGGTGAAGAAGTTGCGGTCTGAAACACGGACAAGGCTGTCAAGGCTTCACATGTTGAATTTCTACTCCCTGATGTGCTCCTACCCATAGTCTTTTCCACTTAACAATTCTGTGCACAGACTCCCTTTATGTAGTGCAGACTAAGGCCCATAACAAAAATAAGTTTCAGTTCTCTACTGTTTCAAACAGCAAGTTCTTTGCCATGAACCTGCCATTTTTGTGGCAGACTGGCTATTTTTTATAGCACAACAGGCTGCACATGGCTGTTCGTGTTTTGATGTACATGAGCTAAGCTCATGTATAAAGTGCAACACGTGTAAAGTCTACCAGGGGCCATAGTGACCACATAAATCTACCTCTGATGTGATTGTTTTAAACGTTCTCCTCATTGCCGACATATGAATTGCAGGCATATGAATTCCTAAAGAAAAAGTGCAGCCTGGACCCCTAAGGTATGGAGATAAAGCGAGTAAGAATCACCACTTGAGAATAAGGATGATGTATGGATGCAAAGTTTCTCTTAGCAAGCAGAGGATACCAACAAGGAGTACAGTACCAATGAGGACCATGGCTTGCATTTGATACTAAATGTATACAACCATACAGCACCACTTCTACAGAACAGTAACCATTAAATCTGCTAGACCAGCTGAGGCCTGTTAGTACCAACATGCTGGTGCTCTGGTGCGGTCTTACTCCAGCGTGGCTGCTATAGGGAGCATCACCTGAAGCTATGGTACAGAAAACATTCCCAAGTGAAAACATTGCTTGCAAGAGGCTATTGTTCTTACTAGGCATTGTTGCAAGGCAGTATTGATTGCATCAAGTAATGAGTCCGTAGAAAAGAGGCTAAGTTGTACCCTACCACTTCTCTATGCCAATGATGAGGCACATGGTACTATATTATTGGTTACCAAAGGTATACACCTCATACTTATTTTCTAATCCCCTTATCCTTGTTGCCATCCTGTGTATTCTCTTCAATATCTGACTCTTCTTAAAGTGTGGTAACCAACTAGACAAAGTATTCTAGCAAAGGGCTCACCAACACTAAACAGCAAAGACCATTTTATGTCTATACATGACACTTCTATTACATGCCAGACTGGATATTTGCACTTGCCTCAGTTTATGATCCTTTCTACCCACCCACTCCTGCTGGATTTTTGCCTAGCCAGTAATTCATGTTTTATTTGTGCATTTGATTTCTCCTTCCTAATGTAAATGTTACATTTTACACTTCTCAGAATTAGCTGAAAACACCAAACATGACTTGATTCTATCTTTATGAAACTACAAAGTTATGATTAAAACTGTTAACAAGATTCCTCAAGGTTATATTCCAGTATTATCTAATTTTCTAGGGGAAAAAAATTAATTTTCTAGCCATACATATTTGGCAACATGAGGAAGACCTTCTCGACCTGGCCCTCAATGTTTCATAAAATAAATTAGAGGGAAGAAAAAAATCCATGTAGCAACCTTGCAATTGTGCAATCACTGAAATAATGAGCAAATGTAAAGTAGGTAATAAAACCCCATTGCCAGTATAACTTAGGGGAGAAATCTAATTTGACAGTACACTGGGAAGGGTTTAATGATAGCAAAAGCTCAGGTCATCAGCAGAAATATGAACTTCATTATTTTGGGGAAAGAGAATATCATGCCCAAGCTAGGCTGCTGATTCTTGCCTGGATACAAAGCTGATGCCGCAAGCAGCAGAAAAGCAATGGTAGTGGTGGGCAAGCATAACAATTTGTATCAGCTGTAGGGTTTTGGAATGAGTACTGTAGACATCAAAAATACTTTTCTTCTGAAACATGTGGTACAAACTCAGCTGGTGGGACTGTTTATTTCTGAGTTGCCCCCAAGATGCAAAATAAAACTGATTCCCTATTTTATTTTAGCATGTTTTATTTTGTTTTGGGTCTTCCTTGAACAACTTGTCATTTTATTTCTATTCTAAATCCTGAAGAGTCAAAGCCGCACTACTGCAAAAAGATGCACTCCAGAGTCAAGACTGTCAAAGATTCGTGTGTCAGACTTCGATTTCCTGATGTGCTGCTACTCTTGAATAAAACTGAGGTCCATAAATTAAAACAGTTTGAGTTCTCTCTTATGTGACCTTTTCACTCTCAATAGCTTACCTTTAAATCCAAGTCCTTTAACATTTCATAACAATAGTTATAGATACCATCCATAAGTTTTTCCTCAATTCTGTAAGGCCAAAAGATTGCTAATGACTTGCTCCCAATGCCAATTATTTTTGGCCAGGGCACCTTCAAGAATATGACTGTTTCCTTGCATAATATAACCACAAGTCACACAAATGGCAGGAAAAGGAGTAATATGTAATTTAGGCTTTCATAACATAAAATGTTTTTATCAACATTATGGGTACACTTAAAACAGGACCTATAGCTTTCACTGATAATGAATTGTTATGTGAACAAATGGAGACCTGGAACCACTAACCTATGGGAATAAAGCAAATAATTTGAATTTCTGGTGGACTTATTTGACAAATGGAAATTTTTACTATAATTTTAAAACTGAAACCTATAGTACAATCTCTTTCTGTATTAAGGAAGATGATCCTTGTTACTTTTATCCTGCAAGTATCAAAGGAACCGTCACAAATACTTGTTCTATTTTAAATTCACTACATTCATCACCTTTTAAATTTTCTAGAATAAAATAATTCCATGAAAAGTTTAAGCTTCTGAAAGGCAATCCATTCTCTCTCTCCCTGTCCTGTTTATTTTCTGTAATACAGTCCTAAAATGATGGATTAGGCCAACAGAATACAAAAGGAAAGAGTGGTTATTAGAATAATAAATATGCAGCATTCACAAATGTGTTTAATTTTGATTGTTCTCCACTGTTAACTTGGAACCATTATTTATGCCAACATACAAATATAGACATTTCACCATCAGCTACAACATTTTTAAAATGGTAAAGTTTTCATTTTCAATTTGTAACTTTGCAAAGCTGTCTCTTCATGCTTCCGTTCACCTTTGCTAGATATATTCAACACAGTTGTTGAACTATTACAGCTGAACTAAACATTTTACTGTTATAACTATAAATACAACCACCTTTATATATGCCTGTTTCAGTATCAGTTTGACAGAACGTCCCCAAAAGTGATGTTTTTGATACTATTCACAAGGGAGTCTCCTCTTCAATTTATTTTAAACTTACCTATCTGGCTAGAAGTGATAGTCTTGGAGTTTTTTTGTATGAACTCTTTCAAAAGTCTGAAGACAGACAGTTTTATTGTACAGAAGTTTATATATATATATATATATATGGGGGAGGATAACATTTCTTTAAAACATCAGTATTCACTGTCCAGTTTTAGCACTTCAAAGTTGGGGAAGGAGAACTGAAACGGGCATGGAAATATTGTGAAGATGTATTTTTCCAACTTGTACTCTTACCTATTTTAATATCTTTAAATGTATTTTTAAAGAGCTAAAAGATTACATTTTTCATAATACACACTAATTTTTCTTCATTTGTTTCTCAAATTCCCAATGTTGAAAAATTACAAGTGAGTGCATATCTGGAACATACTTGAGGAAATAAGACCCTACATTTTGTAGCTCTGTAATGAAGCAAGGCCCTATAGGCTAATTCAATATGAACTTTTACCTTTAAAGTGGTCTACCTTTAACTGTGTGTATTGAATCGGGCAAGGCTTTATAGGAACTCCAAATGTTCACTGAGACAACAGGATCGTGTGCATACAATCTTGTTTCACTTTTTGCATTCTGTAATCTCTAACCAAGGTGACAGGTAGAGCCATTGGAAAGCTGAATAGGAGAGTAGTTGGAAAAAACTGTTCAATCTTAATAAAGGAAAACTAAAAGTGCTAAAGCCCGCAAAGTGAAGTGCTCAAAAGTTTTTTTCAAAAGGCTTCTTTTATGTGCTCACTGTACAATGGATTGGAAATGCAAGATTTCATTATTTCCCCCCACCTCATCCTGTATAAGGGATGGATAAAATATAGACAGTAAAATAGGGCAGGCTCATAAAAAACTCCTTAGAACAAAAACAAAATGTATTTCTCTCAAAAAGTTTCTTTAAAAACAGATCATAGTTCTCAGAAGCAAACACAGTTCTTAGAAGAAACTTAAAACACAGAACTCTGCTCTCCCACTTTTCCCATGTCTTTAAAACATCAAGCAACTATAAGCTGTTGCAGTAGCATCCAGACAGCTTTGACACTACTCTTTGTGCCAGAAGAATGTATCTTGAAGATACTGTTTCTTATGATGCAAGGTTTTGATCTGAGTATAATTTTTTTCCAACTAACTTCAGTCAGAAGTTTTAATAACAGAGTAGCAAACTTTATTCTGTTGCTGTTAGTAAGTAAAAGGGATACTGTACACTTGAATGATTTGTAAAGTAATTGTCAGTGTTGAGCAGAAGTATGACAAATTGGCTTACAGTATATTAAACAGTGTAAAAAGAGTAAAAGTATGCAAAATATTAATTGTGGGATTTGGATATTTAAGGTCCTATTGCTAGTAAATTCTACAAAATATTTTCTAAAAGTTAACTTAAAAACCCCAGAAGTCTTTTGTAAAGGCTACCAACATCTAGAGAAATATTTCATTCCCCCTTAAGTTGGAAGTGTGTACTTAGCTATTCTCTAAGGAGCTGGAAAAATCTGCTCTTTCCTACATAATGCTTTGAAGCCATCTGCCAGAACAATATGTTTCTTACTCCTACTCTTCAAGATGTCTCTCAGTTCTCCCTTTGCATGCATAAAGTCACACAAAACAAAATGATAAATTAGCTGTATCATCATTTAAGGCCAACAGATCAACAATTGATAAATATTGTTTTCAGTCATATGTGCATAATGAAGTCCTTTATTTGCCACCTGAAAAAGTACAGTATTAGTCATTTCTTCTGTTGAGTATCTTTATTATAAAAGTTTTGAAGTAGTTAAGTCTGTCAAACAGCAAATGTGAATTACATATCAGCCTTTTTTTCCTCTTTATACAACTATTACTCCTTTGTTCACCTAGTGATAAACTTTATTTTATGGCGAAGAAAGTGAATGTGCGGTGAAGAACGTGAATGTGCTCGTTAAACTGGACTTGGATGAGGCACTTCAAGCCAATGGAAGCCTTTTGTCACCTTTAACTGGTAATTATTTTAATCTATATGGAAAAGGTAGATATAATGCTTATGAGATACCTCTCCATACTTGCTCCTGAGAAATCCTCCCTTCCAGAAGAGACATCCTAAACCCAGTAAAGGCTGATTAAGCTGTCCTAGTTTGGAGGGAAAATATGAAGGCCTAGAAGTAAATATCTACTGATCCTGAACAGAACAAGTAATGGGTGACTGCAGCAACAGCCCCAAGCACCTTCTTTGAAGGCACATGAACGTCAGCTGACACAGTTCCTGCCATAGCCCCTGGCTACTACACCTCCGTTTGGGAGATTGCTCCATGGAGGAAAGCCACTGAGACAACTGATGCAGTGTGTACTGTAAGGACAAGCAACCGCAATTGATCTGAAACGGACAGTCAGTGTTGGCACAATATGAAAAACTACCGTTAGCTCTGAAGATGAGGCAGATACTAACAACCAGAAGAATTACAAAAAAAATAACAGGTGGAAAAAAGATTGAAGTCCTGCAGGCCCAAGAAAGCAAAGGCAAAAGATAAGCGACAGTGTGTGACCTGGCTGAACAGAAGCAATCTACTGGCATCATTATCAGGTGGACTCTTAAAGGAGGAGCCAGGTTGAGTCACCAAAGAAAAGGATTTGTTTAATCCTTAACTCCACAACTTATGTTGGCATGTTAACACAGCAGTTCTACAGCCTTCTCTCTCTCATATTGCAGGAAGCAAGCGTTTTTAAAATCTTAAACATGTGGTAAACAACTTGTGAAAAAAAATGTCAGGTCTGGAACAACCAAAAGGTCAACTGCTAACATTTTTTTTTATAAAGGTAAAACATTAATAAACATTAACCATAGTTATGCTGTCAGTTACAAACATAGTTGTCAACAGCCCCCGGAAATTAGAGTTATGGTGAAGGGAAAGGGTCTCAAATACAGCATTAAATTGTTCCAAAGCCAGAACAGGGAGCTTGGGTGCATGTACCTGTCAAAATCTTCGATCTTCTGCATATTAAACAGCAAAAAAAAAAAATCAAAAGAAAAAAGAAAAAAAAGAAGCATATTGTCTTAAAGGTACAAGGCAATGTAATAGTTAGGGAATGTGGATTTCAATTAAACAATAAAATAGGATGAACTTGGAAACCTGGTTAAAACCTGTAAACCCTGCCTTGATGCAAAGGCAGCATACAGGTCTGAGTTTATACACACACCCCAAAACTGCCTGGGAAAAGCAGCAAATGAATATACTTTGACCGCTAACAAGGACTAAACCTAATCACTAGCCTTTTATACTACATTCTTTGATATGCAGTTCCAAAGTACGTATATAAAAAGTTTTGCAGCTTTAAGGTTTCTATTTGTGGTACTCAGCATTTCAGTTAGACGACTGCTTATGTTACGGAGCTGAAAGTTATCGCTGAGAGCCTAGGCTAACAACTCTTTAGGTTTTTCGAGACAAAAAGAAAACATGGAGAAAAACTACTTCATGAGGCTTTAAAAATGAAATCTATTGTTCACTGAGTCATGTTAAAACTTAAGCTTCAAAGAGAAATACAAGATCATTACTTTATTTAGTTCAAATTAATAAATTTTCCAGGCTTTCCTTCTTATGAGTCACTAGAAGCATAAGGGGGCACAATTTCAAGTGAGCCACGCTGGTCAAACACAAGATGCACATTTAAAAGGTAGTATATACATGCTGTTATCCTGCCTGGAATTGTACTGTAGATGCATCCACAGTTTTGTTCTTGAAAATTAACCTGCAATTGAAAATCTCGCATGGTCTGGCAAGGCTGCACTCATGTCCTAATCAGAGCACATGTTCTTAATTAGAGCCCAAATCCATCTACATCCCTGTTGCAGTTAGGAATGGGATTAGAAATTATGAACCATGTTCAAGCTCTCACTTCACCATCTTGAGCAACTTGACAAACTTAGGTTGCCTCTACATGTGCAGGTAAAAGAGCAAAGGGGTCTAATGCACAATCCACACACTTGTGCCTCATGCAATGCCACATGTGCATGGCAGAAAGCACAACAGTGGGATCACACATTAGATCCATCACACCCTGTTCCTGGGACAGGGATCCTCCCTGCATTGACAAGCAGCAGGCTCCCTTTGCCGATGGGGCTCCCTGCTGCAGGGACCACATGCAGCTGGAGCTGACAGTCCACACACCAGTTGGGACTCTTGGACACGTAGCCCAGACCTTTCAACTTTCAACTCCAGAAGCTGTGGGGTGCTGCTGTTGCCTCCCAGCCATTGTGGGGTGCCCCACAACTGGGAGATTGCATCTGCTCTAGTGTCTCAGACGTGGGATTGTGTGCAGTGCTCCATGGCGGAGAGATCACAATGGCTACGAGATCAGAGCCACTGTAATCTCCTAGCTCAGGGGGTGCATTGCGCTCCCCAGCAGCTGGAAGATCAGAGAAGCTGTGGTCTCCCAGCCACAGACTGCCTGCATGTGCAAACTAAAGCTGGGTAGAAACTAGCTATTGACCTATTACACATTTTTGAGCAATTCTATATATTATATATATAAAACTTTGTCTGTCTGTAACACTTTATTCGCACTCTGATTGATTGTCTAAAACAAACAGAGCGCGCCAACTTTCTGAAGAGTAAACAGCAGCACACCACCATGACGGTGGCAACAGAGCTGGGGGGGAGACCAGCGGTACTGGCCTC
>JAGPOW010000261.1:12774499-12794338 GCA_030014935.1 Caiman crocodilus
CGACCTTGTGGCTGCCTATAAGTTCATCATGGGGGCACAGAAGGGAATTGGTGAGGCTTTACTCACCAAGGTGCCCCTGGGGGTTACAAGAAATAATGGTGACAAGCTAGCAGAGAGCAGATTTCGACTAGACATTAGGAAGAACTTCTTCACAGTTTGAGTGGCCAAGGTCTGGAACGGGAGGTGGTGCTCTCCTCTACTCTGGGGGTCTTCAAGAGGAGGTTAGATAGGCATCTAGCTGGGGTCATCTAAACCTAGCACTCTTTCCTGCCTTTGCAGGGGGTCGGATTCAATGAGCTATTGAGGTCCCTTCCGACCCCAACATCTATGAATGCAAATAGGATGGTATACCAATTATTGCTGCATTCAGTGAAAATATAAAGACATTTTTCTTTCATGTTATTTTACTTGTATCCCCCTTATCTCCCACCTTAATTGCCATCCAGGGATTCCCTTCCAAGTCCACCTGTTGCCAGTTTTATCATGTCTATCATTTTCTACCCAATGTTCTTTTCATTCATTTCATTGTTCCTCCTTTCTAATACCCTCTTTTGATCCCTCCATACTACTGTCTTGCCTGTACCTTTCAAGTTCTCATGTGTTATTCCCATTTCAAGGTGATGAGTTTAATTCAGATATATGGAAATTCATGCAATAAAGTCAAACACTGGCTTTTTTTAAAATTCTAGCTCAAACACCTGGACAAACTGAAGGGAAATGTACTGTGCAAAACTCCCAAGGCTAGGAGTTGATCTTAGTATTAGGTCCCTTTCAAATCCAACAATGCATACAATTTCCTGGTTAAACTTTAAAATACTTTCAGCTAACCACTAATATTATACAAATCCACTTTCCATGAGTGTGAACAATACTCTGGCTTCTGACTTAAATGCCTCAGAGGGTAGACTAGTACAATAAAGACAAAAACAGGTTGCTATCAGTATCTATATTTATACCAATTTTCTTACCCAAAGCGATGTCTAACGACATCTCTGCTCAGTCTCTCTGCTAGGTAAGCACCTATTCGATCCAGCTTCTCTGGAGCAGACACTGCATAGAAGGTCAGCTTCTCCATATCAGCTTTAACAAGGCCATCCTAATATAAGACAAACAGTTCCTTTTTAAATTCACAGAAATGAAAAACTTGCATTCTTCATTTTTTCCAAAAAATGAGCAAGTGGTCAGTCTACACAAATTAGAAATATGTTCCTGAAAGTATATAAAATTGGGACAAATGTCTCTGGACTAGGAGAAGGCAATTATTTTGGGTGGAGGGCCACTTAACGAGGTTTAGTGAGGGCCACATGGATAGTCTCACCCTTTGACAATTGTTCCACCCCATGGTTGTCATCTTGGGTTAGTTGTCCCACCCCTTAGCCCCTGACCTTTGTCACCATAAGTCCCTCCCCTTGCTTCCTGGAAATAGTCTTTTTGGGACGGTGGGTTGCCATCTTAGAAAAAAGAAAACGGATCATATTGTAAAAGTCAAACACCTACTATAATATGCTTACATTTTATTACAAAAAATATTTTTGTCATGATTTGTGTTTGCATACTGTACATAGAGGTGATTGCATAGTAACCCAAACATATAGTCTCAGTCTTGTATAGTGTGTGTGTGTGTGCGGTGGGCTGCGGATGCGTGCGTGTATGGTGGGCTGCAGTGACATGGGATATGTTGGGGGTTGTGTATAAGTGGAGGATGTGGGGACTGGGTGTGGGTGTGTGGCTCTGTGGGGTGTGAGGACCAAGGGGAAGGGGGGGAGAGTGGGGATCCCTCCACTCCCTCCATGGCACAGCAGGAGGCAGGGGACACTTCGGGCACTAGTGCCTAGAGGCCTGCGCTGCACATCACAGCAAGAAGTGCAGCCCCCGTCAGGCCATTTACCGTGGCCATCCCTATACTCATGCGGCACAGGAGGGAAGCCCTACATGCTGAAGCCAGCTTGGGAGGGGAAGGCAGATGGCTTCAGTGCACTGGACTTCCCTCCCCTGCTGGGCGAGAGCGGAGAGCGGCGAGATGGCCTGGTGGGGGCTGCGCTCATGATGTGCAGTGTTGACCCTGCTGGCACTAGTGCCCCGAATGCCCCAGCCTCCTGCTGCCGCCACTGCTACTACCTGCCAGGGCTGCATGTTATGAGGGAACATGGGGAGGTCTCTACACCTTCCATCCTCCCTGATATCCACATGCTGCCCACCTGAGCTTTACACTGCCATCACCACTCCCTGGGCACAGGCTCCATGCTGGGGCCAGTCCCAGCTCTATGCTCTGTGTTTCCGCCCAGCTGCAGATCCGTCATATCCTGGCCACTTCCCTACCTGCTGCCCAGAGCCAGCAGGAGACTGGGGAAGCTGAGCAGGCCCCCAGCAGCTGCAGCAGCAGCCCCACCTGGAACCTGCTGCTGGCAGGGCCGGGCCTTTCTGCCCACAAGGGTGGGAGTAATGTGCAATAAGGTATATTGGAGCATGTGTATACCTGGGGCATGTGTACCCTTGTGGGCAGAACTCCTGGGCAGGGCACAATCTGTTGGTGGGCACTGTGGGCAGAATGAAAGTGCCTGGTGGGCTGCATGTGGCCCGCGGGCTGCATTTTCCCCACCCCCCTCTATTTCAAGCCTAAAATAGAATTAACAATATAAAAAATTAAGCCTGATATTTCCAAGAAAAAAAAAAAAGAGATTGATTGTAATTTCCCCGACTGTTCTAACACTCAGCTACTTAGAATAGGTTCACGATCATCCTTGATGTGAAGTATTTTCCCATACAAGGTACAAGTTATGTGTAACAAAGTTCTTCAAAATACCATTAAATCAACTAAATGTGTCAGCAGTGTCAATTTTTTTTTCAAATTAAAATTCTTTGTACAGCTACAATAACAGTTTATTTCCTCAATGTCACGCATTAGACAGAACAGAATGATCTCTGTACAAAGCAACTCCCTCCTTATTTGCCTGTATTATATATGGTGTTTAAGCTGAAACCATTGACTTTTAACTGTCAGGAAGTATTTATGCATTTGATGCATTTGCTATCCTTCCCAAAAAGGGCTCTAAGAGGTTCATAATAAGACATACGAAGTATTCAGCCTTACCAGATGGTAATTTTTGGACCAGAGTCTAAACAGGGGTTAAAAAAATAGTGACTCCAAAATCTGCTCAATGCATCTTGTTCACCTGAGTTTCCAACTTGCCAGCAAACAGGAATATAGGTGTTCACCAAATTCAAAGAAATAGCCCTTTTTCTAATGAATCCTAGAAATGTTGTGCGTTTTGCCCATCTCTTCTATTGATGTCAAAATGAAAGACCAGCTATGACTAAAAACCTTGGCATCTCCACTACAAACTCCATTCCATCTACTCATTGAAATAAAATTTTCAAATGTTTATTTTCTGTCCACCAGCATCAATGAGAAAAGTCACCAAGAGACTGCGTACAATTTCCCCCACACACACTTTTGCCTAAACTTCCCTTTGATCATCTCATATTTCAGTAGGCTGAACAAGATAAGGTTCAATTACTGTGGAGGAAGATTATGGTGATTTGGAACTGCTACATGCATCATAAACCATGAGAACAACTGCAGTTTTGCAGTCCTACTGAGGCAGCAAGTTGTGCTTTTGCTGAAGTTCCCTTTGATGCACGCATACACAGTCTGTGCCAGTGCACCATAAGCCACATCACATTATAACACAGTTTATAAGCAACCTTTAACAAAAACTCCGGAGTAGGTTTGAAACATACAGAATGGATGGAGGTCAGCCAGCAGCTGGAGCTGAAGCCCTGTGTGCTGGGACAGGAGCCACCCAGCAGCAGCTTCCCTCCCATCTGGCTGGGCATGTTGTGCTCACTACCCGTTCCCACCGCTGCCATTGCTTCCCTGCACAACCTGCTGTCCAGAGTGATGCAGCAGGGACAGAAGGAGAAGGAGGAGAAGCTGCACCAGGAAGCTGTGTGTGCTGGATGGGGCTAGGGCCATTGGCAGGCATGGGCAGGAGCGCGCGCAGGCTGCCCCAGGAGGGCACAGGTGGACCTCAGCCCTACACGCAGAACCGCAGGCTGGATACAGTCACCCCCCAGCAGGACTCATCCAGTCAGCTGGTGGACTGGATTCAGCCTGTGGGTTGTGTTTTTGCCCAACTCCAAGCTACCCTGTTCTGAGTGACAGCAGATAAGAAAAGGAGGAGCAATGGTCTCAAGTTGCAGTAAAGGAAGGTTTGGTTCAATACGAGGGAAAAGAAATGTTTTCACAAGAAGGGTAGTAAAGCATTGGAACAGGTTACTCAGAGAAGCTGTGGAGGTTTTTAAGACCTGGCTAGACAAAGGCCTGGCTGGGATGATCTAGCTGGGGGTAGCTCTGCCTGGAGCAGGAGGTTGGATTAGATGTCTGTGTGGTCCCTTCCAACCTTAACTTTCTATAATTCTGTTACTGCAGAGACCACGCAAGGGAAGAGATAACACAATCTGTACCAGGATGGCAATTACTTCGGGCAGAGGGCCACTTAACGAGAGTTGGCAAGCTGTTGAGGATGTAGCCCTGCCCCTCGACAGGTGCACCACGCCCTGGTCACCATTTTGACACACACACACACACACACACACACACACACACACACACACACACACACACACACACACACACACACACACACACACACACACACACACACACTCTTTGTCTCCCTCTCATGCCCTCCCTCACTGCATGGATGGACAAACGGACAGACACACCCCCTCCTGCTCTCCCACTCCTGGCTCCATGCCCCAGTGATAAGGCCGGGGGCCATGTGGTGTTGCAGTGGCCAGCTGGCATGCAGGGAAGTAGTGAAAATGGCTACAGGCAGAGGCTGATGGTGGAGGAAGCCGGAATAGGATGGGGTTGAAGGCGAGGTGCGGTGGGACGGGACCGAGCCAAGCCAGCTTTGCTCCTGGGTCCTACTACTGCAGGCTCCGGTCACCTTTGACAGGCAGCCAGGAGCAGATAAATATCAATTTTCCAAAGTTTTTAGGTGTCCTGTGGTCAAATAGAATGGCCTGGTGGGCCACACCTTGTCCTCCCCTATCATCATGGACAACAACTAAAAACATAGAAAATGAAGATCAAAATATGCTTTTATTAAACAGAATATTCAGATACTTTAACTAGGAAAAATGTATGCAGTTAAAAAGGAAATATGGGTAAACCTTTAGTTATGACCAAACAACCCCCTGGCCTAATATTAAATAACCTGGACCCCTAAATGATATGAAAATGCACTTAATGAAGAATACTGTGACAAATGAAAGATGAAAAATCTCTTCAGAGAACCCTTTTTCCCCCCCATTTAGAGCACCGAAGTTTGCCAAGTCAAAAAACTGCACTGTTTTTTAAAAAAAATTCCAAAACAAAAAAATTCAAATCCCTGCCAGATGTTAAAGCTCAATTAAGTTACTGCTTACTTTGGGGTCTTCTGGAAATATGTTATCCACCAGCCGTTTGTAACGAGGGCGCAAAGCAGCACAGCAACAGCATACTCCTGTAGAAACATTTGCCAAACAAGTTAATAAGAGAATGGATAGGGTTGGGGAAGGAGGGGTGTTGATTTTTGTTGCTGGGAGGTTTTTTTACTTTTCTTTCTTTTCTTCAAAGAGTTCTTTAAAAATTTAAAAAAAAAAAGGATTTAGAAAAGAATTTACAAAAGTACAATTACTATATACCTGTCCTTACTGAAAATAAATGTGTGTGTGTGGGGGGGGAGTATGGCTGTGGCAATGTCCCACAGTGATAATCAAACTGTCTCTAGAGGCAGCAAAAATTGCAGCAGGCTACCACGATCTACCCAATAAGAGGGGCAGGAAATCCACAGTGAGGAAATATGGTACTTCTATAATAAAGAGTCATATGTCCAGAAATAAAGAACGGATAACTGTCCTTTGTTAGTCTGAAAACGTATTCTAGTGAATGTTAACATTTCTGTTCAATATAATATTTTAACTTAAAATGAATGTAGTTAGTAAATATTTTCTAATAAGCATCTGAATACTACACAGTTGTCACAACTAATGCCAGTCTCATTAAATCAATTAATTATTTGCTGTACAGTTGAGTCTTATGTTTAAAGCAAACAAACAAACATGACTCACTCTCTGTATCACGATTTGCTTATTTTGCAAGTGATCAGATATCCAACCAGCATGCATTTTTCCTAAAACCTACCTCAAATATACAAAAAAAAATGCTAAGGTGAAGGCTACTAAAAGGGAACTATCCATTCCAAATCGGAGAACAGAACTAAGGTTTTCTTTTGTACGATCTTGATGTCTAGGTTAGAGGATGGAGCTGGACTGTTCTCAGTGGTGGCAGAACAAGGAGCAATGGTCTCAAGTTGCAGCAAGGGAACTTTAGGTTAGAGATCAAGAAAAACTCTCTCACTAAGAGGGTAGTAAAGCACTGGAATAGGTTATCTAAAGAGATGGTGGAAACTCCATCCTTGGAGGTTTTTAAGGCCCAGTTTGACAAAGCATTGGCTGGGATGATCTAGGTGGGGCTGGTCCTGCTTTGAGCTGGGGGTTGGACTAAATGATGTCCTGAGGTCCCTTCTAACCCTCATTTTCTATCATTCTATTATTTACTAGAAGCATTATTGGCAGCATGCTGAAAGTGGGTAGGCACATACAAAAGAAAAATACATGTCTGCAGTTGTAATGATTTTACTTCAGATTAACAGCTTTATGCAGCTGAAAAGTCTGTCGTGTCCAGCCAGCCTCTGGGAGTTGTGCACAAACCATCCTCTGGTTTCTAACTCAGTGGCTAGTCAGGAATTCTCTCCTCTTGTGTTTGCTGCTGATGAAGATAGCTGTCATAGCTTAATTAGGCAAGAAGTTTAATCACTATATTCTTAGTTCACTTTTTGAACTAGGTCACAAGATACCATGAGCAGCAACTGGAGCTGCAGGAGTAGTTGAACTCCCACTCCCAGCTTCTTCCACTTCCCCTCCCACCAGGACAAGGCAGACCATGCCACAGGAGCAATAGCCAGGGACACCTTTTATAACTTCCTGAATCAGGTGAGAAACTCCTCACCCAGCTCTTGCTTTCCCTTCCCTTCTCCTCAGTGCTCAGTGGCTTGTCCCCTCCCATTTGATCCCCTTTTCCATCTGCCACTGCTGGTGCCCCCAGCTGCCCTGGGTGAGGGGAGGGATCCATAGCTGCTCCTGTCCTGCTCCAGCCAGGAACAGAGTCTCACTCAGCTGGTGACAGTGGCAGCAGGTTCCCCCTCCCTGCGCTTGCTCCTAAACTGGCAAGGAACAACCTGGTGGAAGGAATAAAAAAGAAACAACTGAAGGCAGGGAGAAAAAAATCCATCTACTGCAGCTGCTCTCCCCAGCTGAGTCCAGCTCCCTCCACAGCTTGGCTGGAGCTCCCCCCTCCACTCAGGGCAGCTGAAGGCAGTGGGGGCGGCAAATGGGAGGGAAGAGGGGACATACTGCTGAGCATGGGGGTGGTATTCTTACTCCATTCAGGGACAAAGTCAACAACTGTTGCTTCTATGACATGGTCTGAAAGTGTGGAGGGGTGCAATTGTGCCAGTGAACCCCCTCTGGATCCGCCCCTGCTAGATACTGCCACTCTTTGCTCTCCTTTCTAGTAGAGAATTTCTCATGCAAGTCCTATTTCAGTTATGCTCATATTCAAACCATTTAATTCATATTTAAACTGAATAAATTAATTCAGACAATTACATTATACAACTAGCAAATGACTGTTAAATTTACAACTTTTTTTTTTTTTAAGATGGGGCACGGTCCTTCACGCTCTCCTCAATAATGTTTTGATTCATTTCTAAATAATGTTGAAAACAAACGTGGCAAATGATTTGAAGAACATCATACTGAGATGAACACATGACTACAACCGTCACTAAGAGCCAGGAGGAAGAGACGGACTACATTACATTACATCATGCGTGGTTTTCAACAGTGGCAGCTACAGAATGTTGAACAAACTGATCATCTCCCCCACTTCCAACTTTTAACCAAATCTAAAAGTCTCTTTAAATTTACATAACAGAAGTTAGGAGTTTAAGTGCATCTTCAAATTATTTTTGAAAAATATTTTATACAGTACATTTTGCAATACTTCACATGGGATAAAAACCCAGCAGCAGCCACCTGAACTTGCAACAACTGGCTAGATCAGGGATATTATAGAAATCTCTCAAGAGACATGAAACCCATCAAGAACAGAACAGCTATACATGGTCTCTGCGATTTTCTTTTTCTGGAATTTTTCAGGCTCACAGTTCCTTATCTAGACAAAAATGACTTATTTTTGGCTTCCCACTATTTTTAAATAGTTTTGCCACTTCTTCTATGTTCCATTATCCACAATGGAGTAGAAAACAGTAATTTAATATATTATTTGCACCAAATTACCACTGAGTAATTCTTCCCCCCACTGCTACTGTTTGCCATTTCACTATTAACATTTCTGATAGTTAAAAAATATAATTTATTTAAAAATTCTCCCTTTTTTATCCTCTTTCACATATTTCTCCCCTTCTCCTTACAAAAGCCCAATTAATACATGCATATTATGTTTTTGGTTGTTAACTCTGTGTGTGTGTGTGTGTATCTATCTATCTATCTCTATATATATATATATATATATCCATGAGCAAGAACTACAACAGTAAATCGAATAGTATTTTGAACTGGAAGTCAAATAATTGGTACATACAATAACTCAGAGGATTTGATCTTGACTCGAGTCATAATTTACTAGGGCCTTGCATAGAAATGCAGAGTTGTTTTGCCAGCTCACTCTGGCAGCAATACCTTAAGTTTTTAACTGATGACAATTCAACAGTACAAAACTGTTTCTCTTCTCTAGATACCAAAATGATTTGCCCAGCTAATAATTAGGATTAAGCTAAAATGTTATATAGACAACTTGAAATATAGTTGTTTTGCCCACACTGTAGATTTGCTATCGTATTTTATATCATTTTGTATTGAAGAAATTTCAAATTGAAAAAAGCTGCCTAGTGTTTTATCCATAAACGTAAGAGATTAAAAAGGAACCAAAGCTGTTATTCTTCATGTTATTAAAAAGCATCTGTAGCATACTTAGGTTTTGGAAAATATTCAGATGCAGACATGAAAATATTACAATGAAACAACATTTCATACTCAAGAAATATTTCTAATTTTGTTCCAAGTGACAGGATCTCCCAGTGAACGGGAAAGAGAGACTGGTATTAATAGTCACAGTGATAGGGACAGGTTTGGAAAAAAATAAAATAAAATAAAATATCAGCATTTTTTTTTTAATGTCAACAGAGTTGTAATGCAGTTGCATCTCTCTCATATTGGCTGCTTTGTTGCCCTGGGATAGGAAGCCTGTTCCCATCTGAAACAATGTGTTACATTGATATTCTAAAAAATAAATGATCTTAGTAGTTTGAGTATGTGTGACAAAACCCAGAAGATTCTGACACTTCCTGCCCTATGTTTTCACCCTTCTCCTTACTGTATTTTTGGCATCATTTCACAAGCATATGCAATATGAAGTAAGAAATTAATCTGAAATGGTAGGATAGCACTTGCTTTGGTAATATTACATATTTTCTGATTACTGAAATGTATATTTTCTTAAATTATTTCATATACGTGTCATTACCTAAAATGCTGTACCAAGAGAATACTATTTATACTAGGATACTATTTATGCAAAATAAATAAATAAAGTTTCTACTAGCCACCCATGAAAAACTCTTTCACATCAAAAGTAATTTTTTTCTACTTACCCAAACACATATATGGACGTGGTTCCAATGCAAAGTTGTAGTCATAGGGTTTGTCCTGCTCAATAGTTGGAACGGGAACATATTGCCTCATCCTGGGAAGTTGCTGTTTAGGTGCTCTTTGTTTGTTTTATAGTCTGCCCTTTTTCAAGTTTGGTATCCTTCAAACATTACATAGAAATGTTTAATCTTGTGCCCGTACTGGAGTTACTGTAAGCTCATCTAATTACCCTTGTAGGTGACATCAACATAAAGCTAGCAAACACGTGAAAATCTCAGGTATCAAATTCTGTTAACAATGGCTGCTACTGTAAATAAAAAGGACACGTTATGAATGTGTCGTCACAGCCAATCTTGCTATAGCAAGCTTTTGTGTAAAATATGATTACAGAAAATATTTTTGGAGTGGGATAGGAGACAAGGAAAAAGACCTATGCTAATATAGCTGCTGTATGTTAATTCAAAGTGGAAGTGAAGCTAATTAAGGTTTGTGTAGAATGTTAATAGGACTCGATCAATATATTCCTGACAAATAAACTCTACCCAAATACATAATTGTACAAACAAATCAAACTAATCTCAAACTACTCTGTAACTTCACCACACAATTAAGTAGAGCATATTACCAACTTTAAATCCTATATAACTACATTTCTCACAGATACCCTGTGCAGCAAAGATTTAAGAAATCCCAACTATGTTTAAATATTTTAAAGTTGCTTTAAAAGTTCTTACTTCCTTCAGGGCTGGAGTGTTGTGGCTGCAACAGTCCAGGAAATACACAAGAAGCTAGTGGGGTTTGGATGCAATCTTTTATTGGATCAACTGTATAGTTGGGCGAGATGTTACACAAGCTTTGTGGTACAAATTGCCAAGGGAGAGCACATTGGACCTGAAAGCTTGTGTAACATCTTGCCCAACTATACAGTTGATCCAGTAAAAGATATCAACAAAAAATCATTACCTCTTGCATATTTTCTTCAGTTACTTTATCCTTTCACCACCTTCATTAAACCCACTTGTGCCAGAAAAGACATCCACTGAAATGCTCTGGCCAACTACTTCACGCTCATAAAATCTAGCATGTTTGTCAGATGTGAGAGTTATCTGACTGAGATGAGAATTATTACATGCTTATTTTCTAAAAAACTAACCATACTGCAATTTGTATCAAGAAGGGTGATAAAAACCTAAATCCAGAACATTAGGTTCAATATAAATTAATTATGTAACGGTATACTACAATCCATGTATAGCATCTTACATTTCACCTAACATAATAGATTACCACATTCATGCTACAATTTTTTCTAGTTTTAGAAAGTTAAACCAGCTAAAAAGATAAGAGTTGTTAAATGTGATCTCTCCCTTTTCTAAAAATAGCAGGAAAGGCAAGTTAGTTACATTATTTAACACGCGCCACTTTCTTAACATTTTACTAAAGCTCATGTTTCTCTGAGCAATTCTATACTTTAACCACAGAAAACCGATTAATAAAACTGAACAAGAGTACATGTTCACTCACCAAGTAATTTTATTGTATCTTGGGGTCCTGTATGGCCCTGTCTTCCCTCTATCTGCATATATCCTTAGAATTCAAGAAATACAAACAGCACACTTCCTTCATGGTCTGTAGAACAAAAAGTCTGGTAGGTCTCCTGCTTGGTTGTCTAAGTCTGTATGGATTAGTGCTTTGCTCTTATTAAAGATTAAGTGAAATAAATCAAAATGAATGTTCACGTAATTCTGAATTAAAAAGCCTGATGGTCACTTATCTCTTAAAAGAGCAAGTTCAAACCCTGTGAAAGCTGCATTCTTCTCAGTCAAGCTCTTCTGACTGGCCAAAATTTTCAGTGTATCCCAGCATATCAGTATTTGTGGGAAGTCACGGACATAGAGGAAGTCTTTTAAGTGGGAAAAAGTCCAAATATACAAAACTGAAAAACTGTACTCAACAAGATATTCAGTGGAAGCCAGTAGAAAGCATACTGTCACCTAACTGGAATATTTGCTAAGGGAGGAAGCAGTATGTGCTCTGATGAATCCATAGATAAACCAGCACCCCTGCAAGCTTAGATTATTGTTCACAGCCTATTTTTTTCCATGAAGTTTCCTGATCTGGCTTTTTTTTTTTTTTTTTACTGTGTATATATTCTATGAGTAAAGAAATTCTAGCCAATCAAAAGTCTGGATATTTGAATTAAATAACTGCTTTAAAGCTATTATCCAGTAAATTATTTGTCTTCTGGTCTCCCATATTTTTAAATGGGAACTAATAAACACTACCTCAAGGGTTCTGCGAGTGTCACTTTCTATGAGCTCTGATTTTCTATGATTAAAAAACCCAAAAGCAAACAGCAAAGTATATAGATATTCAGAATTCATTTTATTACAGTAAAAGCTGTGTTAACTGGCATGAGTGGGGAACATGGAGTGGTGCTTATATAAAAAGCCCAATTACCTGAGGCGGGGGAGAGGAGGGGTGGTGGTGGTGGCCAGATGTGGAGTGGCAGCAGCACAGGGTGGCAGGTAGTGGCCACCGTGCGTGAGCTTCCTCCCCTTGTGTCTGGCTGACCGGAAAATCCGGTTAATAGAAATGCTGGTTAGTAAAATGCCAGTTAACACAGGTTTTACTGTATAATGACTGAGGCAATTGTTGGCTTCTAAATTGCTTTAACATTGTAAATATATCAATAAAATATTGCCCAACTGATGCGCGCATGCGCACACACACACACACACACACACACACACAGAGTGGTGTTTTATTTTAATCATGGGAAAACATGGATTCGGGGTATTTTAAATCAGAAGATCTGGGATTTCAAAAGAAACAGAGAATTTGACATTTTAAAACAAAAAGAGCCAGGATCTCTGTTGATGAGACCTGGGTAGAGGAGCCTGACCAGGGCCGTCATCAGGGACCCAGCTGGAGGGCAAATTAAGTGGCTGAGGAGCCAGGAGGATACATTTTGATAGTTCAAAGCGGGTCCCTGCAATGAACATCTCTTCCAGGGGATAGCTGCCCAGGTGGCAGAGCAGGGGCAATGGGAGACAAAGAAAGCAGTGCTGTATGAACGCCAACTGTGCAACTGGGCAGCTGACCCAGAGGTACAGGTGGCTCTGGTACATAAAAGGACCCATGGGCGTGGGTACCCATGCCAAATGGGACCCATTTATGTACCAGGACCCATGTGTAAACTTAAATGGCCAGTCCTGACCCAGTCCCTCACTCCTGACCCGCTGTCCCCCACCCCTAGGCCCCAGCCCCACTGTGTGTGGGAAGGGGGGTTGCAGGGGGCATGGGAGACACCAAGTAGTCCCTCACGCCACAGTTTCCCTTGTTTTTCTACTTTAATGGAGAATCCATTTTTAAAGTTTGTTTGCAACCCTTTCCTATATTTTTGAGACCCACTTTGGGTTGCGACCCACAGGCTGACCCACACACTCCTCTAAACATACCTTAAGGAGACAAAGGCTGCACTAAATCAGCTTGCAACTAAAATTAACTGCCCAGTTTCCTGTCTCATTACCCAAGCAAGTCTCCAAAGAGAGCCTATGTGCCTGCCTCACATCCATAGAAGTCTTACTTTGCTTGGCATCGTCAGAACATGTTCAAAACAAAAAAACCAAAAGCAAAAAAATCAACAGGATATGAGTGTTGAATAGTCTGTACTGTCAATACGAGATTGCGACTCCACCCTGCTGCCACCGGAGTTCTTCTCAGGCTTGGATGAACGAAGGGCAATGGGTCAGGTGTGAGGGGCACCAGCAGGGCCAGGGGGCTGTTTTCTACTTACCCTATTTACCAGGTTGGGACTGTCCATCACTGTATACAAATGGGTCTTGGTACAAAAAAAGACTGAGAACCGCTGGTCTATATACAAGACACCACCCTACCCTTCCTTCTGTGCAACTTCAGACTAACACTGCTAACTACCTCTCTCTACTCATCAATGCAAATGCAGTTCAGTGTTTGCTTCTTAGCTGCTCCCAAACTCAAAAGGCAGTGTAGACATGCTGGACTTCAAGGTGTAAATGATTTCTTTCTTCCTTCACTTTCTTCTCAGGTGTCTCTTGCTAGTGATACATGAATATGCCTCGAGAAAGCCATCCTCCCCTGTGCATATCTACTTAGAGATAATACAGTGAACTGCATATAGCTTTACAAGACTTCTCACTTGCCAAGAAAGAGATCAGTTACATAGGCTAATCAGTAAATTCTACAGATTTCATTCATTCTCCTTATATATCGATCTTAAAATAGGTTAATAATGTATTTGGTTTGTTTAAATGGCAATCCAGCCACAAAACCATGTTCTTTATCTATACTACTCAAATCACATACAGTAGCTTTCTGAAATGTAACCCTTGAAAATCAGAGTTTTATAAGAGGAGTTTTACACAGCTTAAAATCACCCAAATTCAAAGAATACACACTCTTTCATAATACAGGAAGTCACAGAAATGCTTTTCCTATCACCAAACAATTTATGCTTACTTCTTAATTCAGAGTCAATTAGAGAGCATTGCTATTGTATACAAATATATATTGTAGCATTAGGATTTTATTCTTTTTAAACCCTTTCAATTAAATCTTCAACAACAGAAGAAACTGCATGAGGAAATTAGATAATTTAACTCTCTTCAGATTTTTAAGTTAAATTGGAAAATACAGTAAGTGTGTAGCTCACACAGTTTAAGATCTTCAGTCAAAATTATTTTCAGTACTGTTGAGCAATTAGATCAAATCCCCAGTGAAGCTTTTATCTTTGGGATAGAGCCTTTAAAGAGTTTTAATCCATTACAGAGAAGTATTCCATTACATCAAGTTCTTATCTAATTACATTCCTATGCTCCGTTCTCTCCTCCGCTTCCACGCAAGCTTTTTCTTTTCCCTCCCCACACCTTTGTTCTAGCTGCAGACATGCTTGTTTTCTTTTATTAAAACCTCATTTTTTCTCCCCACATCCTTCCCTTCCTACTACTGAGTTAGCACCTTGAAAACTCAGGCTAATTGTAATGCACTGCATTGTTTAGACTGTGAGATCTCTGGGACATGCCTCCTATTACAATACGCGTGTACAGAACCTCAGTTAACGGGCTGGCTATGGCCTCAGGGCACTGCTTCAGTAAGAAAAGTAGGTGGTACTGGTAACAATGCCTACTGGCAAGGTTCTCTAACACTTTCCATTGTATAGCCCTACTTCAGGTCCTTATAAAAACACTACCAAAATTGTAACTGTTCAGGCTAGAGTTTTCTACAGTAATGTCTGCTTCAGTTCAAATATTTTTTTGCAAACTGTTAAAGCTAGAAATTCAGCATTTACAGGAAGTGAAGTTTGGGGGAAGGGAGAATGAATTCTTGATTTTTCAGCCATAACCTTTTTATCTAATGCAATAAAAATACTATTTAGCACATACTTGTCAGCTTTTCCTGAAAATACATACCCCCACAGCTCACACAAATCAACTTGGAAGCTATAAAGCAACTGCAGTTCCTTTCCCTTGACACTAGAGGTAAGCGTAATACCAACTTCAAGGCAGTATCATTGCTCCGTCTAACATTTGAATGTTACATGGAAGGGAAAAAGTCTAAGTGCAGGAGTAGGGCTTGTTAGGGAAAGCATTTATGATAGTTTCTCATGAAAAATAAATGAAGAAGCTTCCAGATAGAAGATTTTACACTACTGGCAAGGAAGTGACAGAAATCAGGGTAGCTGAGACTGGAAGCAGTCCAACCATTAACTCCATCCTCTCAATCCTTCCATAACTCTTAACCAATTTATCCCCTTGACTCAAGAACTCTTCAGGCTCTACCTGCTCCAATGCACCAAAGAATCCTTTTGCCTCAAAAGCCATCTGTTTCTAGAAATAAAGGGCAGTTCCAACTCTGTGCCTTAGCAGCCCTTGTCAATTCTTCTGGGTTCATCAAGAGAGGTACAATTATTTTGTCTTTAATTTAGAATTCTAAAAATGCTTATGCAATATGCAGTTAGCATGTGTTTTGGTTGTATCCTTCTCTACTTGCAAACGACTAGAATATTCAACTCATTCCAGTCACTGATCAGCACTGATAACTACCGACCTGAGTCCAGTTCACAAGTGCATCCTTGACATGAAGGGCTACGTGGTTGAAAATGTGGTAGAGCAGAGGTTCCCAAACCTCAAGCTGTTGCCCAGTATTGGGCTGTGAAGGGTTGGCTGCTGGTCCACAGGAGGGCTGGCTGCTGGACCAGAAGCGACCAGCATACCGTGGACCAGCAGCCAACCCTTTTATATACCAAATATAAAGAAGGGTTGGCTGCCAGGCTGCAGTAGGCCAGTCACTTCCAGACTACAGTATGCTGGTCTGCAGTCTGCCAGTCTGCGGTCTAAAAAGGTTAGGAACCACTGTGGTAGAGGACTCATCTCAACTGAAAGTTTTTATTAAGGAAAAGCACTGTTCATTAAATCAAGTTATTACAAATCACATGGATTGGTACACACTTGGGAGGGGTAGATTTACATTTCCTCTGTAAAGCAATGACACTTTTGCAATTATTAAACACATCCCTTTAAGACTACCCATTCCAAATGGTTGGGGTACTGAAAGGGCATTCCATTTTTTTCTGTTAAACTGCAGTTAGTTCTTATAAATATTCCGAGGAAACCTGGAATAAAAGAGAACCTAATTTACTTTCTGCTAAAATATTTTTAAATAAAACAGAGAGCAAAACAAGCTAGCACCAATTCCTATTTCCCAATTGAAATTGAAATGTACTTTGCTACTTCTGTAATTAAAAACAAATAGCTATTGGCTAATAAGATAATCAAATTCAAGGAATAATATAAAGGCTTCGGTCTTCCAGCCCCACTCCAAGTAAACAGAGGTAATGGGGAGGAGATTGAAGATAACACAATTAAAATTCTACTGGCTACTGGTATTGCCAAAAAGATGTTTGTCTACTTCACAATCTTGTATTTGTTTCTGGAATTCCAAGTATTAGGCTATTGTTTACCCTTTTCATTTGTGTTCCCTGTTTGGGATCCTGAGATTTTTCCATTTGAATTAAGTCTAGAAATCAAACAGTAAGCATGATTTACTAACTTGACATTAAAATAATTTTGATTGTTTTTCAATGTCAACAGAAAAAAATTATTTTGAAGACGTATAGTACACTTAAATCATAAATGATCACACTTCGCTTGATGCAATTAAGGGTTTTTAGAAAATAAATTAAATACAAAATTAATGAATCAACTGGGGTAATGGACAAAAGCAGACACATTTTGTAGTTAAGTAAAACTTTGAATAAGAAATGTCTCAAACGGCAATTACAGGATAAAAACTGTTTCAACAGTTGAGTAATTTTATATTTTTAGCTATGTATGATATTTGCATTAAACAAGGGTATTTCTTCCTAGTTTTTGAAAATCCATTTATCTAGAGAAGAAATCAAGAATTAAGACTCAAAATACTAAAAATTCTGCCGTGTCCGCCGAATCTAGAAAAAAGGCAGCGATGCCACTTTTAACGACAAACATACTTTAAGATAAACAAGAAAATGTTGCAGAAGTGTCACAGCTGCTGACTTTCCATTTGGGCTCTTGATATACATATGTTTACATATTTCTGGACTAAGTTATCAGTGCAAGAGGAAAGTAATAGGTAAATAAAATATAATAACCAGCTCAAAGAAGCCTATTATGACCATTAGCTTAAATATTTAAAAAATGTGAAGGTGGCAATAAAGACTTAAATGGCAGACTTCATAATCCAAAAACATATTTAAGTTATTGTATTATAGTTAGTTAACAGGGTAAAATTAATTTAGGCACTTTTTTCAAAGGATCTATACTTGTTCATGGTTAGGATAATTTGATAATTGAAGTAATTAATCAGATTCCAAAATTAAATACTTGCAGGACAGGACAGAAGCAGTGTTACCAGGTAGGGGGAAACCCATTTTATACTCATTCATGTGTGTGTACTGGCAGCATCTTTAAAAATATCATTTTCTAAATTATTTGAGAGAGAGGTAAAACTGAAAGAACCTATGTCATACAGACATATGACATACCTATGTCATACAGAGATGAAGCTCTGAGGCTAATTTCCCTAGAAAGTTTCTCAAGATAAATGATGGATCTGATATTTCCAGCCTAATAAATTATATATAATCTTCTATCAGACTAACTACTATGACCAAAGGTTAAAGTTTGGCCCAGTTTTGACAAAGAAGTGTAATTTAGGTAAGGCTTGCCTGGGAATTTGGCAGCATGAACTACTAGTATTGATGGTATCTTTTACATTTCACATTTCCATTCCCCAATGTCCTGTTTTAGGTTGGAAAGGGTGAAGGTACACAATCAAATAGTAATTCCACTTGGCTTTCACCATCCCTCACAAATTATCACCCAATATTGCAAATATTTGCGTGCGTGTTAACTTTATTCATATGACCAATTCTGACTAAACCACATTTCACAAAAAATTCCGTACGTTCCCAAGTTTCCAGAATTTACCATCCCTTTTGTATGCCTCAATCTGTGTTTATGAAAGACTGAAACAAAGCAGTCTGTAATTCCATTAACAACAAGTAAAAGTAATTTACTACGCAGGCAACATGGAGGCGAGCCATTTAATTTATACTGGACATTTATTTTTAAGAACTGCGGGTACATTTTCCAAACCAAGAAAAAATTAAATATACTGGATACACAGGTATATATTTGTTAGCAGCTCAATGGTAGAAATTCTGGGCACATTATAAATATTAATACAAATATACAAGTTCAAGCTTACCATCATGTACCAGTGTGCAGAGAAGTCTGATGTTTATCACTTAACTGCATTCAGTAGTGCACATTTTAATCCTGTTTTGTCATAAACTGGATAAAAACAGAGGAAAGTAAAGATACTCCCTGCTAAGAATTTCAGCCTAAACCAGAAAAAAAAATCCTTCCTGGCATAAGGCAGGACCCACCTTATTCTACCTGCCTGCAGCTAGATGGATGAATGGGCTTTCAAAGTGAGGCAGCGCTCTTCACCATGTCAAATGCATCAAAATGTGCTAAAAGTAATGACAATCCCTTACAATCCCTTCATAAGGTCCTGACATTTCTTTTGGAGAAGCAAAGTAATAGCTGTAGAAGCCTTCTGCTATAACTCCATCTGACCTTGTTCACATAAATCTGGTAGTCCACAATACAGTTCCACACACAGGCTATTAAAAACCCTACGTCTAAATGAACCCTATTTGGCAATTAAGGATCTTAAGGTACAATGCCAGAGGTGTAGTCAGGTTTTTCTCCAGTCATATCAGCATTCACCAGGGTGAATAAAGATTAACGAGTTCTTTTTCAAAATAAAAAATAAAGAAATTGGATTTTTAAAATGTAAATCAGATTTTTAATTTAAGCATTTTTTTGATAAGACATTTTAAAAACAAACAAACAAACAAAACCTATATGAAAAACGTTTTAATTTAAGATACGTTAAAGCTCAAAAGATATCATTGTGGGATACGGATAACTTCTAATTTTATTTTTTATTTATAAAATGAAGTGTCTGTCTGTACTCTTATAACTCAAGAATGGTTGGTCCTATCTACTCCAAAAGAAAAATAATCATTGAATACCACCCAAAGAAAGTTACCCACCTATAAATTTTCAATTGACCCTTTTGGGGGGTTCCACTGACTAGGATTACTTCACTTCTCAGATAAATTGGTACCACTCCATTTTGGAGGCAGTTCAATTGTCATTATTATATTGATGCCTGCCTTTTTTTTGGCTCCACATTAAATATCAAATATGTTGTACTACGTGCTTTAAAATAAACAAACACTACAATTACAAAAATAATAACCCAGAATAACCCAAATAACCCAGAATAACCCAAAAATAATAACCCAGACGAAGAATGGGTATTGCTAGTTATATACTATTTGAAACAACATATTCATGTAACCTTTTATAGATTCATAGATGTTAGGGTTGGAAGGGACCTCAATAGATCATCGAGTCCGACCCCCTGCATAGGCAGGAAAGAGTGCTGGGTCTAGATGACCCC
>JAGPOW010000261.1:12794438-12811521 GCA_030014935.1 Caiman crocodilus
CAAGAAAAGGTTACATGAATATTTCAACAACAGTCCCTGGACTATATTAAGGGCCCAATCTTATGGGGCTCCCAGAGGCTCCTCTATAGATTAGTAAAGTTTAAAGAAAACCACTCTACCCAATGGGACTTGGTGCTCAGTCTAGAAGATCCCATTAAACATCTCTGTGACACTTATTTTCGGTTCTCAAACTGTGGATTTCTCTCTCCAGAGATAACATCCTTGTTAACAGCAGTATATGGGGATGAGAGATAACAGACCTGATTACCTAGCCATCAGAGAGCCCTACTGTCTCTCTTAAAGTTTGTGTACATAGAGTCAAGCCCTTACCTTTCTCTAAAAGTGCAAAGTTTCAGGAAGTTAAATGATTAGAGGATTGTTGGGGCTGGAGTAGATCTGAGCAAGGAGGAGGAGTCTAGAGATAAATGCAAGGAGGGAGGGGCAGTAGAAACAAAAGAGAAACATTCTGAATATTCCTGAAGTCTTGAGGATAAGTTTCTGAGTATAGCCTTGCTGCTGATTTGAGATCTAGTGAGGGAACAGTATGATAGAAGGGAAAACCTATCATGGCAGCAAGCTTGCCAAGCCATATGAGAGACCCTGTTTGGGAATATTTTAATTGAGTTCCTCAAACTCCCGTGGGTAAGACAGGCATATGGGCAAAATGCAAAGCAGTGCAACAAAGAAATGCAAGGCCTAGTTGCCTGAATGAAACATCATTAGAAATGTTCCTTCTCAGGGGAAAGCTGCTTTGACAATGACGACTGGAACATGCAGGATCTTCAGGTTAGTAAACTTTCTTATTTCATTATTTCTTTCTAAACAACTGCCAGTCTTTCCTGTCCATTTCTTTTGGGTGGACTTCTGGACTACAACTTCTCAGAAAAATGTTTGAACAAAAATATAGATGTTACTTTATGAAACTATCTTATTTTTAATGCAATTGTGATATAAAATCATGGCTGAAATAGGCAGATGTTCCTTTTACAGTTTCACTTCTAAAGTAGTACTAAGTGCAATGAGTAATGCTAAAGGAGAAGTAACGTAGCGAATGCATCGATTTCTTTTGTCCAGAAGGATCCATCCTCAACATACAGGATTCTGACTATCCATCTTCGATATCATCATCACTGACTAGTTTCAGAGTTATCTGCTAATGATATCAGTGTTCCAGTCAAATGTATGTCACATAGCATCTCACCTGTAGCAAAAAGAAAAAACCCTCCACCATCCAGAAACAATCATAGATACGCTTGTAGTAAGAACCAGCAGATTACAGCAAGAAGTAACTGATGAAAAAAACTGCTTGGTTTGTTTATGCAACAAGCTCTCCTTTCCATACGCTTCATTGACATGGTTCAGTCCTTACAACCCGGATACAGTCCACCCAGCAGAACAGATAAAGCAGGCAAGCTGCTGGATAAAGTGTCTGAGAAAGAAATGAATGGTATGCAAAAAGTCTTGAGGGAAAAATTGTCAACCTGTGTCCTGCTGGGTGGAGCAATGTCTACAATGATCCAGTAATACATGCCTCTGTGACAACAGAAAAAGGGAATGTCTGCCTTCCAGAAACAACAGGATACATCAGGAAATGCACACACAGCAGAATGCTTACAAGAAGTAGCAGTAAAAGCTATAACAAACTGTGAAAAAAATTCAAATGTCTAGTACGCAGCTTTCTCACAGACAATGCTGCAAATGTATCAAAGATGAGAAGAAATCTAGAAGAAAGTTAACAATGCCAATGCCCTAAGCAGTAACATAGGGCTGCAGCACTCCTTTGATGCACCTCTTATTCAAAGACTTCAGTGCTCCAGAAATAAAGGCTAATGTTGCTGAAATTGCAAAATACTTCTGTAACAGCTTTGCAGCAGCTGCTCTGAAGACAGAAGGAGGAACCAAACTAACTCTCCCACAAGACGTGTAATGGAACCGAATAGAGGACTGTTTTGAGTGATACACTGAGAACTGACCTAACCTGATGACAATTTGTGAACAAAATAGAAGAAACCGTCATAGCCAAAATTCTCAGTATTGGGCTAAAGAGAAATGTAGAAAGTATACTGACTATCCTGAAGCCTATTTCTGTAGCCTTGAACAAAGCACAGGGAAATTGCTGTTTTCTTGCTGTTGCTGTTGAAATTTGAAAGGAACTGAGTGAGACCTTGAAAAAAAGAAATTAGCAATGACAGAGTTATATTACAGGCATTAAAAAAAAACCAAACGCATCAGGTACTATCTCCAACTCATTTTCTTGTCAATATTCTCAATACTCAGTACCAGGGTCAATCCTTAACTACTGAAGAAGAGGAGCTGGCTAGGACATGAGCAATCATTCCTCCATAATATCAACTATAATAAATTTGAGGGCTAGGGGTGAACCATTCAAGAAATATATACTTGCCGATGAGATTTTAAAACAACTCACACCAATCAACTGATAGAAGTCACTTAAGCACCTGAATCCATCAGAGACTATTGAAGTGATAATCCAGTTTTTAACACCAGCATCTTCTGCAGGTGTAGAAAGAATATTTTCTTCCTCTGGACTAATTAATTCTAAATTGAGAAAAATCACTTGGGAACTGAAAAAGCAAGAAAGCTGGTCTTTCTTTTCCAGTCTATGTATAAACAGGAAGAGGAAAGTGAAGACTAAGCTTGCTGCATAATACAGTACTTTAAGCTTCTCACGTTGACGTGCCTGAAATAATCTTCTTTTTTGTTTGTTAGAAAAGGTTTTACATTTATAACTAAAATAGTTAAAAATTCAAAGATATATATGCTTGTTTTGTTAAAAATTATACATTTGTTGTTTTAGTTAAGTAAAACAAATTTAAATGTCTGTTGTTTTTGCTGATGGTCAATGCTGTCCTCCTTCTAATACAGTGTGGCAAAAATATCCCCCAAATATCCATGCTTAATCTAGTGAATTGGAGATATTTCAGCCCCCAATGACTTCATAAGCATCTGCTTCAATTAGCTTTCGTAAAGAAAATAACCAAATCATAAGTCTGTTTTCTGATGTAGCTGCAAAAATTAATCTGAAAAAATTAAGTCACTGCTTTAAAATATATAGTGTGTACCTTCCAAAAATAACCCCCTACATCTATCTCCAAGTTGTGAATAATGTGTGCTAAGGTTATATCAACAACAAGAATGCACTTTTTGTAGAAAACTATGATTAAATCGAGGCTTCCTGACCAGTGATTTCAATCTATTTGATTTAAATCAAATCTCATACATAAAGGTAATAGAAGGGTTTTTTTTTTAAATTAGAGTTCTCAACTGCTTTAAGAGCAGGACAGCTTTTGAAGTGGTATGCTTTTACCCACTATCTAGTCAAAAACAGGACAGGAAAATGCAGAAACCCAAATGAATAAATGACTATTTGATGAGATCCCTTTAATTATTATTTTTGCACCATTTTCAACTCAAAATCAGTTCCCTTATATAAGATCTCTGAAAACCCAGGGTGATGATCTTTCTTCTAGGAAATCCTTGTTCTGATGTTTCCTTTTGGTATCCAAGTTCTCCAGCTCACCTGAGTACCAGAATAAGCAACAGAGCATGCCCAAACTCGAGTGACCTGGACTTAGGCTGACTCACATACCTTGAACATTATTAAAGAAAATGAGTATTGAAAACCCATGGTATTGGTGTTTTGAAAAGAAGATAGGCACGGGACAAGCACAGTCTCACAGGGCTACAAGATAAGCAACCAAAGCATATCAATTTAAAGCACTTGGGTAAAAGAATGACAATTTAACAATTATTCATGAACACATCAGAATACAGACAAAAAAGTACGGCTGCCAGGAGGGCAGAGCAAAAGGGGTTGTGAAAAAATCGCCCCCACCGTGGCAGCAATGGGGGGGCGGAAGGGGAGGGAGGAAGGGAAAGGCGGCTGCTAGCAGAAGTGGGGACAGGAGATTGTATGCAGAAGGAGACCCAGGGAACCCGCGCGGCTTCCGCAGCATCCTGCACAGTACGTGGCCTGGGGCTCAAAACCAGAGCAACTGGGTGACTCAAGGTGCACAGAAGTTGGACACCCTGCGCTACATGGTGTGGCACAGGCAAGCCACGCAATCTAGAAATGAAGAGCTACAGAGTTCCATTAACTTCTCAGGAAGATTTAAAGATCGAGGAGTACAGGTTGTACAAATACAGTACAATTAAAGAAATTAAATGCTTAAAGTGTTTTAAGTCAGCTAGTTGGCAGGGTTTCTCTTAAACTACCCTTCGACTCCCATTCCACAGCTTTAAGAAGTGGTATGCACAGACAGATTCAGAGGAGTGCAGCAGTGTAGCTGCACCGTTTTTGGATCGGACCATGCCACAGGAGCCTCTGGGGACTGTTTTAAAGTCCCCAAAAATGACAGCCCCAACCCTGTCCATCCCATTTGTGCTCAGAGATGCGTTTCCTCCCTCAACAACCTGGCATTACCACTACTTTCCCCACTGTCCTGGGTGCAGGGGAAGTCCAAAACTTCTCCAGCCTGCTCCATCAGGGAACTGTGATAGCCGCAATGGCAATGGGCAGGGGAGTTCTTCCTCCCCATGCTTGCTCCTGGGGGTAGCAGGCAGGGTGGGGAGAACTCACCATCTCACCCGACACCACAGGTGCCACGGACCAGAAGAGAGTGAAGAAACTTATGTATTTTGTCAGTTTTTTAAAAAGAGTCCCTAGAGAGTCCCATGGCTCATCGAGTGGGTAAAGTAACCAGCAGGGTGAAAGTGCTAGACCTTAGGAAAGCAGACTTCAATGAACTCAGGCAATTAGTCAAGGACGCACTGCAGAGTAGGAGTTTTGAAGAGATGGGAGCCCAGGAAGGATAGCTGTACCTTAAGGAAATGATCCTTTGGGCACAGAGGGAGACGATCCCGATGAGAAGAAAAAGAGGGAAAGGAGCCAGGAAGCTTCCTTGGCTGACCAGAGAAATCCAGGGCAGCCTGTGGACTAAAAGGGGAGCATATAAAAACTGGAAACGGGATGAGATTACCAAAGAGGAGTATACCTCCTCTGCTCGCACTTGTAGGGAGGCAGTTAGACGGGCGAAAGCTACCATGGAGCTGAGGATGGCATCCCAAGTTAAAGATAACAAAAAATTGTTTTTTAGATATATAGGGAGTAAAAGGAAGGCCCAGAGTGGAATAGGACCCCTACTAAAAGGGCAGAAGCAATTGGTGACAGATGGGGGGACAAGGCTGAACTCAATGAGTTCTTTGCCTCTGTGCTCCTAAGTGAGGGGCAGGACAAGGCTCTCACTGGGATTGTAGAGAGGCAGCAGCAAGGCACCAGACTGCCATGCGTAGACCCTGAGATGGTGCAGAGTCACTTGGAGGAACTGGATGTGTTTAAGTCAGCAGGCCCGAATGAGCTCCATCCGAGGTACTGAAGGCACTGGCTGACATCATTGCACAGCCACTGGAAGTAATATTTTGGACTGGAAAAGGGCCAATGTGGTCCCCATTTTGAAGAAGGGGAGGAAGGAGGACCCAGGCAACTATAGGCCAGTCAGTCTCACCTCCATTCTAGGCAAAGTCTTTGAAAAAATTATCAAGGCTCGCATTTGCGAGAGCCTGGCAGGAAAAATTATGCTGAGAGGGAACCAGCGTGGGTTTGTAGCAGGTAGATCAAGCCTGACTAATCTAGTCTCTTTTTATGACCAGGTTACAAAATGCCTGGACGCAGGAGTAGGGGTGGATGTCATATACTTAGACTTCAGGGAGGTCTTCGATATGGTGTCCAATCCCATACTGGTGAACAAGTTAAGAGACTGTGACTTGGATGACTGCACAGTCTGGTGGGCAGCAAACTGGCTAGAGGGTCGTACCCAGAGAGTTGTAGTGGGCGGGTAGGTATCAACCTGGAGGGGTGTGGGCAGTGGCGTCCTGCAGGGCTCGGTCCTTGGTCCAATACTGTTCAATGTCTTCATCAGCGACTTGGATGAGGGAGTGAAGTGTACTGTCTTCAGGTCTGCAGATGACACAAAACTGTGGGGAGAAGTGGACACGATGGAGGGTAGAGAATAACTACAAGCAGACCTGGACAGGTGGGACATATGAGCAGAAAACAACAGAATGCAATTCAGCAAGGAGAAATGCAAAGTGCTGCACCTAGGGAGGAAAAATGTCCACCACACCTGCTGCCTAGGAAATGACCTGCTTGGTGGCACAGAAGCGGAAAGGGATCTTGGAGTCCTAGTGGACTCCATGATGAACATGAGTCGTCAGTGTGACAAAGTCATCAGGAAAGCTAATGGCACTTTATCGTGCATCAGCAGATGCATGACGAACAAGTTCAAGGAGGTGATACTTCCCCTCTACTGGGCACTGGTCAGACTGCAGTTGGAGTACTGCGTGCAATTCTGGGCACTGCACTTCAAGAGGGATGTGGATAATTTGGAGAGGGTCCAGAGAAGGGCCACTCGTATGGTTAAGGGCTTGCAGGCCAAGCCCTATGAGGAGAGACTAGGGCACCTGGACCTCTTCAGCCTCCTCAAGAGAAGGTTGAGAGGCAACCTTGTGGCTGCCTATAGGTTCATCATGAGGGCACAGAAGGGAATTGGTGAGGTTTTATATTCACCAAGGCTCCCCCGGGGGTTACAAGAAATAATAGCCACAAGCTAGCAGAGAGCAGATTTCGACTAGGCATTAGGAAGAACTTTTTCACAGTTAGAGTGGTCAAGATCTGGAACGGGCTCCCAAGAGAGGTGGGTCCTCTCCCCTACCCTGGGGGTCTTCAAGAGGAGGTTAGATAGGCATCTAGCTGGGGTCATCTGAACCCAGCACTCTTCCCTGCCTATGTAGGGGGTCAGACTCGATGATCTATTGAGCTCCCTTCCAACCCTAGCATCTATGAATCTATGGCGCACTGTCCGCAACAGTGGATGATGGTGGGGAGGAGGTCTGGGAGCAGGGGTGCAGCCATCCTGCTCCTGCATCCCCCCTTTGCCAAATCCTGCACCCACCCTTGGTGGCATGTTACTGCTGCTGTTAAAGGAAATTAGAAAAAAAACCCAGAAATCTATCATAGTGTGTACCATCTTCTTATGGTTTACAGTTTTTAAAAATTGATAATAAAAGATCTGTAAAAAACAGTGGGGCTTGTTAGATGTGCCATTCAGTCACAAACTGAAAGGCTTCAGTCACCTGCTATCTGGAAGCTGGTGTTCTTTAACTGAGGGTATACAAAGTAAATATCAAACACTTCAGTAGATTAAGAGTGAAAAAGTGATTACACACACACATACCCACCCCTGGGTGGGTGGGTACCATACAATTATCAAACATATTTTATATTAACTACAATTCCATTTTTCCAGCTATGTATCTAATTAAGCCAAGAGATTTTTTTTCAGCCATTTCAAATGGAAAAGTTATTGACATTTTTCTTAGAGCAACAGTGTTTGAGGTGCTGATAAACGGATGTCCAAAAACATATTTGTTCAGTTCATGATTATAGGCAAGGGAAAACAGATGCAGGCAGCCCCTACTTAACATGGTTTCGATTAGCGCTGTTTCGCTATAGTACTCATTTAAAATTGACACCTGTTTTCACTGAGTGCTCAGCCAGCTTTGCTATAGCGCTCAGTGGAATCAGTGAGTTTTGGAAGGAAGGTGGGGAGAAGCAGTGGCAACAACTGGAGTAAATGGCAGCAAGTGAGGGGTGGGTGTGAGCATGGGGGTGGGGTGGGGTGGGGAGAACCCAAGAAAAGCTGGTGAATATAGACTGGTGGGGCAGTGGAGCATCCCATGAGAGTAGTGCGGTTTTGCAGGCCGCCAGGCACATAGCAGGGATGCTGCAAACCCCTCCGCTCCCGGGCAGCTGCAAACATCCAACCTGTTTCTGTGGGATGCTCCATCACCTGAGTTCACCAGCCAAAGCAGTGAAGAAGGTGAGGAGAGCGGAGTCTGCGCCAGTATCAAGGGCCATGGCCAGGGCCAGTGGGGGCCTGCACCCAGGGTGGGGCAGCCGGAAGGAGGAGCCCAGGGCCTGGGCTGCCAGGGGCCCATGCCCAGAGCAGGAGTGCTGGTGCCAAGGCTGGCATGTGGGGCCAGCTGGTGGGGAGGGGGAGCAGCAGTGAGAAGCAGCAAGTGTGGAGGACAGGCATCAGCTCAGGGCCTGCGTTGGTGCCGAGAGCTAGGGCCAGCAGGGGCCCAGAGTGGGGCAGCAAGAGTGCAGGCCCAGGCTGGCACGTAGGACTGGAGTGGTCAACAGGCTAATGGGGAGAGGTGGTGGTGGCAAGAAGCAGTGGTAACCAATAACCTATATTTACATTCAACAGATTTCTGAAATGGATGCCCTCTGGCTTCATGTGTCATCTAGTATTTAACCCCCCCCCCAACAAACGTATATACATACATTCTAGACATTGAAAATTAAAAATAGTGTATATATTTTCCATATAATATGTATATGGAAATTTGAAAATTAAAATATAAAAAAAGGTATACATTTTCCATATTAATTTTCAATGTCTAGAATCCAATTATCGGAGTCATCTTAAATTTATAGGGGACACAGGGGAAGAGGGTAGTGAAGTGACAGGGGGCAAGCAATGGAGTAAGTAGTAGTGGGTAGTGGTCAAGAAGTTTGACCTTTGCTGCTTGTCTGTCCCTCCCCCTGGCAGAGAGACAGAGGCACAGAGGGAGGGAGGTAGCAACTAAGGCTATGACTCCAACCCTAGGCAGGAGCTGCAGAAGATACCTGCCCTCATGGCATTGCATATGCAATTTTAAGACAAGGGGCTTCCCTTACCATCTTATATTGGGAACAAAAGCCTCATCTTGGAGTTAAGTTAATACAGTAATTTGTAACAACCAGAAATAAGTTACTGTACACATGGAAGATGTTCTCAATTTTTTAAAACTGACCAACACATATATCCCTACTGAAAAGACGGCCTTATTGCCAATGAAATGCAAGAGCACATGCAATGCACAGAAAGTATCAAAAGAACAAGAATAATAATTGCAACACTGCATGTCTTGGCCATAAAGAAGGACTGAAATTTCTTCTTGCTCAGTGAATTAATCTCTGTGAAATGCTTTGAAGAAAAACACTAACTCATTTTAATTGAAACACACAGTTTATCATCTGGTATTTGCTTGTGGGTTTCCAAATTATTTTAAGTTATCACATAGAACCCACACCTTCCCCCTTACCCCCTGCAAAAAAGTGAGCCAGTGATAGTCAGAATGAACTTTACATGCGGGGAAAACTGATCCCCACAGGTCCAGAAACATGGCAGCAGGGGAGCAGTGGCAATGCTACCAAATTTCCAATCCCATGGGGATTTTTTTTCCTTCAGGTTCTCCTTCAAAAAGCAGAAGTTGAATGCCATATATAGGGGCACACCTTATATAAGAAAATAAAGTACAAATTCAGCAAGTTGTCCAAGCTGGATCTTTCTGTAGCCTCCATTTCTCCACCCAGAGAACTGCAGATAAACTCTTTCACCAGAGTGTTTATCTCAAATTAAAAGTTATCTGTATACAGAATGATATGCAATTATACCATATGCAACTAACTAATGTACACAGAGAAGCAATGTTATGATTATATTGAGTGATAAATACGTAATTGGCCTCATGTGCAAACTGATTCACATGCCTTTACAGACACTTTAATGATACAAAATTGATTCCACACATCCAACTTAAGAGCCAAATTTCCCATGTTTAGAAAGGGTACAAGATCATACAATTAAGGAAACAAACAGTCTGAAGCATTTTTGATTCAAGTTCATTGTTTGCAAAATGTATATTTGTCAGAGAGCTTCTCCACTAATTCTCAACAGTATTTCCTAATCATCACGGGCCTTATCGCATCTTAATTATCTTGTTTAAAGTCCCTTCCATCCTTGAAGACCTGACATTCACTTACAATATGCTTCAGCAGCATATTAAGCATCTACAGTTAATGAATGTTTTGTGTTACTATTACAAGCTGCTTCTAGATGGTATAATTATCATATGAGAAACATGCAGAAATTAAGATGGGTAAAAGAATTAATATTTGAAGCAGGTACAGTTTCTAGCATTTGTTAGACAATACCATGTATCTGAATACTTAAACATTTAACAATTAGTAAGAATAAATTTCAAAAGACCGGCAAGAAAAGAATGTTAATCTTTTGAGAGTGAAAGAGTATATCCAGATTTCTAGTTAGTATGTAATTTCTACCTGAACTGCTGCTGTTCCATGAAGCAGCTGATATCCTTACCAAAGGATAAAGAAACTAAGGTAGTTGCAATTTTCTTGTTCCTCAGTGCCCCTCTGCTGATAATTTAGCTCCTTAGCTAAATAGGGGAAGTACATTTAGTGTTCCCACTCATCCTCGGAAAATTAATCATCTCTTCTTTATTATACTTTCCTTAAACCTTTGGCTATTCCTTGAGGCTTCTTTTCAGGCTCTTTCAAAAACTCCTCCTGGACTCTCTGCAATCACATCTCAATTTATGTGCCTTGTTATTGAGAAAGAATGAATTTAAGATATCTGAGACTGCCACTTTTCATTGTTGTTAAGCTTACTCAGGCCCTGTCCTGTATGAAATCAGTTGGAGATGCATGTTGGACCTGATCTTACCCTGAGAGTCAAGCGTAGCCTGCCACAAGGACTTAAATGCTGCATCATAGCTAAGGTTCTGACTGTACCCAAGTCCTAAGCTTCCAAGTGCCTACATTAAATGATTTAATAACACCACACACACATTAATATAACTGTGGGCCCTTGAAGGATCTGCATCTTATTTAGCTAGAACAAACCCTAGACTTCACTGGTTTTATGATGCTTTGCTTTTTTGTGGCTGACTGTTTGCTCTCCAAAACATGGAAAAACATATTTCAGTATTTTTTCACATTGATAACATCCTTTCATTCTCTAAACAGTAATTGTCGGAGGTGAACTGATACATTGGACCCTTACCTTACCTTAGCTGTTAAATGGGATGACAATCTATTTATTGAACTCCTCCTCTGTCTCAATTCCAGTTTAAATTTAGCAGCAATTATTCACATTGTCTCAGCACTAATATTATGCTGGTTGAAAGTTGAGTGGTGTATACCTCTTCCATTCCAGACTATTAATAAAGTACCTGATCTTAAAACTGTCACTGGTCTTCTACAGTAGGAAGGCCAAACTGTTTTTAGTAACCCAGGCTTCTCAATCCAGTTCCATCTATGGCCTTTCCAAACTAACATGTACTTAGTAACATGGGGAAAAAAATGACATAAAATGCAATCTTCATATTGCCACGCATTTAGCACCAGGACACTTGCATGCATACATCAGCCTGAGCCTTCTTACCCTTCCACCACATGATTCAGAAATCAATATAATTTAAGCTTCGTATGTACCGTTATTCAATGACTGATATGAAAACAACTTGAAAACAATTTCTGTAAACAATGATAGTTGCATTTTAACAAAGTTATGTGACGAATATTCAGCAACACTTCCATTACATAGTCACTTATGTTTATGTATAAAATTTTAGATGCTAAAGCATGATGATCTAAAACTAGAAGCCCTAAATATATGCTACTGCTGATAGATTTTTCCATTGTCAGAGCTATCGGAGACATATCACATTAACAGGTAAGAGGCACAACACAAACAAAAATACAGATTCCATTTAGTCAAACTGCACACATTTTATTATGCTGAAATTTGTTGCTTAGCTATCACAAAACTCATGTGATAACAAAAAGCTGTGCATGCATAAACCCCCTTTCCTATCAGAGGTCCACCTTCTGCCAGAGGCATTCTGCAAATATATAGCTATATCCTGCTGGAAGGCAAGTTCCTCCAAGTTTAGTCTTGTTTGCACAGTTGTAAAATTTGTCTTCTGTGCCTTGTAGATTCTTTCATTATCTACTGTGCTGAACACAGCAGTATTTCAATAAAAATTGTTTTGTGTTCACTTATCTCAGCACAGCAGCATTGTCTTTGCTACAAAAGTTCCCTTCATGTTCTCATCTTAACATTCAGAACGCTTCTTTAACATTCAGAGTATACCAAAGTTAACAAAAGAAAAAAGTCTTACTCAACCAGTTCTGCCTTCCAGCAAAACATTACTAATTCTCATATAACGAATACCTAATGAGTAGTTGGTTTCCAATTCTCAAGCATTTAACAGCATTATGGCAGCTCTTCATAATACTCATCATTAACACAGCAATTATTCAAAGACTGCAGCAAGTGACATTTGTCAAAATAAAGATCATATGACATTTCTTACACATCACCTAATTTTCCTCATGTTTGCTTGATTATTAATCACTATGCTTCAGCGATACAAAATAGGTTTTGTGATCACTCCTTACATGTTATTAATCATAAAAGCCATTATAAAAACCAGTCACATAAAAACTAGGAATGAAGATAAAACACATTTTCCATCAACAGAATGAGACATTTAGAAACCATCATTCTTCTGTCATAGTGAATCATAGAAAAGTAGATCTTAAAGGAACCTGCAGAGGTCATCTAATCCAGTGGTTCTCAACCTTTTATGTACCAGGACCCATTTGCAAACACTGATGGGTAGTCCCAACCCACAGCCCCCTGGCGGTGCCTCTCACTTCCCACCCCCAGCCCTGCTGAACACTGCCCCCAGCTGCCCCTGTCCCAATGGTGGCTGCAGTGGCTCTGGCTCATGCAGGTGGCAACAGAGTGAGTCCCTCCTCAGTATGGAGTGGAGGGAAAAGAGGAGGCCTGTGGCATCCCTTGCCCCAGGCTGGGGCTCCCATACCGCACCACGCAGCCTAGTCACAGTCCGTGTCGTGTCCTGACCCCCGCCGCAGCAGCATTGCTCAACCACCACTGTGAGTATGGGCACCAGCCCCAGCGCTGCTGGCCCACCCACACAGTTCCCCACCCCTCAGCAAAGGACCACTCCCAACTAGAGGGGGAGGTGCCTTCCCCTGGCCCCCCTCCATAAACGCAGCCTCGACCCCTTCCCAGAGTGCCTGCAGGCACTCCTTCCTACCCTCACCCTGCCCCATCTCCTCCACCACCCCTCCCCAGGAAAGTCCCCAAAGCCCTGGTCCTCCAATCCTCACTCCCCACAGAGACTTACCTGCATCCAGCTGCTGGAGCTGCTCCCATGGCCCTGCTTGACTGCATGCTGGCCACGTGCATGTGCACGCACAGACACACGTGCGCCTGCTGCCTCCAGCTGTCCCAAGCAGCTCCCTGCAGACTTGGAATGCTGCCAGCCTGCAAGGGGAAACCTATGCTTTCCCGTGTTTTTCTTGAACTTGCTCACAACCCTTTTAAACATTCTTGGCAACCCACTTTTGGGTCACAACCTATGGGTTGAGAAACACTGATCTAATCCAACCCCAGCCTCAGGCAGGGATCATCCCTGTACAACCTGTTACCAATACTACACAATCAACCTTGCCACACTAATACAATGCAAAGAAGCCTAACCTGCCACATGTAAAGCAGGGGGACAACAGCAGTCAGTGTCCTGTGGCTGCAAGAATTGTTCCAATATGCTCTAGAGATCCAAGAGAGCCATGCTCCCCACTACAGAAGAAGTCAAAAACTCCCCCAACCTGTACCACCAGTCTGACCATGGGGTAAAAATATTTCCTGACCCCGAATGTGGCAATCAGTCTGACCCTACACAAAGGCACAAGACCCTCTAGCCTGGATCCTCCAGATACTAGTCTCAGCAGGAGCACTGGCATCCCCCTCAGTCAATTTCCCCATCCTTAGCAGCAGCCAACATCCAATGTTTCTAGGGAACATAAAAATAACCAACACATATAGGAACAGGAAGGGGGAAATTCCTTCCCAGACCCTGTGGCAGCCAGAAAGCCCAGAAGCACAGGAAATACCCATAGTGTAGCATCGGTGTAGCTACTTCTAGATCAACCCTTACCAATAGTTATCTAACATCTTGAACTCTCTCAATTATGGAGATTGCAAGACTTTCATAGGAAGCCTATTCTATTGCTTCACTGGTCTAACAATGAAGTTTGTTTTCTTCCTGATATCCACTCTAAACCTAGTTTGCTGCAATTCAAGTCACTGGTCCACATACTGCTCTCTGCAGTGAGAGAAAAAACGAATTTTCCTCTCCTTTTATGGCAGCCCTTGAGACATTTGAAGATTTATCATAACTGCTCTTAATCACCTTTTCCAAAAGCTGAACATGCTTGTTTCCTTCAGCCTGCCCCTGTATGCCCTGCAACACTGCACAAAAGACTGATGTGATTTCAAATTGCATCAATAGGAGCCAGAGGTGCAAGACGTAGGGAATGAAAGTGCCTCTCCACTTGGCCCTGGTTAGTCTTCATCTACGGTATTGCGTGCACTTTTGGGTTTCACATTTTCATAGATTTCATAGATGTTAGGGCTGAAAGGGACCTTGAAGATCATCAAGTCCAGCCCCCCCTGCCCTAGAGACAGGAAGTCAGCTGGGGTAAAAGGATCTCAGCAAGATAAGCATCCACAAGCTTCTTGAATGAGTCCAGAGTAGGTGCCTGCACCACCTCTGGAGGCAGTCTATTCCAGGCCCTGGGGGCTCGGACAGTAAAGAATGTTTTCTTTAAATCCAGCCTAAAACAGTCTTGGAGGAGTTTATGACCATTGGTTCTCATTTTCCCTTGGGGTGCTCTGGTGAACAGATGTTCTCCCAGATCCTGATGCACACCCCTTTTATGCTTATAAGCAACCACCAGGTCCCCCCTGAGCCTGTGCTTTTCCAGGTTGAAGAGTCCCATGGCTCTCAGCCTTTCCTCATAAGGCCTGTTCTCATGCCCTCTGATCATGCACGTGGCTCTCCTCTGGACTTCCCCAAGTTTTTTGACATCCTTCTTGAATTATGGAGCCCAAAATTGGTTGCAGTACTCCAGCTGTGGCCTCACCGAGGCCAAGGGTGGGTGTGGGTTCAGAAGTGGCATCTCCCATGTCTTGCACCTCTGGCTCCTATTGATGCAGTCTGAAATCACATCAGTCTTTTGTGCAGCTGTGACACTGCAGATTCATCATGGGTCTGTGATCCACCAAGACTTCCAAGTCCTTCTCTGTAATGCTGCCACCAGCCAGTTGTCACCTATTTTGTATTCATTTTTTTACTTTTATTATTATTTATTTTTATGCTCTGCAAACGCATAGGTCAGAATCCCAATCTCCACAATGAATCACCTTTCTGCTTGAAACAGGTAAAATGGAAATCTAGTTTTAAAATTGCTTTAATGTAAATTGATTGTTAAATCGTAATGAATCTGAGTCAAATACCTAACTTGTGTGGGTGCTTCTGAAAACCTTAAGCTGTAGAAGCAAACCTCACTTCAAGAAAATTGATTTTAATCTTGCATTATACTTTTTATTATTTATATCAAAGGATTTCTCCTGCTTGCTAATATATATCGTAATTGAAATCAGTGATTTAAAAATCACATTTGATTCTAACCTATTCACATCAACTAATGCAATATTAGTCAAAATATACATTCTTCTCACCTTTACACTCAAAAGCACAACTGAACTCTGACAGCAGGTTGACTAAGAGCCTTTTAGTACTTGTTATGGCAAGATCTGCAAGTTATTTGTGCATGACCGAGATGGAAATTAAAGGTGGCATGTGTCAATGTGCATGAAACTGCATCACCTGGGGAGAACTAATGAGTGCAGCGCTGTTCTGAAAGCAGTCTACAGTTCATTTTAGTGCGGCTGCTCTTTTTCTGAGGCACTGAATGTTAAATCAGGGCACTTTTAGAGTCTCAGTTCTAAGAAAATGGAAGCTAAGAACTTAATCTCTATGAAGTAAGAGGCTCCCTACAGCTCAGCTGCCTGAGATTAAGAGCAACCACCAAGCAACAGAACTATGGGGAAACTGTGATGCTACAGTACATGCCGAAATGAAGCTCGTTCTTAAGAGAGTCCTCGGCACAGACTACTGAGGTAGCCAAGTCAGGAATTCTGCTGTGCTCTGACAACTTGCATGAAAACTTACACAACACGCAACCTCTAAGCAGACCCCAAGGCCATGCCAAAGCTAATGCAGCTAGTAGTCAAATTCCCTCCTCAACCCCACAATACTCCTACCGATTTCAGAAAGTCTCTTGATGGTGAGATCGTAAGGAACTGATCTAGCATTACAGAAGCAAAATGGACAGCACTGAAAGAGGGAAGTAGTTTCTGTATTATGAAAAAATGTCCACCAAAAATCAGACAGGGGCGATGAACAAAGAATGCAAGTTAACTATGATTCTGCTTTACGATATTCTGCTGAATTCTCTCTCTTGAGTTTCAGCTTCTTTTTAGGAGAAAAAAACGTCTCCAGTTTTAAGATTGTCCAGAACACAGTCCATACCAACAGCCCCTGCCACTAAAATATTCTCAGTGTTTTGTGACTGTGTGGATACAAGAGTTCCCAAAGGAGCACTAACTACAAATGTGTCCTCTATTTCAAAAGATCAGGGTGGAAATAATTCAAAGTTTTATAGTAACACACCGCTTCAAAGCACAACAGAAGACTGAAATATTGCTAAGGGGAACCCTGCACAAAGATATCCAATGAATTACAGGTTGGTATTTTTATTTTCTGAAAAAGTAGAGTACTAGGCTATAGGGTGAGTCAGTGAAGCAAAGAATATGATTTACCATTAACAATATAAAGAACAGTAATAGGGTATAGCAAAGTCAAAGTAAGTGAAATCAGAAGAGACATGTCTCCAATACACAACCTGGAGTCACTAAAATATAGGACTGAAAGGGCATTTTGTTCAAACCCTTTCCTGAGGTGAAATCATGGCCTTCTAAACCAGGGTGGGTAAAATATGGCCCACAGGCCGCATCCGGCCCACTGAGCCATTCTATCCAGCCCATGGGGCCCCTAAAAAAAATTAGAAAATTAATATTCATCTGTCCCTGGTTTCTGTCAAAGATGAAAGAGGCAGGGGCAGCAGGACCCAGGGGAAGCCCCGACAGGCTCCTGCAATAGCAGGGTCCACCCAGCTGTGCCCCTCCCAGCCAGAAGCCCCTGCCTAGCAGGGACTTACAGCCTGGGACCATGGGGCCCCTCCTGGCTGCACTGGCATGGGAAACTCGGTAAGAAG
>JAGPOW010000261.1:12825935-12846062 GCA_030014935.1 Caiman crocodilus
AGTTACACCCATTCAGGTGCATGCACACCAGTTACACCCATTCAGATGCACACACCAGTTACACCCATTCTGATGCATGCACACCAGCAGCGGGGGTCTCCACCTCACTAAACTCAATGCCAGGCCTTGGCTTTCAGGTGTTTTTCACTCCTCGTGAGCTAGCCTTCCAGTGAATGGTGATGTCTCCCATGACTCCTCCATGGGTCTGGAGGTGACTCTTGGAAAGTAACAGCAGTTCCATTGCAAAGAACCCAAAAAGGCCCCAACCAGACAGAATGGTTTTGACCCTATGATTCCTCTTTGAGGTTTCTGGGTTGTGAATCATGTAGGTATTTGCAAACCCAATAGTGCTAATATTACATAGCACCCGAGGGATCTCACAACACCCTGGTTGCAGATCACTGATGTATGTGAAACTGACTGACCTGTGGAAGTGAGACAGGACAGACGGGGAATATGAGAAGACAGATTCACACAGATCCAAAGAAGTTTAGGGCTGGAAGGGACCTCGTGAGATCCTTGGGTCCAGCCCCCTTGCTCTGGGCAGGAAATACTGCTGGGATCAAATAACCACAGCAAGGTGTGTGTCCAGTCTCCTTTTGAAGATCTCCAGGGCAGATGCCTACACCACCCCGACTGGGATCCTATTCCAGAGTCTGGCCACATGAACGGTGAAGAAGTTTTTCCTTATATCCAGCCTGAAACCTTCTTCTAGGAGTTTATGACCATTGCTCCTGTGGGGAGCATTTCCCCTGGGGCGTTGGTGAATATTTGTGTGCCTAGTTCCCCTGATGTAATTATAAGCTACCACCAAATCCCCACAAGACCCTCATTGAGAATCACTGATGTACACAGAAATGAGTGAGCTGCAAAACTGAGACTATAGGGAGAGACTGATTCTGTATTGCTCTAGCACTTGCCCAGTGTTCAGAGCTATCTGTGTAGATGCTTAGTAGACAAGAGGAGCCAAGTCAGACTGTCCTTTTTTTCTGATACCCTGAATGGTGTTCAGTTCTGTTTAAAACTGGGATATCAGGACTCAGTTTTAATGGATTCGTTGTATTTTTTCCAGCGGGCCAAGAGGAACTCTCCAGTATCTGCATTCCATTGTAGACAACTCTCTGTTGTCCATTTGGAGGTGGAAGCAACAGGCAAGTGAGGGAAACACATGGTCCTGAGAACATGCAAACTTCTCCCAGCTCCCATTCAGTTATCAGTTAAAGACCTTACTAAGAGGTTACAAATGTCCTGGATTTCAGTTCTGTGCCTTTTAATAGCTGGGGAAATGCTAATGTGCTCCCATGCTCCAGGACAGGGATTATCCTTTATCTTCCAGGAAGAGCATTTTTGATACCCAGCAGTGTCAGGAATGCATTTTGCACCCTGCTGAGGCTAGTGTCTGAAAGAAGGAAGAATCATAGAACAGTGGAAAAGAAGGGCTGGATGGGACTTGAGGAGTTCATCCAATCCAATCCCAGAGGAAGTTGCAGCCCTGCCCAAAGGGAACCTGCTCTGATTGGCTTCTTTCCCTTTTCCCTGCCGACAAGTGTAGAGCAGCCACTCAGCACAGCACTGATGCAGGAGGCAGGCAGAGCCTTCAAGAGGCACATGCAGATGCACCTGTTATGCCTTATGATTTACTGTATAGCTCATTCAGCCGGAGTTTCAAGCCATGGTGACTCCACAGTTCAGCACTGCTTATTATGTGTGTACACTCTAGAAGGTTAACCCCCCAACACACACACAAAGGACCCATGTGCTAATTAGCGCCACACTCAGGACCTGAACCTGCTGTTCTTGTCATGCATTTTGGGATCCTCCAAAAACTCATATGCACATGAGGTACAGGGCAGCTTGGTCCAACTCTACCTCTTGGGGAGCAGGGCCATAGTAATCATATGTGACAGGTCAAGAGAGGGACTGAGAGAAGGATTCTGGATGAACTGTTTTGGGCCCCATTTGGTGATGTATGCCAGACATTTAAGGCTGGTGAAGAAACAGGACTTATTGGAAATGGGAACGAAAGACAGACTTTAGCTGTGGGAGTGAAGAGGAAGTCAAAATGAAACTCAGAGTGCTCCTCATTGGAGACTCCCTCCTGAGGAGGATTGAGGGGCAATCCACTACCCTGACCCCCTGGCTCAGGAGGTCTGCTACTTCCCGGGGGCCTGCATCCGGGACATAGATCAGAGGAGCCCAAAGATTCTTTGGCCCTCCGACTACTACCCTATGCTCCTCATCCATGTGGGCACAAATGACACAGCTCGGAGCAATCCCAGCCGGGTCATGAAAGACTACAGGGCTCTGGGAGCACTTAGGGAACTAGGTATGCAGGTGCTCTTTTCCTCCCAGTTGTGAGTAATGGGCTGAGGAGGGAGAGACGGGTCAAGGTAGTCAACCAAAGACTGCGGTGCTGGTGTCATCGTGAAGGCTTCGGCTTTCACGACACAGTCTGTCTGCTCTTTGGTGAGAGAAGCAGTGGTCTGCTGGGGAGAGATGACCTCCACTTCACTTCGCTGGGGAGGAGACTTTTCTCTGCCAGACTGGCTGACCTGCTTGACCAGGCTTTAAACTGAGCCCACCAGGGGATGGGGGGAGTACCGCCATTGCAAGCCCACTGGGCAGCACTCGTAAATCCAGCAGGCTAAAGCACTCAAGGGAACTCACCCCTCCCCTAACTGCAGAATGACCTGTGGGGAAGGCCCTCAATGGGACACTTGCCTGCCTGTATACAAATGCCAGGAGCTTCTGGAATAAATAGGAGGAACTGGTCCCCCTGCTAAACAAGAATGACTACGATCTCATAGGGATAATGGAGACCTGGTGGGACTCCACCTATGATTGGGCCACAGGTATAGATGGCTCTACCCTGTACAGGCATGACTGTGCAGCTAAAAGAAGTGGGGGTGTAGCTCTCTATGTCCAGGACAGTTACACGTCCCTGCAAACTGACATTGGCACCCGGGAAGCATGACCGGAGTCTCTCTGGGTTAAAATACGTAGGGAACGTGGCACAAGGGACATCATGGTAGGAGTCTATTACAGACCTCCTAACCAGAAACAAGAGCTTGACCAGGAATTCACCAGGAAACTGGCTGATGCAGCATGTTCTCAGTGCATAGTAGTTGTCATGGAAGACTTTAACTACTTGGACATCTCATGGGAAGAGCACTCGGCCAAATCCGATTGGTCACAAAGCTTCCTCACATGCGTGGATAAGCTCTACCTGACCCAAGAAGTCTATGGGCTGATGAGAGGTAAAGTGTTGCTGGACCTAGTACAGGCCAGAGGGGATGATCTAGTCAGTGACCTAAGAATCAGTGGAAAGCTGGGTGACAGTGACCACGAACTGATCACCTTTACTATCCAACGCAAAGCTGACAAGTCAGTCAGCAATACAGAAGTCCTTGACTTCAGGAAAGCTGACTTTGACAACCTCAGGAGCATTGTTGTTGAGGCCCTAAAGGACCACGACTCGACAGGCAGGAGTCCAAGAGGAGTGGATGCTCCTCAAAGGAGCGATCCTGACAGCACAAGGGATGACCCCCAAGTCTCTTTCAGTTGTGCTCCTAGCAAGCGTAGCACTGCTGAGCCTATAAGCATGCTGTAGGTTTTTTCTCCTGAGGTGGAGTACCTTACATTTATCAATATTGAACATCATCAGGTTTGTATCTGCCCAGTTACTAAATTTATCCAAGTCAGCCTAGATCACTAGCCTGTCCTCAGATGTGGATGCTACGCCTCAAAGTTTAGTTTCATTGGCAAACTTAGCCAATGCGCTTCCAACACCAATGTCCACATCATTGATAAAGATGTTAAAAAGAACCGGTCCAAGGACAGAGCCTTGGGGGATGCCACTGGTCACAGAGAACCATGATGATTCACTACTATTGACCACTACTCTCTGGGTCTGACCTCAGAGCCTATTACCCTGCCATTGGACTGTGGTGAAGCCAAGGCCACAGTTGACCAATTTTTCTGTGAGGAGGTCATGGGACACCAGATCAAAATATTTTTTAAAGTCCAGAAAGATGACCTCAATCTCTTCTCCCTTGTCCAGGTGATATGTCACCTGGCCATAGAAGCAGATGAGATTGGTCAGGCAAGACGTACCCATGACAAACCTGAGCTGCCTATCCGTTAGGATGTTGCCTTCAGCTGGCTTATCCAGAAGGTCTCCTTGATAATTTTTTTATGAATCTTACTGGGGATTGAGGTCAAGCTGATTGGCCTGTAATTCCCAGGATCTACTTTCTGCCCTTTCTTAAAGATGGGCACCACAGTGGAATCTTAAAGATGGGCACCACGAGATGAATATGAGCCACCAATGCGATGTTGCAGCTGGCAAAGCAAACAACACTCTGGCTCGCATCCATAGATGCTTCTCAAGTAAATCTCAGGATGTTATCCTCCTGCTGTACTCAGTCTTGGTGAAGCTGCAGCTGGAGTACTGCATCCAGTTCTGTGCTCCGCAATTCAAGAAAGACATGGAGAAGCTTGAGAGAGTCCAGAGGAGACTCACATACATGATCAGAGGGCAAGAGAATAGGCCTTATGAAGAGAGGCTGAGAGCCATGGGACTTTTCAACCTGGAAACCGCAGGCTCAGGGGGGATCTAGTGGCTGCTTATAAATATATAAGGGGTGTACATCAGGATCTGGGAGAACATCTGTTCACCAGAGCGCCCCAAGGAAAAACAAGGATCAACTGTCATAAACCCTCCAAGACCATTTTAGGCCGGACATAAGAAAAAATGTCTTTATTGTCCGAGTCCCCAAGACCTGGAATAGACTCCCCCCAGAGGTGGTGCAGGCACCTACTCTGGACTCATTCAAGAAACATTTGGATACTTATCTTGCTGGGAACCTTTGACCCCAGCTGACTTCCTGCCCCTAGGGCAGGCGGCTAGGCTAGACTTGATGATCTTCAAGGTCCCTTCCAGCCCTAACATCTACAAAATCTATCAAAATATATCCAGAACAGTCGCTTACCATGACTTGAAAAATAGCACTGAAGGGGGAATATGTGCAATAGACTAATTACCATGGGCTGCAGTAGCCTATACTTGTGGTAAGTTCAATATGGGTCATGTGTTTCACAGTCATGTGCAGTGTTATTTGCATTTAATCAGTTTCATAGTTGGTTTCCATTATTGAACACAAGCTGCTTTTGGCAGCAGTTTAATGATAAGTAATGTAGTTAATGAGATCTCCTTGTATGCAAGGGTAATACAAGGAACTTGCCCCCTTCCCCCCTCCCCCCCAGCCCAATGCTGATTGGTAGAAAAAACTTGAATTTGAGTAAATATAATAGATCTGTTAAACCCATTGTTAAATGAAATATATAAGAACTACTATTTTATTCAATAATCAATATATGTGAAACTCTTTAGTTAAGTTTTATTCTTCTTATTGAAAAACATTGTCTTGCTTATTCAATTTTGGCAGAACAGAACAGGGAACTGGAGTCTGCATGTAAGAACAGTCTCTGACCTCTGACATTAAATAAGCATTAAATACAAAATAAAGAACTGGATTTATTGAATTTGAACATCTCTTACTTTAATAAAACAGAGCACTGAGCCACCTTCCCATCTAATACAATCTATGATATTAGATACATCTTAATACTCCTGCTCTCAGTAGACTAACAACACAGGAAAATTTCCTCTCTGTAACAAAGTTACTGGATGAAACACTAACTGATTGAAACACACACACAAAAGATGTGGCAGTGACAACTAGAGATGACCCAGGAGGGAGTGAGGATAAATATCAAAGCTGCCAAACATCTCCCTGCAGGCACAGAGCTTGATTGGCGAACATGCAGAAGCTTGAACCACCTCTGACAGGAGTTGACAAGACTAAAGGTAACAATGCAACCCAAACACTATGTGTAAATGTGGAGGAAACTTTCAGATTATAGACCACCTACTGGCCTACCCAGGTATGGGGGAACTATGCACCAATGAAGACCTCACTAAGACTACAGGTAGAGCAATAGTATGTGCTCATTTTTGGACTCAGGTTTGAGCATGGTGACAAGAAATGAGACAAGAAATGAGAAAAGCTCCTGTGAAAGAAGGGTCTCCAGTCTATGCCCATGCCTAAGACTGTGATCCAGGTTGGGCACCCGAAAATGTAATAAGGTAAAAGAAAAGCAACTATTCACAGGCACAGGGATAACACGCAGAAGCAATGCATTCTGCATATGTCTGGGAACCAGAAGTAGCCTCTTCCCCTGAAGCATTGCTTAAGGCAAGAGTCAGAAAGATTTTGCATCAAAGGACTACTTTTAGCAAAGGTTAGCTTCAAGCACAGGCCACTTCCAATCCACCCCATGCCCCTGTCACCACAGCATCGTTGTGGCTTCCCGCTTCAGTGCTTCTACCACTGACACTTCTCCCTACCTCCCAAGTGAAGTACCCCTGTCACTGAAGTGCCAAAGAAGCCTCTTGCTGCCAAAAAGCCAAGAAGGCCCTGGATCCATGAGCCAGATATGGCCTGCAAGCCATAGCCATAGGTTGCCAACTTCTGGCTTAAGACACTGAACAGAAGAGTGCTATCAGTATTTTGGCAGCAGTAACTCCATGTTCTTAATTAACTTGAAATTTGAATACACGCAATATTCACTGATATTTTTTAATTTCCTAAGTAAGCAGGAAAAGGCAACTTAGCTGGAACTCAGGCATTCAAAAGGGCAGCAAGAAGACTCGTACTGCAGGATGGCTCATGCAGCCTCTTGAGTTCTGTTTAACAAGTTCTTGAGTTCGTGAAAAAGTGCTGAAGGATTTCCTCTCCCCCATACCCGGGGAAACAAAGTAATTCCATTGGTGTTAACCTGGTCTGACACTCGTATGAGGGAAAGGTCCACCATGTTTAGTTTCACATGGATTCAGTTTAGACTAATCACAGGGGAAAGTAGCCAAAGAAATGTACAGTATTTAAGCTCTTGCCACTGAAAGGTCAAACTGTGGGTGGTTTACATCTTCTAACCAGCACATTATATAAACCTTTCATGGTTATTTATTCTGGTATTCAATAATAAAAAATAGTAGTTACCATAGCAATACTTATGTCACTCGCTCAGCGACCAGTCAGATCGAACAGCCTGTAAAGAAGCAAATTCTCCAACATTTCATGAAAATGCTTCTTAGCCTGTACAATCAATTACCAATTAAATGACAATTTTTTTAGCTTTTATTTTACTCACCTAGATTTTTTAATATACCAGAAGATCTGATTTTTTTCCTTGGTTTTTTTGGCTTCTATAAATAAAAATATATATGCTTGTAGCAATAGGTTATAAAAGGTTAACATTAGATGAGAAAGGATGCCATGCCTGCAAAGAATAGTTAAAACACGGAGATTAGATGCTAAGGGCCTACATGTGGGAATTCTTTCAAAACTGTCTGCTCCAAGATGTCCTGGTAGTGGAAGCAAAGTCATTCAACAGCTACTCCACTGTTAATTCCAGAGAGCAAAGAGTTCATGCACATGAGTTTCACTTTACTGGTTGTCTGTAGACCTCACTCCAAGGGAAGAGAAAACGGAGAGGGGCACTGCAAAATTTTCAGAAAATGCAGAAATGAAGCATCTTTATGGAGATTCAGATTGGGAATTCTGAAGTTGCCTGGAAAATTACTAATTGTTTTTCAAAATTACCTCCATATATTCTGTATGCACAGAATACAGTCCATATGAATATCAGAGGAAGCAAGTTACGGGGGTGTTGGTTATAGCCGTGTTGGTCTAACAACATAGGCAGATAAGGTTCTTTGAGTAAATGTGATATCTTTTATTAGACCAACTCAATAGTTGGAAAAAAATTGTTCCTTACAAGTTTTTGGGCACACCCTTCTATAGGTATAGGGAGTTTGTGTGTGCTAGATGGGCATTTCTATTATACTGTATTCATGGGCATAGGAGCTACTCTGATAATCTGCATATTTTTGAAGTCCAACAGCAATTCATTTCATAAAGAATCTAAAGTTTTCTGTGTTGTGTAAAGCTAGTGATTCCCCCCCAAAACACATGAAAACTCATCATTAATATATTCGAGTATCAGAAAAGGTCATTCTAATTACATCTAGTTACATCCCAATTCATTCTTCTTCTGGCATCTGGAGTGTTTGAAGCATTTTTTTTCCTTATAGATTACAATACTTTTGATATATGCAGGTTTATTTTTAGGATTGTTTATACAGGATAAATGCAGTTTCATAAAACATATTTAAACAGGGTCTGCATTGTTAAAATTTAATTTGCTGGTATAGTTCCTTCACCAGTGGAGGTTTGGCAACACTGTATGATATTAGAGATGACTTGTTAAATGTAAAGTTCATGCAGTGCTAGCCATAAAGGGAGCTAGCTGTGTGGATGCCTCCCTGTGGATCACACTACAATTTTCCTTGCTCCAAATCAATGGTTTTATATTTCTCCACCAGAAGTAATCTTTTTCTTCTGCCACATGGTAACAGTAACATCAGAATTCTTGATTACCATAACCTCCAAAAATAGAAAGTAATTATTTTTTCCATTTCCAATCTCAACTATGTGTATTTTTGAAAATTGATTAAAGCCCTGTAGAAAAGAATAAATGTGTTCCTTTGTGCTAACAAGAAAATCGCTTTCTCTACACTGTTACAGGTGGAATGCAGATATAGCACATTATGTTCTTTAATATATTTTTGTGTTAAAAAAGAGCCTGTGTAATTGCAGAGAAACAAACTGTGGATAGACAGTACCATTTCTTGTATGTTATCATGATAAAGGAGTTCCTGGAAGGCTTGCAGTTCAGTCTCCACTGAGAAAAAAAATGTCTTGAAATATAGTAGGCCAAGTCCTCATCTGTATAAATTGTCAAAGTTCCCTTGTAGTTGGCTGACAACCTGGCCTAGTTAAAATATTTCAAAGTATACACAGAAAAAACTGAATGTTTAGATAAATGTATGTGTGTGTTTATCTGATATAAAAATGCAATAATGATGGAAAGTGAAGGAGAAGTCCTTCAAGTTTTTTTAACTGACTATATTAGTTTAAATGGTCATGTTTGTATTGTGCTAGTTAATTTCTGGACCTGAAATATCTCAGAATATTTGGAAGGTATAATGTCTGCTGGTTTAGGTCTAAATTTTAATTTTTATAAAGAAGAGAAGAATGAGGTAGTTCTGATGCAAATGTTAATATTTTTTTAGGGAAGAAAAGGCAGTACCCCGTGCTTTTCTATATTGATATTGCTCCCCAAATGTTAACTAATTAATCCAGCACTATAAAACCCCTGTTAAAAAAAAAACAGTATTATAGGTAGAGTTGGATACACCACCTTTAATTAAGGTTGCCCAACACTTTCTATTTTTAGATGTTGTTTTCAGTTATCTAGTACTTTGCCAGTGGGTGCATCTATACATGAACTTTACTGCCAAGCTAACTAATTAGGTCAGCAGTAAAGTGTTACAGTCTACACATGCACCGGTGTTAGGGCACAGTAAATTAATTAACTCCACTGTAAGATAGTACTGTCCCCAACAGTAATTTACTCCACCAAAACACATGTGTAGACACTGAAAGGGGCTGGCTGGGGCATGAGGGTGCTAATGTGTCAGGAATACCTACCATCTAGCCCTGTACTTTAGCACCCAGCCACCCGGAGCCCAGGGCTGACGCCTGCTAGCCTGGAGCTGCTTTGTCCTGACTCAAAGTGCTGGGCCCCAGACAGCTGACTTTGGCACAAACTGCATTGGAGTTTATCACATCCACTGAATTGAATTTTTTTATATCTAGTGCTTGCCTCTATACAATGGTTTGGGTACTTCTGAGACTGAGATTATGGGAAAATGTCTTGTTTTTTAAGGTTACAAAATATGCTGGTTACCCACACAAAACAGCCAGACATATTCCAACTGCTTGCAGCTTCTGCATATAATAGGACAGGACCTTCACTGTCCCTGCACAGCAGCCAACAATGTTTGATCCCAGGAGCAAAGAGGTAAAAGCTGGGCTTTCCTCGGAATGGTTTCTTTGAGCTGTTCCAGGTTGTGATGGGACCTAACGCTGGGTCACGCACAGGGAGGTTGTCTCTCCAGTAATCTCAATGTCTTCAACTGCTAGCATTGCAGCAATGTGGAGGAGGAAACTGCCTGATTCAAATGCACAGCAGACATGAGCCAGATTTTGGATGCTGAAGAGGAGCATGACAGAGTAGATATGGACAAGGAGCCTCAGGGAGGTGATTAGGAGTTACTGGGCAAGGTGGCTATGCATGACAGCCAAAGGAGAAAACAGGAGGAGATAGGAGTGGGTGTGGGGTAGAAACAGCTTAGAGAAGGAGCTCAGGGGACTGAAAATGGCAGGTCCAGAAAACTAGGATTGGAAACCTGTGGCCTAGGGGGAAAGATGTCATGGGAGAGGAGACAGCTGGAACCTAGATCCAGTGTGCTGGGGGGACAACCGGGAGAGGGAGCTGAGGGCACACCAAATGGTTGAGAAACTTGAGAAGGGACTGAAAGCCACTGGGGAGAGGAAGGCGGTGGGAGCAGGGTATGGGACAGGGATGAGGTTGAGGAGCAGGAACCGGAGCTGGGAATAGCTGGTCAAGGAGACTGGGAGTGGGAATGGTGTGGGGAAGACTGGGATTGGAGCTAGGGAGACTAGAATGAGAACTTGGCTGGTAAACTCATAGGACATGTGGCAAGAAGAATGGGAGTCCATATCTCAGGAGTAGGTTTGGTTCAGTGAGGACACTGGGACTTTGATAAAGTGTCATTCTTGGTAAAACAGTGGAATTGGACTGGGACAATTTGAAGGGCTGGAGCAGAATGGGTCAGGCTTTGGGAACAATGGCCATTGCAGCACACACCCTTCCAGAGCCTGGAATTGCACCTGAGACTCAGGAATCTCACTTGTCTTCTGCAATCGTAAATACCTATGAAGCTCAATTGCAAAATTCCTCCTCCTTCAGTGGAGAACAAATTTATATTGTGATCAGTTACCCAGGTAGCTCATTATCTCAATTAGCAGATAAGCTCAATCAAAAGATGCCAAACAGACCAATGAAGCTGTCTATATGATGGCATATGTCATTGGATTTCCCAATTTTTTTTTAATTGAGTTTGTTATCTTAAAAACATGGGAAATCACATAGAAGAGACTCAGAAACCTGATTGTTTTCCTTTTTTAATAGCAAAACAAATAATTTCCATCTTTTTCAGCTGAAGTTTGCCATATTCAAATCAAATTCACAATTATTTTTCTTCCTCCTGAAAGTTTTTTTTCAGTTAATTTACTATTAATTGAAAATAATAGCTCAGCCTCTGTTTAAAAATTCTGGAAATTTGTTTGTGCTACTTTAATTTGGGCTCTTTGTGTACCTATGTTCTGATACACTCCTCAGTTATACAATGGCACAGTTTTTACCTGAACTTCTACCTCATTTAATACACAGAGTAGACTGGGTTATCTTAATTAGCAGCTGTTCAACATTATATTTACTCTTCATTGTTCACTGTGGATCCTGTGCCATATTTATAGCATTCCTTTCAGACACTGCTCTCAGAGCTATTCCCTTTCTTACCGGCTTTTCTATGTTGCTTATCCCCACAATATGCTAGTGCTTGACAAACATGAATGGCAAATTGATTTTCACAACATCTGTGTTGAGTCCACATTACTGCCTTCTTACAGATGAGGAAGTGAGGCACAAAGAGATAACATCAAATTATCTATTCCTTTGGATACTCAGTTTGAGATGCCTGGAACTCGATTTTTTGGAATTCTTAAATTTACGTAGCTCTGTATATGCTCAAAGCGGTCATTGGACTTCAGTTGCAGCTACAAGCCCTCAGCAGCAAAACAGAACCTAGGGTCTTAAGTTGAGCATCTAAAAATGAGGTGTGCACAATTAATGACCAGTTATGAATATTTTGCTTTCGGTAACTTTCCCAGCATTTTTAGGAACTCAGAGCAGAGGCAAGAAGAGAATTTAATTCTCCAGAGTGGTATTATCCATAAGACCATCCCTTTCTTCCTATAATCTTTTGCTTCATTCACTCAACACCTCTGAGCTTTTGCAACAAGAGTCAGGATCCCCCTCATTACTGCTTATTTCATCTCCAGAGCAGCTTCGAGAAAATAGTATGTCATTGTGTAATTAAAGATGGTATCACAATGCACATTCACTACAGGGGCCAAATTAAGAGCAAGTTTCCTAATTTGTAAATGTGTTGCATTTCAGTCTTGATCTTGTTTTTGCAACTATTTTTTTTTTTTTGCATCTACTTACTGAGTTTCTAATGTACAGACTGTAACAGGTATCTCCCTCAGGGTTTAGCTGTGCCCAAAATGCACTGAGAAAGGATCAGGAAAGTACCATTTGTGGTCCCCTTACTCAGGAGCTTTGGCCCTGCTGTACACTACAATACCTGGTTCTGGTCCCAACAGGCTAAAACACTTTTTTAGTCCCTTACATAATCTTATGTAACCCATGCAGTAAAGTACATAAACATCTTAGTAGCTCTATTAACTATCTTCTGGCTTGACGTTAAACATGCATTTAAGCTCTTTGCTGAAATTGAGACTGTAGTCCTTGCTCAAGAGTCCTGATGACATGAAGCCCACAATTAAGCCTGTGATTCCTAAGATGAGGACCCCTATTTTAGGTCACAGGCCAAAAATGTCAAGTTCAGGAGCCAAAGGATACTGGGCATGGCTACTACATAAAGCCTCTGAAAATAAGGCTACGTAAATTATTGCCTAATTTTCAGAGGTTTTACATAGTAGCCATGCCCAGTATCCTTTGGCTCCTGAACTTGACATTTTTAGCCTGTGACCTAAAATAGGGTTCACACGTGGGTGCAGCTTCAGCTGATGGAGAGCTGTGCCAGAGCCGGGCAGCTTCCAGCTGTGCCCACTTCTCAGTTGGGAGGCAGGGAAAGTGTGTACTGGGAAAAGAGGCAGCATGAACACGGCTCCCCACTGGCTAGAAGCTGCACTAACACCCCGGGCGGGGAGCAGGGGGCTGGGAAAAATGACAGCAGTGCAGCTGCCTGGTCCCAGCTCAGGTGCAGGGAAAGCCACATTGCCAAGCCACCTGGCCTGTGTCAGACTGGAGCTGAGTTGTTCTCAACGCCGGATTATGATATGTTAGGGCCCTAAACATTTGAAGAGGCCCCATATGATAAAAATAATCCACAAATTCCACAAAAATAGATTTTCATGACATTTTAAGATGAAATATTGTTATTTCTGCACTAATTTATGAACCCAATATAAACAATAACCATGGGACCATATATACGTATATTTTTGGCATATTAGAATGAAAATGTCCAGAGTTTTTTTTCTTATTTAGAGGCCTCTCATATTGTGAGGGCCTGAGCTGTAAGTAGCTTAAGCCTAAATCCGGCACTGGTTGTTCTGGCCCACAGTTTGAGAAGGGTGCCATCCGCTGCCCGAGAGCAATTGGGACTAACAATGCCAAGCAATGAGCAGCTCTCACGAGGTTCTCAATTCTCTCAACTCTGGGTGAATTAAGTGGATGCTGAGAGCACTCCCCCAGCAAATCTGACATTTCCAAATTAAACTGAGGTCCAAACTGCAGCTGGAAACCCTGCACGTGGATTTCCATGGGACTTTGTTGCAAATATTACAAGCTCTAAAATTGTTGCAGGAGCTTTTATTTAAGCTGGCCGACTAGCAGGGTCCAATTCTAATGTCAGCTTCTTCCCATGCTGGCTCGTGGAGTTCCTGGGGGGGTGCACACGTGAAGGAACATCATTTGGCCCAGAGCTTTTCATTATTGTGCCCATTATGCGCAAAATGTAAAAATCAATTGCTTGATCATACACGGTGGTTCTCTCTTGGTGTGAATTGGTAGAAAACATTATACCATGTATTTGCCCCCCCTTGAGAAAGCACTTACATGTTTAAATAGAGAAACATGCATAACCTTTTCTAGCCAATCCTCTCTGCCCTGAATAAGGTAATTACAGAGATTAAACAAGCATCTCTAAATCACTTCTACATTCCAATTGCTTCTATTTTCTGCTGGCCCTGTGATTATCCTTCTGCAGAAAGCATGAAAGATAGCTTACACTTTATTTTTTTAAATGCCCTACAGAACAAAGTGACTTTCACTCTGTGAATAACAAGCTCTTGTTTTTGGGGAATGAGAAATTTATTTTGGATTTTTGGAGATGGGTCCTACGTCAAAGTTTCTAAAGAAGAGAGTTTGGATATATTTTTAGTCTCCTGGAATTGAGTCATTATGGTATCAAAAAAGACAACAACCATTGAAATTTTGATTACTGCGAGTTAAGCTAGAACTACTGCGTGCCCCTTCTCATGGGAAATATGCAGTGATGAAAACACTTGTTCTGTGTGACCTGGGAGTCAAGTTCTAGACTCCAGCAGCAATAATGGGAATGGATTGCATAATCCATGATATGGTCCTGCTGGAGCTATTCATGCCCAACCGTCTGAGAATGGTAGATAGACTGAAATCCTGGCCCCAGTGAAGTTACTGAGAGTTTTTCCATTGGCTTTGCTAGGGTCAGGATTTCACCTATGAAGTGCTATAGACTGAATGTGAAACAACATAAAGTAGGGACCTGGTCTGTTGATTTCCCTTATGGCTGAGTCTGCCAAGACTTTTCCTTATCGAGACTATTCTGGAATAAACGGTACTCCGATTCCCCCCCTGCTTCCCCCGTTTATTAGCTGCAAAATGACCTGCCTGGTATTTGAAGGAATATAAATCAACTGTGACTAACATAATCAATGACTTTCATCCCCAAATATCCCAGCATATTTTAAACTATATATAGGAATGACTTTACTCACTCTGGGCACACAGTCACTGCTAAGATGCAATGCAGTAGCTGTTTAAACAATGTACCACCACACTGCACAATAGTTTAGGATAGAAATTAGAAAAGTATTTTGTATGTACCTGATATTTCAGGAAGAATTTAAGAACTGGACAATACTATTAGAGTTCTTAAATGCTTTTACAGCCCCTGTCCACACAGGGCAATTCATCAGTTTGGTTAGAGTGGAATAAGCCAGGGGTCAGCAACCTCTAGCCCACAGGCCAGATCCAGCCCACGGGCCAGATACAGCCCACAAAGAGGTTAAATCTGGGCTGGGATAACCCAGAGCAGGTGATCAGCTCAGCTGTGTGCTGCCTGATCTGCCTGTTCCTTTCACAGCCCTCTCTGCTGCTCTTTGTACCTTGGCATTGCTCAAGCAGGTAGCTTGAGCTCTCTGGGCAGAGACCAAGATTTGTGGCCCATGGTAGGAGGCCAAGTTGCAAGCCCTGGCTCACAGCAGCAAAAACTTTCTTGCATCTGGGATATGTTATTCTGCTTTGTCTTTTCCTTATTGACACTATTCTGGAATAAACGGTACTTTCTTTTTGGAATAATTTAGTTTCGAATGCAGTGTCCCCATAGAAAATTATTCCAACTTGTTATAGCCATATTTCTTCATGGAGACAAGAACATGACATGGACCACATTTAAACACAGATACCGTCTTGTGCGTCATCTGACTTTCCATTTGTGATCAGATAACACCCATCTGGCAACTAATATATTCAAAGAAAGATTACATAGTTAATCCTACATCTGTGCAGGAGTTTCAATAAAATGACCCCTGCAAATCTGGTTCAATACTAATTTAGCACTTACACTTTTTTTTAGTTTCTTTTAATGTGATGCTAAAACTAGAAACAAACAAGAAGCGTTTCCATCATGCATTCAATCAGCACAGCAATTTGTGGCTAACAATGAGAACTTCAAGCACATTAAAAGGACAGTTTCTATTCTGCCTATTAGGTGTGTAAATGCACTTAGGCATCTAAGTATAATTCTAGTCCACAATATTTGAGTCTTTGGAAAACTGTTTATACAGGAGATGGGTGGGTCTTCCTCCTGCTGCTTTTTATGACTCAGATCATAAAGGTAAGATGACAGTGTGTTACAAAAGTAGATGTATTCATGGATTTTAATGGACTTAACCAGGCTGCAATATAATTGCACTTAAGCACTTAAATCCACTTAGATGCCCAATAAAGGGAGTAGGAGCTGGCCTTGTAGTTCACAACCTCCAGGTTGAGAACAGTTGGTTGAGTGATATAGACTTCTTCCTAATTAACATTTAAAGACAGAATGAGAAGTGTTTGGATCTAGATTACATTTAAGCCACATTTCAGACTCAAGTAAGGAGAAGCAGAAAAAGACTCTTAAAACAGCAAAGCCCTGTGTCGCGGGGCAGTGAGGTGGGAAAAGCTAGAGAGGGGAAAAGCTGCTGTGGGCAAGTCCTAGCAGGGAGAAGGAGCACAGCTGGCCCTTATAAAGCCCAGAGCCACGGCCAGGTGGGCAGTGCCCTGCCAGCCGCCAGAGGGGCAGGAGCTCTGGGAGATAGACTGTGAGTGCAGCTCACAAGAGCTCCAGAAGCTGGAGCAATGATGCCGCGGTATAGCCGGGAGGCTTATGTTGTTGCGGCCGGGTGCCTGATGTTTCAGTTACAGCCAGGACGTTTGTGTTTGTTTTGCTAGTGTTTGTAACCGGTGGTTTGGGTGAGGCTATTCAGGGTTGGAGGAGGCCTCATAGGCACCAGTGAGGGTGCAGTATCCTCATAAAGGCCCACAGGGGTGTGGGGCCCTAGCGCCCGGGAGAGTGCAGGCCAGCACCAGAGAGGGTGCGGGAGCACGGGGTGCATAGACCCCTGGTCCCAGGGAGGGGGCCACTTTGTGAAGCCCAAGGGTGGGCGCAATGAGCCTCAGACAGGAGGCAGCATTGTAAAGAGCCCTAGCACGGGCATGACGAGCTCTAGAGAGGGGCAATGTTCGAGAAGCCTGAGAGGGGCAGCACTTGAAGTCCTGGTGGGGTCTCCTAGGACGAGCCCTAGGAGAGGGCAAAGATCAGGAAGCCCAGAGTGGGCATAGCAAGCCCCGGAGAGAGGGCAGCATTGCTAGGGAGCCCAGTGTGGGCATAGAAAGTCCCAGGATGGGGGACTAGTGAGAAGCCCAGGATGAGTGTGGCAAGCTCTGGCAGCAAGCTAGTGCTGCGGTAGGCCTCTGAGAAGGGCGGGGTGCTGCGGCTGTCCCCGGGAGAAGGGGATAGTAGCATGGTTGGGCCCAGAGAATGGGGTAGCAGCGCGGTGGGCCTGAAAGACCGGAGGCTCAATATGAAGTCCCTGAGCAGGCAAGGGTCCCTGAGGGGGATGACACTACAGAGAAGGCCCAGAGTGGGCGAGCGTATGGAGGAGGTCTGAGAGAGTGGGCGTGCATCTGGCAGACCAACGTCCAGTACCTCTGCGAGGCTTGGGGCGTGGTATTAGGGGTTGGTAGGAGCTACACGTAGCCCATAAGGCTAGGGTGACTGAGAAGCACCCATCGTACTGGGAGATCACGGGGACAGAGGTCCCGATACGCCGTGCCCAAGGAGGTATAAGGCAGCCTCCCAATATATACTTAAGAGCAAAGACGTGGCAGGATAGAATAAGAGGGTGTCCTTGGGCCGGCCTTGACACTGTGTGAGGGACCTTGGGGAGATCATGGCTCTCCTGGCGGGCCCCGCTGTGACACCCTGTTTGGATTAATCAACCAAGCATGGGTGGTGATAGCTCCAATTTCAGTCTTCCCCACTAACTAAGAATCTACCCAGTATGGTTAAACACTTTAAAAATATGCTGATTGGTTTAAAAAGAGATGTCACAGGAGCATTACTTTGATTCACTGTGGGTGTGTCTATACATTCAAATGCTGTGAGGTGGGTTTACTCTAGAATAAGTTACTCTTGAATTAATCCACCCCAGGCAGGCATCTATACATATGGGGAAGCAGGAGTAGGAGCAGATTTGCTGCTCATGACAGCAGTCTGCTCTCACCCCCACCAGCCCTCTGAAGCAGCCAGGGGAGCTCTAGGCTTTCCCTGGATGCTAGCCCAGGGGCTGCCAGGGAGCACAGGACCAAGAGATGACTGTCTCCTGGCAGGGGCTGGGACGTTGCCCTGGCAGCATGCAGTTCTACGACCAGAGCCCAGGCGGGGACAATGTCCCCCTGCCCCTGCAGCAGGGAGCTCCCAGTCCCCACTCCATGATTGCAATCACAGGGCTGAGGATGGGAGATTTGCAACCATGAAGCTAAGACTGGGAAACAAGAATGTTTCAGCCTGGGCCCCACTACTGCGGGGCAGAGGTGGGCATTTCTTATCCCTGCTCACCGATTCCCCCATCATGATTGTAAAGCGGGGGCTGGGAGCTCTGCTGCTGGAGCAGGGGGACGTTGTCCCCACCTGAGCTCTGGTGGCAGAGACCTCCCTGGCAGCAGGTAGCTCCCAGTCCCCTGCTGCCTGGCTGGTTGCGAGCATGTTAGCTCCCAGTCCACCATCTATACATGCGCTACTGTGCCATAAGTAATCAGGAATAAATTTGTCACTTGTATTTAGGAAATTTATTCATGATTAGAGCAAATTACTGCACAGTAAGCATGTGCATGGGTAGATGGAAATGCTTACTGTGCAGTAATTTGCTCTAATCTTGAGTAAAGCATCTCATGTGCCCTGTTATGCTTTGTGGCCGGGCTGTTCAATTTTATGTAAAAGCTACTGGGAAAGGGTAATAGCTTGTGAAACTGGGCAGGATAGTTCACAGGTGAGAAAGAAGAATGGGTCTTCTGGATTTTACCAGTATCTCAAGCCAGTTAGCGTCTTTGTCTTTTGTTTACCTCTCAGCATTGTTTGGAGAATAAGATTTACCTAATTTATGGTGGGTACTTTAAGGTTAACAATGCTAATGGTTAGCATTCATTAGAATGCTTTTTTTTAAATTAGAAAGATAAGTTGCATGGACAAAATGCATGTGCCTGGGCCCAACTGGATTTTTTTTTTTTTTTTAAACACACAAAATGCGTGATTTACAACTTAGTTTTTTGATCCCTAAAAGTGTGTCTCGATTTAACAATCCTCAAAAAAGCACAATATTTTAAAAAAACAAGGGTCCAAGATTGTAATTCCCACTCAGGTTTTATGATGAATGTCAAACAAGCAGGGAGGTGAATTGGCAAAGCACAGACCCTGCCCTAAGGATGTCCTGTCCCAATTTCCCCATAATCCCAGTCTGGGCAATATTGGCAGGATCACTCCTGAGGAGTAGAAAGGAGGGTTTCTTTAAAATTATCCAAAATAAACTCCCATAAGTATTTTAAAGAATAGAAACATCATCCAGACATCAGAGCGCTGTGTGCTCCATAGAGGCATTTCATAATATCTCTCATGTGGGTAGCACAGTTAAGTGAAGGAGCAGATGCATTATGCAGTGGAGTGTTTGAGTACTTTGTAGTCTTGTCCAGAGGTATATTGCAGAAATTCTGTGTGCAAGACAGCAGTGTAAGGATATGTCATGCTCTTGCATCACCAAACACAGTGTACAACCTCCTGACTAAGTGGAAAGGAGGAAAAGAGGCATGTTTGTATCTGCAACTCCAAAATTTGTATGTGCTGTTACTTGTTTGATCCATAGGACTGTCTTTACAAGAAACTTTTTGAAAATATGAACTTTAATAAGAGCCATATGTCATATGGCTGTTATTATATTATTATATTGTATTAAATATAATATGGATTATATATCCTATGGATATGAAAAAATATTGTATAGAGTTTATTATATTTAATTTATAGAAGGATAACCTGATTGTATTAGAAGAAATCATTTTTTCCTCCCATTAAAATGATTATTTGTCTGGCTCAGATACTTGGATAGAATTGGCTGATAATTAGACCTGATTCTGAAATCTTTTACCAGGTACTGTTGGAATAATCCAGGAACTCAGTTTATTTTATACGTTATTAAGAAGTGCTTTGTCATGGCAAAATAAATGGAACTATTTATATACCAAATACACAATGCATTTAAAGCCTCTGGGAAAAATGATAGGTCACCCAGAGCCAAATGTATTCCAGTAGGACCTTATTAAAATCCTTTTTGAAGCTATAAAAACCCTTGTTTAAAATGTTTCCATGACACCCAGCTACAGGAATGGGAGTCCAGTACACCATCTAACTGATCCCAGAGAGTGTGTGCATAATAAATCTTAAGTGAGATGCATCAACTTTGTCTTTTTTTT
>JAGPOW010000261.1:12848548-12882696 GCA_030014935.1 Caiman crocodilus
ACACAGGGATTCCCGGTGCACCGTGTGCAAATGAGAGACTGTGTAAATGAGTTCTAAAGGGTTTATTTGTCTAATATCCATGAGTTTATTTCTTGATTAATTATGATGTAAATAATTAAATCTTGTAAATAGTTCGAGAACTGTCTGCAAGGGTGCTTGATTGTGCGGGGATGCTCTCCGCTCAGAACACTGCAGTAGCTCCCCAGGGGTGCTGGGCAGGGCTACTGGCTACCGGGTATCCCAGGATCCCATTATTCAGGTGAGGGTGCATGTAGCATCGCGCCTGGGGTTACATCTCAATTCTATTCCTATTTGGCCCCTTCCTGTTCTCCCTGGGCCTTCCTTCTCTGTGCCCACACTTGGGGTTCCTAAAGATGCTTCCCTCTATCTGGGGCTCACCATGCCCAAGCTAGGGCTTTTCAACAGGGCTCCCTCTCTGGGGCTTGCCATGCCCACACTTGGGGTACCTCTTATATGGGGCTCACCGTGCCCACATATGGGGTTCCTGAAGATGCTGCCCCATATCTAAGGCTCACCATGCCCACACTGGGGCTTCACAATAGTTCCCCCCCCTCTTTGGGGCTCGCCACACCCACACTAGGGCTTCTCAACAGGACCCCCTCTCTGGGGCTGGGGTCTATGCACCCCATATGCTGCGCCCTCTCTGTGCCCACACTTGGGGTCCTCACACTCCGTTGTGAGTCCCCTATGAGGCCTCCTCCAACCCCTAATAGCCTCGCCCAAACCACCCATTTAACAAACAACAAAACCCAAGCCCCTGAGCTGTAACATAAATTGAAGCCGCCTGGCTAAAACAACATTGCTCAAGCATCTTAGAGCTGCCATACACTGTACCTGTGGTCAGAGCGTCTTCCTGCACCCTGGCCTAGGGAGCTCCTGCCTCTCTGGCTGCTGGCAGGGAACTGCCTCTGGCTTCCACCCCTGGGCTTTATTTAGGAGTCAGGCCCTGCCTCTTTCAGTCAGCTGACCTCCTGGTTGGCCTGGCAGCCCATAGCTGGGCTCCTTATTCCCTGGCAGTTTCCCCTCTCTAGGAGCAGGGCACCTCAGTGCCCTGTGACACAACACTACCGCTTTAACCGTGGTCCTCGTGCCCTGAGTATACGCGTGACACAGGAGGCGTTGGGGCACCGCTGCTGGTGGCTCCTCCCAGGCTCCCAGCGTCTGAGCTGCTCAGATTTTGGATGCCTGCAGCAGAGGAACTCCTGCATCTCCGCACAGCTCAGGAGCCTCTTCTTGCCCCGCCGGCAGGGCTTCCGCCTTCCTTTTCTCCTCTTGCCCAGCTTCCAGCAGGGGCTTGAGCGTCTGAGGGCTGCTTGAGCCTGCCAATTACCTGCCTTGTCTCACCCTCCATGGGAGTGTCTTGTCTCTTGATTAATGGGCAGCCTCCATGCCAGCCCCTCAATTTTTTAAAGGAGTAGGTCGGGGTGGACAGTTATTCAGGCTGGAGGGCCACTTAAGGAATTTTTGGGGAGCTGTAGCATGCTGAGCCAAAGAGGGCTGACCTTACTCAGTATGTCAGGGAGGGGCTGCTGACCTGGCCTGGTGTGGTAGGGAGTGGGGGGCATTTGATCCTATTTGGCCCCTGGCCTGTCCTCCCTGCACCTGCTGTGGGGGGCACTGGATGGTGCAGACAGATAGGTGGGGTCTTCACGGAGACCAGCAGGGACCCCTGTGGGCAGGGCACACTCAGCCAAGCGCATGGGATGGGGCTGCGGGGGGGCAGGGAGCATTGTCCAGGCGTGGGATGAGTGGATGGGGCTGGGATTGAGGGGCAGTGACAGTGCAGGGTCAGGGCCCAGGGAAGAGCCATGATCTGCACATCCCTGTGATGTGTGCTGGTTTTGTGGGCAGAGACCTGTGGGGAGAGGATTGTGGCTCTCACCCCGCACTGTCACTGCCCTCTAATCCCAGCTCTTGCCCTGCCTGCCTGCCCATCAAGCTCCCAGACACTGCTCCCCGCCTGCTTGCAGCACCATCCCATCTGCCCAGCTGAAGACACTGTAGGGGGTCCTGGGCCAGTCTCCATAGAGACCCCGCTGATATGCCCACTCTGTCCAGCGTCCCCAATGGTGGGTGTAGGGAGAACTGGCAATGGCAGCAAGGCAGAGTGAACAGCCACCATGGGGGCTACCAGGAAGCTGGGTCTGGTCACTGTGCCACCCCACCCCATCATGCTGCTGGGGGTGGCAAAAGTGGCTGCATGTGCCATGGCCCGGGCTGCTCCCCATGCCTGGGCCTGGTGAGCCCAAGAGCATTTCCTTGTAACTGATCAGCAAACCCACCAGATTATCAGCATCAAGTTTAAAGTTTAACTCGTCTTCAGTATAATTCACATTAACAATGCCTGTATTTACAAATCCAATGCCTCAATTTGGAAGGCATCCAAAAACCAGATTACTCTAAATGCTTGATATGGCTAGAGTGATTGTTTCCCTTGAACAGGCTGCAGCCTCATATGTGACCCAGCTTAACCCTTCTTCTGTTTACAAACAGTACGGTAGGACAGTCTATATTTATACCCAATATCAGTCTGTCTCATCACTGAGTAAATAGCAACTGTGCTGAATCGATTTTAATGTAAAGTAAAAAGCTTTGGTGCAGTGCCTATTGCAAAATCAGAACCTCGTTTTGTAAAATGTCTTTGTACACTTCAGTTTGAAGCATGCTGTATAAATATAATGCCTGGGTTTTACCCCTGCTCCTACTTCCAGCAACATTAGGCTGTTGACTCCCAACAGACACAGGTCAAGTCTATTGTGTTTTAACTTTGTAACCTTCCTGCAGGTAGTTTTTCTGTTTTGAGGGGATATTTCAGTTATTCATCTGTATACATGTTTTTAACTTGAGAATAGAAATTATTCCTGACCTATAATCATGGCCTTGTTCCTTGGGTGTTTCCGAAGAAAAGGGCTCTTGTAGACTTTCTTTGGCAGCTGTAATGTTTGACTCCACTGTCTCCTGCCTCACCAGGTTCATTCCAAAGTAAAGTGGCCCATACAATTATTCCTTTTTACTTGGCTTGCAACAAAGTATTTTTTGCATAGTTCTATAAGGCAAATATTTCCCTCGGTGCCAGAATAAAATAAAGAACATCCCCACATACCCAAGTTTTGTGACAGCCTTCTGGGGTCTGGTGATACCAAGCCACTTTATTTACATAGCCACTAACCGTGCGGTATGCTTTAAGCATGCAAAAACTGGGGTGAAGAAACAATGGCTTGATCCACACCCAACTTTAATCCACGCTCAACATTAATGGTCATAGTTGCAAAGGCAACTAAGTGTTGCAGGAATCCATCTGGAGCTTATCTTCAGCTTCTCAAGCAACATGTCAGGCAGCTTGAAGATGTCTGCCAATTCGAACGGGAAAGCTAGTTTCATGGCTCCTCAGTGCTACATTGTTGCTTCCACCCCTCATCCCATCAATAAATAATGAATCTGTTGAGTACATGGCTGTTGAGATTGAAGAGACTCAGTATTTGCCCTTAAGTCTTCTTGTCTTGGAAGCTCTCGTTATACACAGATAAAATTTCTCCTCCAGAGTTTCAACAGCAATTTCCTATGAACAAATCATACGTTGCACTTGTCAATAAATATATTTTAGCAACCTTGGCGCTGGTGAAAGCTTCCAGGCTGACAACATATTACACCTCCACTCTTTAATTTAGTGCTGGACTGACATCCTTTTGGGGAAGAAACTCTCTGGCCCTTGAGGTCCTGGGTGCTGGTCACAACCATGGAAGCTTAAATGATTTGCTTTCAATGGGAATTGAAATTGCACTGTAATGCATTGGCTCGTTTAAATTGGTTATGTGGTATCAAGGATGAGGGCATACTGGAGTCTTCTAGCCAGCCCATCTGGACAAATCACACCAAGTTCTGTAGTCGATGGCACATGTAGGAGCGATCTGCCTAGCACTACGTCCAGTCACCCGTGACTCGCCAACTGAATTGACAAAACCCATGTGTAGTTGGGTCACCCAGGGACAGCTGCTAATACAAGTCAAAAGTAAAGCTCCAACTCAGACATCTAAAGTTGTAGCAGGACGGCTGCCCTGCTCTAGCATGCCACTCTCCAGGCTTTTGCAGTGAAGTGGGGGGGTGTGCATGGGAGGATCCTGTTATGTATGTATTTCCACTGAAAAAAAGGCCAGTAGAACATCTACATGTGGGTGGACATAAGGGTGTATAACTCTTTTTAATAACATGCTAAATATATATTTAGTATTATGTCTCACACAATGATGCCATGGTAGGAGCCCAGTTATCATCATGTTTGCTGCCAGACATGGGGGAAACAAATGGATGGTTTAGTGTTACATAGAGGACAAGGGAAGCCTCATCTTCTCCCTGCCCTCTTCTTTCTTCAGACTCTCCATAAATCCCTGTTTCTAAGCCCTATGGGAATTAGACTCCATGGAGTCAGGAAGGCCACTCTCCTTTGTATGACCTCCTCAGCTGGGAGTTAAATAAAAATATAGGTTACCTTGCAATTGGTATGGAATAGAAAATTTAAAGACAGGGTCAGCAGGCTGGAAGGCATTTCCAGAGCTGGTTTGTCAAGGAGAAAGATGAAGATGCTGGCCTTCTTGCTGTTCTACCTACAAGGGAGCGATCTGGATTATATATTTCTGAGAGTTTATACATTGCCGTATGTTTATGGAGAAAAATACCCTGTACATAACACAGGAGGAGGAATAAAGCTAAACCTGCCAGAATGAGCAAGAGCAAGAGGAAGCACTTACTCTGACCCTACAACATGTTTTTCTTCTGTTGGGGATGATCTAACTCTAGTTCCTTCAGAATTATGATTTAGTAATATTCTGGCCTTCTTTACATCTGTTTTCACATCCCCAGTCATTACTGAAATTCAGAATATAATTTAAAATGTCCCTCATATATCCACATCTCTATCAATTTAGAAATCCCTGGAGATACACAAATGACACTGGTACTAAATTAATACATGACGTCTGTATCATGTTACCTTAAAATGTACTCCAGAGATAGATTACTGAAGAAATCTTTTAAATGCACCAACACCAAGCAGCCCTGATCTATATAGCTGTCTGCAGGCAAAAGCAAATGAATAGAATGTGGACGTTACATAGAAACATGCAAAACCTGTTGTTTTACATGTTTGGCAAAGGTTGGGTAAAGAAAAACACGGTCTATCCCTAAATTATTTCCATGCTAGCCTGATCACTCCCTTTTGAAGCACTGGTCTGGAACTCAGGAGACTTGGGCTCCTTTCCCTGTCCCTGGCTTAATATACAACTTCAGGCAAGTCACTTCATCTTTCTGTTTGCTCATAGATGCTTATTTGTAAAATGAGGTTAATGATGTTGCCTTCCTTTGTAAAGCCCTTTGAAATCTACTGAGCAGAAGTGCTAAAAGATAGGCCTTGCTATTACTTCAGCCAAGATGAAACGACAAAAAACCCCAAATAGATCACTGTTCTCACCCTCAGTGCTTTTGTAGGCATTTATGGCAAATACAATATTTGTAAGCTCAAGCAGAAAACATTTCTTAGGCAGCTCCCAAAATCACTTTGGGTGTTCAGGGCTGTGCCAGTTGTACTGGGGAGAAAGGGACTGCTTAATCCTTTGGAGGGACGGAGTAGTTTTGCTCCATGGCTTTTGCCCTCAACTAAATGCCTTGACTGAAGAGACATTGTCTGCTTTTCTGCTTGGAACAGGGGTTGCATGCCTTCTCTCTTTCAAGAGGTAAAGTCCCTTGGTCAGGATCTGAACAGGAAGGTAGAAGAGGTCCCTGGATAACCAGGCAGGGTCAGGGACTTGCAGGCTGGGGTCTCAGAGTTGGAAGATTCATAGATTCATAGATTATAGAGTCAAAAAGGACCACAATGGATTTCATAGATTTCATAGACATTAGGGCTAGAAGGGACCTTGGAAGATCATCGAGTCCAGCCCCGAGCCCTAAGGGCAGGAAGTCAGCTGGGGTCACACGTTCCCAGCAAGATAAGCATCTAATATTCTCTTGAAGGTGTTCAATGCAGGTGCTTGAACCATCTCCAATGGCAGGCTATTCCAGACCTTGGGGGCTTGGATGGTAAAGAAATTCTTCCTTATGTCCAGCCTGAAATGGTCTTGCTGGAGTTTATAACTGTTCGACCTCCTCTTCCCTCAGGGCGCTCTGGTGAACAATCATTCCCCCAGATCTTGGTAAGCACCCCAATAAACTTATAGGAGGCCATCAGATCACCCCTGAGCCTGCGCTTTTCCAGGCTAAAGAGCCCCATAGCTCTCAGCCTGTCGTCATAAGGTCTGTTGTCCTGACCTCTGATCATGTGCGTGACTCTTCTCTGGACTCTCCCATGTTTCTCCACATCCTTGTTTGAATTATGGGGCCCAAAACTGGATGCAGTACTCCAGCCGTGGCCTCACCAAGGCCGGGGACAAGGTGAGAATGACGTTCCAGGATTTGCTTAAGAAGCATCTATGCATGCAAGCCAGCGTTTTGGTCACTTTACTAGCCACAGCATCACATTGAAAGCTCATGTTCATCTTGTGGTCAGTGATGACCCCCAAGTCTCTTTTTTCCATAGTGCTAGCCAGCATAGCATATAAGAATGCTGCAGGTTTTTCTTCCCATGGTGGAGAACCTTGCATTTTTCAGTATTATACATCATCAGGTTCTCATCCACCCATTTGCTGAGCCTGTCCAGGTCAGCCTGGATCTCCCTCCTGTCTTCTGGTGTGGATGCTTTGCCCCAAAGTTTGGTGTTATCGGCGAACTTGGCCAGACCGCGTCTCACTCCAAAGTCCACATCATTAATGAAGATGTTGAACAATATGGGTCCAAAGACAGAGCCTTGAGGGACCCCACAGGTCATAGGGTACCATGATGATTGACTTCTGTCAACCACCCACCTCTGGGTCCAACCACAGAGCCAATTTCCCAGACAGCGGATCATGGTGGACCCAAGGCCACAATTGGCCAGTTTCACCAAGAGGTGATCATGGGATATCAGATTGAAGGCTTTTTGAAGTCAAGATATATGACATCAATCTCATTGTGTTCAACCCCCTGCCCCTGGCAGGAAAGAGGACCGAGGTCAGATAACCCCAGCCAGGTGACTGTCAAGCCTCCTCTTGAAGACCTCCAAGTTAGGTGATAACACCTCCTCTCTTGGAAGCCCATTCCAGATTCTGGCCACCGTACTGTGAAAATTTCTTCCTAATATCTAAGTTAAATCTACTCTCCATTAGTTTGCACCCATTATTCCTAGTTATTCCCTGGTGTGCTCTGGTAAATAACGCATCACCAATTCCCTGAAGATGCTAGGGCTTCCCCCTACACGAGAAGCCACACCTGGGCTGGCTTTGAGGGTTACTTAGAGACCAGATAAGGCCATGGGGGTCCTGAGGAAGCAAGCCCCCACACCCCCCACACCCCATAGGGATCTGTGTCACTGAGGTTTTAGGAAGCAAGCTTATTACCATGAGATTTGTGGTAAAATCATAATAATTGGTACAGTAGCTTAAGTTGAGGGGGGCAAGGAAACAAGGCATCACCCCTGGGTGCTTGCTTGGTGGTGGGGGGACCAGAATGACAGCTCCCCAGGGAGTCATAGAGCAGCAGCAGCCAGGTGCATATACTCAGCACCGATGCTGCAGCAAGCAATGGCAGCAGCGGACGTCACAGCAGCAGTCAGGTCACTCCACGCTGGCAGCAGCTGGGGACGCCTTCTTTCTGCTTGCGAGCACTTGACACCCTTCTCCCCCAGCCCACCTCCTCCTGGCTCAGCAGGGCTCGGCAACCTTTTCCCCCTCTAGGGTTTTGCTCAGGGTGCAAAAACTAGCTGGTTATACATCTGAATTGCCAACACTGCCTACCCTTCCCCTGCAGCAAACTGTTGCATGAAACTACTTGCAGTTTTCCACATTACATAGCAATATAGATTCAGGAGACATTAACTCCCTTTCTTCCACCATGTTTTTTTGTTCTATAAAAGAGTGAAGTGCTGAGGACCCTCATATGCCTGCCATCACTGTGAACACAGGGAACCTTGGGTCTCAGAATTGGGCCCTAAATTTGTTTCTTGCTAATTATATCTAGCAGGCTTTGCATGCTTATGATAGCAGCTCTGCTTCCGCTGGTCTGATTTAATACAGCAGAACAGAAATTGTTCAGATTACTGAACTAAGTGCATTACAAAGCACAACAAATGCATTTTTAATGCAAATCTATATTCTGAGGTGCACTTACCTGCAATGTAATATTTTGACAACAAATTAAAATAGTCTACAAAATGATGCACGGCTGAAATCACAGTCACTTCTCTAGATGCAGAAGGCATCTACCTACTCTCATATTCTGCATAAAGAAAAATCGTTCCTTTAAATGCCGTCTGATTTGAAAATTATTTGGATGGGACTGAATCAGCTACAAGTTAAATCAGCTTCTTCCTGCAGATGATGACTCATAATCCTGTTTATCTTCCTTCACTTCGTATCCTCAAGTTTAACTTCCTTTTCAACGTACGAGGGCAAGTCCCTGCTCAGTAGCATTAGGAAGAGGGTGAACAACTGACCTTTTTCTCTTCCCTTGTACTTGGGAAGTGACAGATTTCAGGGTCCCACCAGTGGCCGTATGTGGGATGATGCCAAATGCCTCTTATCAGTTGCAGTCTGTGGGACTTTCTCAGCTTCTCACTGTATTAGAACTCAAAATCCTGAGAGACCTGGAGCACCTGGAAGCTGGAAAAAAAGTGCCTCTGCGCTGATTCAGCAGGAGCAGCAACCTTTTATGGTTGAGGGTGATCACTCCCCTGGGTCAAGTAAAGTGTTGTTGATGAGTTCATTGATGGCTGCACCCACACGGGCAGGCAGTGTGCTTTAGCACCAGGGTGAGGGCCAAACACAGAGACCTTTGGCTGGCTACCAGAACATCTCTGTGGAGGGCCCAAGTCTCCAGTTGCATCAGGGCAAGGTCCTGGACCATGACCTGCCCAGTCTTTTTCCCCTGGGGTATTTTTTTGACTCCTGGACAGCTAGGGGTCTAATTTTGCTTCTGTGCTGCAAATTTGCAGCCCCAGGAATATATTTTGTTCCCACGTACATGCCTCTTGCTGCATTTCAAAGGGCTTTGAGGTGCTGCAAGAGGCATGGGTGCACTCGTCTGGACCCGCCTGAGATGACTGAGAGATTTGCAGCAGCACAGCTACTTAAAAAGATTAATTGATCCAAAATCCCTGTGGGGGACATGGGATGAGGCTGGGGGAAACAGTTTAAAATCAAAGTTATAATTCTTCCCCCTTCCCGCCCTCCAGCAATGACAAAAACACACATACTGGGAAAAAATTTTACACTGACGTCTACCCCAGATCATCCCTCTGAAGGTAATAATCTGTATCATAGAGGGTAGAGATCAACACAGAGCTTGGCTGTTTGTATTTTACAAAGACTGTACTTTCTGCTGCCCTCATCCCACACAAAGAGAGCCGTGGAGAAAGAGCAATGAATACTAACAGATGGCATTTTGATCAGGGATAGTACAAAAATATTGCGAATGCTCACTTGCAGGACTGCAATGCTGCAAGTGACAGCTCCAGCAGCACCGGAAAGGACAATTTCCTTCTGCCTCAACTCCCCCCACATCTACATACTGGTATTATAAAATATCACAACTGCTTAACTCAGATAAAGATACCTACTAGTAGAATTTCTACCTGCCATGGTAATTGCAACTTTCTCCCATTGAGTTTAATAAGGAATTGAAAGCAGAAGAAATTAAAAACAGCAACAAGAGTTTGATTATATTTGTATCTCCCAGGAATCCAGCTAATCTGTTATCCATGCTGGTTTCCAGCCTGAGTCCCTGTATTCTGTACTTTGGACCTCGCTCATCGTTGGATTTAGATTTCCAGTGAACACATGGTTTATGCCTCCAAGGTCAGATGATATTGCCCTATGTACTGCGTACAGATATCTGCTGAAGTCAAGACTGCAAGGTGCTGAGATCCCACTGTTATATCGTTATACCAGCAATTCTTCCTCCATGCTCACTCTCTCAATAAAAACCATAGGAGTCTGCAGGGGTATTTCCAAATTCTCCTTTGCATCCCATTGTGATAGGTCTTGAGCTTCCTCCGTTTGCCTTCTCTCTTTCAGTGAATCTGTGAACCAGTTCTCAGTGCCCTACAACAGGGCGAATTCTCGCTTTTCTCTAGTTACATAGCCATGCCTTCTCTCATTCCTGCACGTATGCTCAACTCCATGACATGGTTGCTTCTGGTTTAGCTGTTCCTCCACTATTGGGAATGCAATCCTCTGGTTACTGATATGAGTCTTCACTATAGCCATCACCCACATACGTAAGTACTAGGGCTAAGTGAAATTTCGCCAGCTGTATTGATTCGACACTGTTTCAACTCATTTTGAGCTCAAAACAGCAAAATTGAATCAAAACGAAGGGCTTCAAAACAGCCTACAGAAAAAAGAGGCAAGTTGAAATGTTTTGAAAGTTTCAAAACACTCTGAGTTTTGAAGCAGCCAGCAGTCAGGTGGTGGGAGACGGGAGATCCCGGCAGCAGCCGGGAGTGCAGCCCTGGCTCTCCCCGCCTCCCCCAGCCAGGCTCCAGGAAGCCAATCACAGTGCGGGGAAGGGAACCGAGCCCGGGCTGACTTCCTTTCCCCAGCCTGATTTATCACTGGAGATGGGAACTCAGCTGGGCTGACTTCCTTTCCCCAGATCGATCTAGCACTGGGGAGAGGAACTGAGCAATTGGGCTCACTTCCCTTTCCTAGCTCCCCGGTCCCAGGAGGCAGCACCCAGCTTTCCGTCCTCATCTGGCAGGTGGATCAGAGGCCCGCAACCCCGGGAGGACTGGCACGGCCCCTACAGCTCTTGTGGGGTTGCGGGCCTCCATCTGCCTGCCAGCTTAGAGAGGCTGTTTCAGGCTTCCCCATTATAGCAAATGGGCAAAACGTTGAAACAGCGGCGAAACAGCCTCACTATTTCAACGAAGCGAAATGGGATAGCTGTTTCAAATAAAAATGAAATTTGAAATGAAAAGTTGTTCTGTTGAAACCTTGACACTCATGCTGAAACAGAACTGTGCTGTTTCGCACAGCCCTAAAGAGTACATTAGCCCACACTGGTTCCTGTTACCTGAATTCTTGTCATGAGGAAACAAGGTTTGCAGATCCCCCCAGAAATAATTTCTGCAGCGCATTGGCTCTGGAAGTGAGGGTTTGAGCTCCATTCTGGAGTTCTGCCGAAGGCTGCCCCTCTACTGACCCAGCAGGAAATGGGTAGCTATAAGCAGCCACAGGCTGGAGAATCACATACGTGTGATGCCATTAAAATGTACACGTGACGAAGATGTCACTTTGTGTGGCTTAATGGTATCATACTGCACATCTGCAAGAGTATTGGGGGTTTTAAATGAGTTTGCATCATTGCAAACTAAACTACATCCCACTGTAGTTTAGTTTGCAATGATGCATTACAGCTATTAGCTCACCCCTCCCTGGCTGAGGGAGAAGTGGACAGGCTCTGCAGAAAAAAGGATAAGGCCCCTCGCCCCTTGTACCTACAGCAGGCAGTTGCTGAAGGCAGAGGTGGTGAGGGGCCCAATCCTTATTTTTTTTCCAGCAGAGCCTGCCTACCTCTCCCGTGGCCAGGGGGTGAGCTGCCAGTGGGCTCAGTGCCCCCTGAGATGCAGGGACCGCTGGTCCTTCCCTCTGCAGTGATGGTGCCCCCCGAGGCTGCCTGAGTGGGCTGCTAGTAGACTGGGTGCTGTCCCAGTTTGGAAGCAGCACCCAGCACAACCCAACTCTTCCCCAACCCAAGCTGGGGCAGCACCCAGCCCACCAGCAGCCCACTTGGGTAGCCCTGGGAGGGGGGTTGCCACTGTGGAGGGAAGGACAGGGCCCCTTGCAGCTCAAGGGCCACTTGGCCCACTGGCAGCTTGCCCCTCAGCTGTGGGCAGGCTCCACTGAAAAAAAAAAAAGGGTTGGCTCTGTTGCCCCGCTTCCCCACCCCCCCAAAATAAAGGATCTGGCCCTCACTGTAACAGTGATGCAAAATAAAACCCCACCATTTAAATTAAAAACCCACTCTTTCAAATTAGGGGGCATAGAATGCAACCCACGGATTAAACCCTGGTCATGTGTCCAACACCCAAAGGTGGCCACATATGATGCCAGCCCCGCTACTCCCTGACGTGCTGATGGCTGCAGATAGCTCACCCTATGGGCTGCTAGGCTCTGTTGCATCTTTGAGCTTGTCTGCTTTGTGGAAGTGGGTACCATTCTGCAGGAATTTGTGAATCAGATTATAAATGTGTTTCATGACATCTATGTTGGACATTTTCACCATTACAGTTGTTGACTAAGGTGATGCAGACTGCTGTCAGGTTCTCCCGGATGTGATTTAGCCTGTCTTGTGCTGCTGCTACTTAATGTACCGGGAGAATCTGACACAGGACTGCTTTCCAAGATCACTGCCTAACTTAAACACAGCCTATTGCTGCGCCCAACTATATCTTACAAGTTCTTCATATTCCTGGAGTCTTCACTAGCTTAACACATGAGCAGCCATTCAAATAGCTTCTTTTTGCTGCTTTGAAGCATCCATAAAGTCCACTCCTACCTTCTGACTGACTGACCTGCTTCACAGTTCTTGCCTTTGCTCCCATGAGAAGCAGTTACATTAAACAAAGTCCTTGCAGTCTGTTTTCCTCACTAGCTGTGCCTCCAGCTGAGCCCCATTAGCTGCTTTTATCCAGAATTCACCCTTTAGTCAGCTTGAAACAGAGTTGTGCTAAACAGCATTGCTGACTAGATATTTGCAGCTTCCACCACTCCTTTGGGCACACGGCAGCCTTTCTTTATCCTTACCAGTATTAAGGTATGATGATGTTTTTCCACACAAGCCCCCAAGGGCTGCAACTCACCTTCATCATGCCCCATCAATTCGTGGTAACAGATACCTAAAGACCCCAACAATTGTCTTCCACAGTCCACAGTTTCTCAACTAGCCGGCCTCTAATTCCCCCTGTTAATTTGTTTATAAGATTTTTCCTGCAAGAGGCTTGACCTGGAACTGTTCCAGATGTGTGGCACAGCGGGCTGTGCTTCACTTGAGCCATCTCCTAGCGAGGATAGTGCAAGTAAACCCCTATCTCTTTACCACACAGAAATACTTAGCCAGGGGTTCCCTTCCCTGCCACTCCCTGGCTTGCAGAAGGGTAATGGCATGGATTACAACCTGCTGCAGGACGGGTGTTGGTGTGGCTAGCAGTTAAGTGTTAATTTAGCCACTGCTCTCATGTGCATCTTTACTGTGGCCGCCATCAAGTGCTGTCATCAACCCCGTGCTCCAGCCCTCGCCCCAGTGACAAGAAAGGTTCAGGTTACCCAGGGGATCTCTATCCTGGCACCCTCTCTTAGTCAGGGCCTAGGGGCCATGTTCCACCCGGGCTCCATGTTAGATTACTTCTCGGTTGCCATTCTTTCCACCCTCAGAGCTGCGGTAAAAGTGTTTGTGTGATTGTCCGTAAGGTCTATGATTCATACGAGACTGCTGTTAGTAAAAGGCTTTGGCATCCACTTCCTTGAAACACGGCGAGGGGCTTTCTGCTCAGTCCACTCATCTACAGAAAGCAATAGCTTAAAGTCTGACAAATACTCACAACGTCATCTGCATGAGCACTACATTCATTCTCAGGCAACAGAGTTTTTCCCATTGGGAAGCCACTGCCAGCAGATGTATTATGGACTTCAAGAAATCAGTGGATTTACTGGAACAGCGCAAGTAATGACCGCAGCATACAGCATCAGGACCTAATTTCCTTCTGGCTTCTCCTCTCCCTGCTACCAATCAAGCAGTGACAAGAGCATCATATCATGTTGTGCTGGGAAAATAGCTCACGTGGTAGAATCCCACTTTTCATTTAGGTAGCACAGCTGAATGGTTTGAGGGACTGGATTGAGGCTTAAGTCTTCCTGGAGGGTGTGGATTCAAATCCCACTGCTCCCAGAAAGGCTGCACTCAATATAGGGGCTGGGTTAGATTCCCTTTGAGGTCCCTCCTAACATTATGGTTCTGTTAAATCAGAAAATGACACTAAGATAAAGATACAGAACACTCTGTTGGCGTCTACAACATACGAGGCAAATAAGCAACGCTACATGGAAGTGACGTGCACTGGATGAGCCGAGACTGGATTCTATAGTATAAAACATTGGGAAGCCATTTTTTTTGTACAAACTTGTAAGGGTCTTGTTCACTATGTTTTTTCAAAATCAGTGGGAGTTTGGCAAAGAACTACTGCAGGAGCAGTCATTGATTGCCTGCATAAATTGATCTACCGCTGTTGCATGAGGGGTTTGGTCGATAAAGCCACAGAGGCTGTGGAAACAGTGCTCACTTGCCTTTGATTAATTTGAAGGTCAGGTGCTTAGCTCTAAAGTCAAACATTTTGTAAAAGCTGGAATCCCGAATGCCGGTGATTCCAGAAAATTTACGTGTGTTTGTGTGTGTATCTTTGCCCTCCATTGGAAACCTACCAAGCTGAAGCACTACATCTAAGAGAGATTTTGTTCCTCTTTTCTATCACGTGGAAAGAGACTTGTTGCTTCTGAGTAGACGACTCGAACTTCCACTCCCAATCTATACATCTGAGCACCCATGGTCCCAATCTAGCAATACATTTAAATATGTTTATGTAACACCCACACACGCACTTTGGTTGTATATTGCGATGGTGCTGGGGGGGTTGTGCATGTGGGTTTTTTTATGTGGGCAAGATGGCCCCATGTTTTGACCATGTGCTCAGCACACGGCAAGTTGGGGAAAATATGTAAACCCCTCTCTCCTCATTGGTCAGGAGAAGCAGAGGATTCTTCAGGCCGATTGGTTGGAAGAAGAACCGGAGTGTGGTGCTCCCTGATTGGACAAGGCCAGGGTGATGTCATGCAAAGGTATATAAGGTGAGCTAGGTTGGTTTGGGGCAGGAGAAGCTGCGAGGAGCTGCTGAAGAGTGAAGTCTCCCCCAAAGGGGAAGGAGTTTGCAGATAGCGAGAAGGAAAACTTAGGTCAAGGGGAGAGAGGGCAGAATTGTCCCAGTGTTTGGGAACTCCTCTCTTCTCCTGTTCTTCCCCCTTTTTTCTTTTGAGGTTTTAAGGAATTAATACTAGGGGAAAGAGTTTTGATTCCTTGTGTTTGCTGGCCAGGAGTTAGGCTGGGCAGTTTAAACAGGGTTGAAACCTGGGAGTTGCTAATGCTGCCAGTTTTGGGCTAGGGTTGAGGTTTGCAACTTTCTTCTCCCGAACTACCTGCAGCCCAAGCCTAAAGGAGAGGCCTGGTTTTTCCCCTTGTTTCTTTTGATGGTCCTTTGCTGTAGAGAAGCTGTGTAGTTGGGCTAGCTATAGCCATTAATCAACCTGGCTCCTTTTGGAGTTTTTCCTGGAGCTTCGGTTCAGCAGGCCAAATAATCCAGCCCAGAAGTTTTAGAGTGTGTACATGCTGTCTGAAGCCACAGTCACTGCCCACACACATGTCCAGACTCTTTGTGGCAGCAAAGACTCACCATTCCTCCAAGAGCAATGAGAGGCCCCTTGCACCACCAAAGGACGCATGCTCTCTAACAGATCCCCCTGGCTCAGTGCAACCTATAGACTACGTCTTGTAGTTAGTAGTGTTTTATATGTATTTGATAGTGGTGTTGGTCTGGGACAAAAAGAAATGCAAAAATCTAGAACTCTTGGTTTAGAGGTGATACCTTTTATTAAATTAAATTTATCAGTTGGTCTAGTAGAAGGTATCACCTCTGAACCAAGAGTTCTGGATTTTTGCATTTCTTACTGTTTTATATTGCACTAGGTGTTTTCCTCTTTTTTTCTGTAATAAATCTGTTTTTTGTATTTACACTGCTTGTGAGGAGGGATTTTTTTTGGCTTATGTGGGACACCCTAGCAATTAATTTAGAGTTTCCCAGGTGGACTGGGTGAGGGCTCAAGCTGAGGTAAAATATATTTAGACACTGAAGTTGAACCCATCCCTTGTTCCTGCCAATGAGTGCTTGGCAGAAGGGCTACATTTATTAATATCATCAAGGCATGGCAGATTAGGATGGTGAGCAGTTAGCCTAAAGACATGTGGGTGGGCCAAGGATAGACTGGCCCCGGGACACCCCCTGGTACAGTCTCCCTATGATTTCTCACCTGTCTGCCTATATCTGTTGTTTCTTGGCTTATGCTTGTAAGCATTATAGAGTCTGCCAGGCCCCTTTAAGGGCAGTTTTTTCAGAGCACAGCCTGTGGGCAGAGCAGGGGTTAAAGGGTAGCCCTGCAGGCTGGTCAGCTGACTGGGAGCTGTCACTTGACCAGGAGAGAGCTCAGGCCAGAGTTATATAAGCCCTGAGTTGAGCTGAGGGTATAGTGGCTGAGGCTGTGGCAGAGTGTGGGCTCCTGAGGGCCCAGGAGACTGGAATAAAACAGCTCTGCAGCCTGGGGCACAGGACAGAGTGACCCAGAGACAAAGAGCAATGGGGCAAGCAGGCACGCTGCCTCTATTATTTTTCTTCTTTGTTATAGCCCAGGGGCTTAGCATTTATATTATAGTTTAAACTGGTGGTTTAGGTTGGGACTATAAGGGGAGGTTTAAGGAGATCCCATTAGTCCCTGAGAGGTGCACGGTAGCCTTGAGCCCTGCCAGGGATGGGCTTAAGTCTCAGGCAGTTACTGAGCCCAGAGTGGGCAGAGACAGAGAGTGATAGGCAGCAGCCACACAAGGGCCTGGGGCCAGGCAGACAGGGGACAGGGGCCCATTGTAAATGTGAACTAGAGCCCCAAAGCCAGGGCCGATACAGTGGGCCTAGACTAGATGGCCTAGCTAAAGTAAGGGAACAGAGACCAGGGAGGCTGAAGCCCCAATAGTGATGACAGTAACATCTGAGGCATGGGGCATGGTGTAGGGGTGGTATGAAGCCATGTAATTAGCCTTAAGGCAGGAGCTCCTCAACTCTGAGTGGTCTTTGGAGCAAAGACCAGACCTGGGAAGCCTTGGGGCAGCCTCCCCTTTGACAATCGGAAGAAACATCAAGACATGGCAGGCGAGGGAAGGGGAGACTGTGCCTAGTAGTGAATGGGAATAAGGGGGACTCTGGGGTGCCTTCAGGGATTTTCAGCCCCCCTGGGGATGGCACCCTGTTACACTAAACAAGGGTACTTCTTTCCCAAATTATTGCATAGACCTAAGAAGGAATTGCTGGTTTGTCTGATACAATATGATCAAACTGACAATCAAAGTAATTGATGAGTTAAATAAAGCCACATTTTCAAAATTTGATTTGTCAATATGTTGTTCAGTAACTAATCTGTTTGCTTAATCATTTAATATGAAGTAATTAACTATTAATATTAATAAAATACATCAAACGGGAGAATTATGTAGTTTTGAAGTTTTATCCACAGAATCCTGGAGGCATGTCATGGAAATAAAAAAGAAACTACTTGAACAGCTGCTTGACTTGAAACATTCATGTTTTTGAAGGAAAACTGATTGACTTGCGCCCATTTTTTTTCACAAGCACCATGAGCTCCAGAACCTTTGAAGGCTTACTGCCCTCTAGCTGTTCCAGTCAGTCACTCCAAAGGGTGATAAATTGCCCCAAATAAGTCTCACATAGTCTGAGGTGGCCCTCCATTTTTTATAATACTGTGCATTTCTGTAACACTTCCCAAGTCAGGATGAACTAGAAAGAGTATTTCCCTCCCTATAAAGACTATACAGTGGGAAGAGGTAAAAGGGGGCATGAGATGCTAATCATGGTAATAGGTGACATACATTGATTTTTGTTTTAAATTACATCAGTAGTCTGGCGTATATACACAGAATTCTTGATCACCTCAGAAAAATGTATTATTTAAATGTGATTTTAGTTTGTAAGCTATTAAGAAGTCTGATGGTTAATTAGAACTTAAGACTGTGGCTTTATTGTGCATTAAATTAATCTGTTTGACACAATGCTATTACCAGCTTCTGGGAACAGAAATTGCTTAGAAATTCATAACCCCCCAACTTGCAAGTTTCTAAAAAATTGCCCATGAATAATTAATCTCAGAGAGGAATGTAAGAATCAGAACTAATTGGTATCTGCTATGAACATGCACTGAGGGCTGAAACCTGAAGCAAGCATAACTCCCCACAAAGTCAATGGGAAGTTTGCCTGTGGAAGAACAGCAGGAGGAGATGGGCTAATTTCATTTGACCTGAAAATCATTAGCAACTTCTAAACAGAAGTGTCTCACCATTGAAGAAAGCAGTTGCTTTATTCCTTGTGATAGGTTTAAACACATCCTGAAACTTCAAGAAGTACTTCCACATCTTCCTTTGAAAGAAATGCAAGAATCACAGATGTATTCAGGGCCTACTCAAGTCAGGACAATCCCATAATTACTGTTTATTTTATGGTGAGTTCCATAATTGTCCTTGGCCTGGTTCTGGAGTCCAGCCCCTTCACTTTTAAAGCCAGTTTTTTCCCCACTGGTGTGCAGGTACCAAGGTGTAAAGAGCTGGGCAGGATGAAAGGAAGCAATATAAGTGACTCTTCCTCTGCTCAGCTCTATTGCAATGGGACAGGGGAGAACCGTGTTGGGGTGTGAAGAGGCTGTCTTCAGGCCCTCAGTGTATATGACGTGAGGGGCGGCCTTGATCCCAATATACCCTCACCTTCTCTTCCTGCCTTTTCTAGTTCTGTCCTGCGCCCTTACAATCTCTCTGAGCCCAATGTGTGGCCACTCCGTTCTGCTTCCCCATTCTCCCAGAACTTCGGCAGCGCATCGTGAAAAGTGTCTCGCACAAACCAAATCTCCAATTAACAGCAGTCCATGAACAGATCTCGAAGAGGTATCTAGCTAGAAGACTGTGTAATATACACAATCTGTGAGGCTACATGGCATCACAAAAGAGAAGCTCTGTTTCCAAACGTGTGGCTCTTTGTAGACTCTTGTCCACTGTTGTCATGAAAAGGTCCCACAGCTTTCAGTCCCAAGCTGCAATTCCAGTTCTCTTGTTATACTCATTGGGATAGATGCTACCAGTTTTTTTAACTATTTATTAGGGCTATATGAAGCTTTTAGGCCCTTGTGAGTAGGCAGGTATTTGATCTGGCTTTGGATCCAGCCACTTCAGATGTCAGTGATTTGATCCAGAGCTCCAGATCAGTTTGCTGCTTCGATCCAGCGGAAGCGGCTCCGAGGCTTCAGAGCTGCCTTGGAGATCTGGCCATAGGGTATAATGGGGGACCAATGAAATATCTATAACTTCGTTGTTTTGTTTCTCATTTGGGTGAAAAGTCCAGAGATGGTGGCCCTGCTGAGGGCCACAAAGCATGCCAACTTTCAAGAAGATAGGTGTAGGGGCTTGGGGGGAACTGCACCCCAAATTCTTGAAAGCAAAACTCCTGTCACATCTATGTGTTACACCACAGGGGGGTGAAAACTGCAGGGATGGGGGCCCCTGCTGAGGCCATGAAGCACGCCAAGATTCAAGATCGGTGCAGGGGTTCGGGGGGAACAGCACCTCAAGATGCTGACAGGCAAAACTTGAGATGCAGGTGGGTGACACTGTGTGCGTTAAGGTGCACTCTTCCTGGTGCTGGAGCCTCTCTCTGCACAACACAGCAGTGTGCCCCAGTGAGGTCCCTCCTCCCCTACAGCCTCACACTCGGTCCAGCACTTTACATGACAACAGGTAAAATAACTTAGCCGGCTCAATGCCTGTAGAAGCAGCAGCATCAAAGGTACCCATACAGATCTGTCACAGAGCCTGTCGTTCTATAAAGGAATTGACAGCAAGAAGTAAAGAAGTTGTGTTGTGTTGTGTTGTGTTGGACATATGATGTTATTCATGGTGTGTGATGGCTTATCTTATGTTTTTATGTCTATATGTGTATTATGAAAAAAAGGGAATACTTAAAAAAAAATGTATCTTTGGAAGCTTTAAGGTTGAAAACCCCTTTGTCAGGCTGGGGAAGTACCTGCAGTTGGTCCTGGGTGGAAGGAATAGTAAAGAAGCCAGAGGCTGGCCTGGCCCACAACCCAGGCAAGAAAGCCAGTGAGTGAAAATGGAAAAGGAGGCATCAGTGGGGGAGAGACAGGCTGGGATGGGGAGTAGGGGGGAGAGGCGGATGTAGCAGCTCAGGGAGAAGTGCCGAGGTGCCTGGGGTGTCCGATGTCCGGCAGGTCGCAGCGTGCCAGAACTCCACGGTGTATATCGAGTCCATGAGTTTCTGGACCTACTACCTAGGAGGCTGATAAAGTGCAGTTCATAGGCCCAGCTCTGAAAAGTGGTTTGTACATTCAAACAAGCACCTAACCCCATCACTAGAAATGAAGCCAACTTCCTACAGCTCAAAACACAAAACTGCCAACTATCTCCAGTACCCCACAAACCGCACACCAGAATCTAGCAAAGACAACAAAACCCAACCACCTGTGGGGGCACGTTCCTCACCAAAAAAACACTCTGCCTCCAGTTTCTTAGGCCTGATCCTGAGAGGGAATTCAGAGTGCCAAATTACAATGCAAACCATTTTTCAGAGCAGACCGGAAATGATTGGTAGCGCTGCTACCTCAAGGTATGTAGAAAAAACTTGAAGTTTTAAACTGCGTCTGTGTTTGAATCGCTGATTCGCCAAGTTTGCATCGAATTGTCAGATTTGGATTCAGCTGAATCGAATTGAGGACAGTGATCTGAATCAATGGATCGAATCACTGTCCCTGATTCGGGCCGAATTGAACAGGGCCCATTTCAATCATAGGGCCCACCCTTGCTATTTATGCATCTGAAGGTTTGGTAACCTCTTCATGGAAGGCCTATTTCATGGGAGAACTCAAGTGGTTCTGGTTGCTCTGTCTCTTCTACAACTGCTTCTCTTCTGATTATGTACAGTCCTGGTTCCTGGGAGAAATAGGGTCTGCTATAAACAGATCACTAGCAGATCTCAAAGTATCCAACATAACCTACCAGTTTTATCTGTGGGGACCATAGCTTCCAATGCCCATTGGGCTGCTTCAGGAGTTAAGGCAGTAGGCAGGCTTTAGTCCCAAGATGGCCCTGATTACCAGAGTGAGCCTGGCTGCCAGTGACCTAAGTAACCCCAGCTGACCCCAGTTACCCTTGTGATTGTGGCTGCTTGAATACAAGCAGTTGACTAGGTAAATGCTAGGTAAAGTCTTTCTGGTTACAATAAATGACTGTAGATTTACACACATCTTCTGTTTGCACATTGCTAAGACAATCAAAACATTAAGATGTAACAGAGGAACAAGTGTATTTTGGGATGTTGTAACATGTGCTTGTCTCAGGGATGGCCATGACAATCTCTGCTCCTCCCTCATTACTCAGGCTTGCTCCTCTTCTTCTCGCCTGCTGAACCTTGTTTTTCTCAGCTCTTTAGACAAGGAGGCTGCCCCAAGGATCCCCAATCTCATGCGGGCGTTCAGATGTCTCCGGTGTCTCCAACTTAAGGGCCAGTTACATGGCTCTGTCTGCCCCTTACACCACTCCCAGGCCTTGCAGATTTACTGTCCAATCACTCCCTTGTTGGGGCCTCAGTCTTCTCAGCCTCTGCCCCTTTCCTCTGGGTAGGCCTTCTAGCCCAGGCCTGCTGTACTGGACCTGGCTTCAAGGCACCAGCTGCTATTTTAGTTCTGGGGCCCCTGGCCCTATACCTGCCCTACTCAGTTGTGATGTGTAGGAGGTGCACGGGGGTGCACATGCACCCCCTGAGAGTCCTGGTGCACCCCCTGACAAGCAATAGCTTGTCGTCTTGCAACAAGGATTCTCTTTACCCAGGGTTGTGTTCCTTTGTAAAGTCACCAGCATTTGGCTGGCAGCTCTTAGAGCAGCACAGAAATAACCTGGCATCTCTTGGAAGTCTTTCTGGCCTGGAGCTCATCACCTAGTGGCTTGCGGGACTAGACTGCCTCACTAGCTCAGGCCCTGGGCTTATATACGTCAAGCCTGGCCTGCTTCTGGGCAGGTGGCTGCCTAGCCACCTGCAGGGGTTCCTCCTCGGGGCCCCTGACTCTTTGCAATGGTGACTTAGAGCTCCTGCTCTTGCAGCCTCCTGCTATTCGAGTTAGGCACTTCCCCGTTGGCTTTTTGTGGGCTGCCAGGCCTGTGGTAAGTAGTCGTGGCCTCATGTCTCCAGCTGCCTTTTCCATTGCAGCCAGCTTGCCCTAGGGAGAAATCTCTTGACTGACAACATCCAACTGCAACCCTTTACAAAGACTGCAACAAAGACTGCAACCCTTTACTCTGATGGGCATTTCCCCTGCTTGGGCAGCAAGGTTTTGCCACTACCTGGCCTCTCGAGCTTCAGTTTTTCTTTTCAAGTAATAGGAGCCTCCAGCTGTGTTACAGATATCTATGGTATAGAAACAACTTTCACCACAGCCCTCATCATTGCCTTTTTATCTGATGGCCTACACCTTTGACTTGTCTTCTGCATCTCTTGGCAGGATGGACTCTTTTTTGGGTACCATTTCCAAAAGCACCTTAGGTAGGGGAGGAACAAGGCCTACCAACTGTCTTGAATGCTTTGGAGAATCCCAGCCTTAGTCTTTAAGGCCAGGTACAGACATTACATTTTTACCAGTATAAATGATCAGAAACTGTTCTAGACATGCAACAGAACAGAAGTTTGGCACACACAGACTGGTTTAAAATGGCAGAACCCAGTCTAAGATGTGTCCTCTCTCCCCCCCCCCCCCCGGACCAAAGTGCAAATGTGTATGTTGTTCGCTACCTATTTAAACCACATTGTTTGCAGAAAACCACATAACTCATATCAGTACCACCTTGGGCTTTTTGATGCCTGTTCCTAGCCTAAATGTGGAGGGCTGGGCAAAGTTGATAGAGGAGACCTCATGTGAAGTAAAAGCTAGGGGAGCTCTAGCAGAGGAAAACTGAACTAGTTTCACTTTTTTCCTTTTTCTGACCTAGGACATCCTATCGAAATCAGACTGCCTTAAATGTCAATAAGAAAACAACATATCTATAGAGTGTGATGCGTCTCATTCTTCATATGGCCCAATAGAGAAACATTTGTGCTGTAATGCATAAATGATCTCTTTATAGAACCTATAAAAGTGCGATGCTTTTTCCAGAGGAGAAAACCATAAACTTGAAATGTTAAAAGATGTCTGCAAAGTTATAAGCAAAATGAAACAGCCAGAGAGGCACAGCATTGCAGGGCGCATAATGGCACTGGATTTAAATTGCTGCCCATGAACAATGGCACGATCAGTGAATGCAGAACATAACCCATGTAGAAAACTCCCAGAACAAAGTACATTATTCCATGCCGTTAAAAGAGATTAGACTTCTTTCTAATTTTCAAAACAGATGGTGCGATGAGATTGGAAGTGGTAGGAAGCAGGAGTTTAATCTAGCTCATTCAAGGAGTGGCTGAAAATAACAAAAAGAAATTCAGCGGAGTAAGAAACCCAAGTTAACACACGTGGGGAAAGAGCCCAAAACAAAGATGTGCAGATGGAGCAAGAAACCTGGAAAGCAGTCGTTCTAAAGGAGACCGGGAAGAAAAGTGGACTGTAAATTGTTCAAATATCTATAACTAATGAAACGACAGAGGGCATTGCAGTTAGGTTGAATGTACCTGTTCACACTGAAACTTGGCTAGGGCATTGAGACAAGCTTCAGTATAGACAAACAGACATGGCATATGGCCATAAGCACCTGGAAGCTCAGTTTTACAGATTCCCATCACTTCCACTCTCTTATCCTCTGCGCTTAAACTTGCTGATTTTTCAGATACTGCATGTGGTTTAGATATTGCTCCTTGTTTCTCGCTTCTGCTGAGTTAAAACTCAGTGTTGTGAGAGTGTCTCTCAGGTTCCTTTACCTTCCAGGCACCTTGGAGGGAATGGTTCAGTGTTAGAGTGCCACCTGCTGAATCACTCGCACTGCTTGCAGCAGCTCTCTGGCTGTGAATCCGCGTTCCCTGGATGCAGCTTTACCTCCGTCACTACAGTTCCAAGGAAGGGAGACTCTCCTTACCCAGCCTCACTCAGCATGCACGCCATTCCTGCTACCTTTCTATTAATTTATTTCAATACTTGAGTACATACCACGCTGCCCATTTCAACACTGACTATACATACTCCTTTATATCTCATTAGGTTATATAATTCAACAACATCGCAATCTGTTCAAATTAAGGCTCTAATTTATTCTTCTTGGCATGATGACTGGGTTAATTAGAACTTACTCTGAGAGATTTTGGAAGCCAACCATTCTAACTTGGAATTGATGGAGCTTATTTCACGTCCCCCGCTACTGCAGGCCTTCACGTCTCTTCGTTATGACCTCTTTTTTCGTTACCACTAGAGCGTGGAACCCAGAGGGATCCTAGGAGTTCACGTACCTGATGAAAAGAAGCAGAGGGAGATTATTTCACGTTTCTTAAGTTCAGCGGTTTTTGAACAAGCACCTCCCTGTTTTAAAAACTTAATTGCAAAGGGGACTGTTTGAAAATAAAAGAGCTGATGCTAATGGCCTTCCACCCATGATATACCAGAAGGAGTGTTTTGAAATCAATGAAGTAATACTGGGCATGTCCACACATCACCATAAGGTGACGTTGTTACTGTTTAGTGCATGGTGCAGTAACTGTCCGTACTGCGCTGTGCTGGCCGTGCACGGGAAGATTTCCTCGGTGCCTCGCCGTAGTGGCGTGCTATCAGCAGGGTGCATGCCGCTGTGGCAACATAGCTGGCGAACACGTGTAGCCTCACATGATCCCTGCACACCACATGGCAATGTAGCGCATTGCTACGTTGCAGTAGGGCAGGGGTGGGCAATTATTTTGGGCGGAGGGCTGCTTACTGAATTTTGGCAAGCCATCGAGGGCTGCATGACAGGCAGTCAGGGACAGATAAATATTAGTTTTCTAAATTTTTTAGGGGCCCCGCAGGCTGCATAGAACGGCCTGGTGGGCCTCCTTTTGCCCACCCCTGCAGTAGGGTGACATGCAGACATGCTCACTGATTTGAGACTGAAAGAATTCAGTGTGAACCAAACCCGTAATATCTAATTTAGGCGTCCTGCAATTAGGGGAATACATCTCGTCATTCAGAGTGCCAAATGAATTCTCGGGGGGTCAGAAAAGAGTGCCCAGTTCCTCTCCCCTCCCCACAAACTGTACAGTGGATGGTTAAGTGCGGGCATTTTGTCCTTCTTTCCCCTGAGGGATCCAATATAGGGCAGTGCTGCAGAGTCAGTGTTAGATCCTGTAATGATCTGATCAAATTCAGCAACTTGTATTTGGGCTGTGCAGAATATCAAACATTGGGGGGGGAACGTTTCATTTCACACCATTTTCACCCTATTTTGTTCTAGTTTCACAAAAATTGGTCCAGTTCAGAAGGAAAAAGATATGTAATTGCATATTTTTCCTCTGCTGGGAATGACCTTGATGTTTAGCTTTTGGCACTCACGTTAAAATATTTTGCTCAAGGGGCGAACAGTTAAGATGTGACCAATGTTAGACCCCCCCTGCCCCTTAACTAGTTATGTCTCTTTTTGTTGCTCTGGTATTTTAAAATGATATCCTAAGCACATTGTTGTCTCTTAGCAACCTTAATTGGCTTTTGAAAGAAAGTTTTTTTTGGTTTTGGACTGTACGTGAGGAATAGTTTGAGCATGAGATTATATTCCTGGTAACTCAAAATGTGAGAGCACCACAAATGTGCACGGTCTATGGATTACACTGCCCTCTTAATAAAGCAGTCAGCGAAAAGAGGTTTTGTAGTGCATTCGTGCAGAGTCACAAAGTGAACAACAGAAACTTGATATTTCCAGAATATCATCTCAAATTCCCAATTAAGCGTGGCACTGTACAGAGAGTATTTCTTTCTGACTTGACTTTGAGTCATTAGAGTGACTCATTAGAATAGGCCGTTTCTGAACCTTCCCGCAGGCAGCAGACAGAAGGTCACCCAGGCATCAGTAGGGCACTGCACTGATATTAATATGACTTTTACAATGCAACGTTATTTTTACTGCACCTTTCAGACAACAGGTATCCTAAAAGCTCTTCACAGCACAACTGACAGCTCTGAAGTCTTCTGCAACCATTTGATTTTGCCTTGGTCTGATCTGGCTTTTTTTCCATTTTTTTTGCTTTGGCTGCTGAACCAGAAAATTAACAAACTAATTAATTGCCTGGGAAAAGGAAACTTTGTGCGCTCAGGCTTAATTTGACACCCAAGGTGGAACTGGAATTGCCGCGGGGCTCACTCGTTTGTGTAACTAGGTAGTATGTGATATCTCAGTTAAGTGCACGGGGCCTTGTCTCACCCTAGTCACACAGAATAGCAGTCTTCCACTTACTGTCAGGTAATATAGTTATTCCTTAAGCAAAAATGGGAGGTGTGCTCTGCTGGAGAATATTTAACCATCATTATGCAACTTGGTGCCTGTACCTTTGTGATCACCTTAACTGGCCTATACATCAGGTATCTGAATTTCTGTGCACATGTGCAAACCAAGGGTGCATCGTGGTGTGGCAGCTCAGAGCTGTAGAGCACTAAAACAGTGCCCGCCACACGCCTTGCGACACCATGTTGTGTGCCGTCTTTGTTACTTTCAGGTGCTGTATTTCCTGCAATCTACTTTTCCCTGTTACTCTTAGCTGGCTATGTGCTGATGGTTTAAGACCCTCTTGATGGAATAATATCCTTATTCTATTTCACATTCAACCAGGCTGCAGAGTTGCATAGAAATGATGACGTCATTACTGAAACAACAGCAGCAACAAGTAATAACTTCCTCATTAATAAACAGGCCTACCGCTCACACTTCTGTGCTCTTTCCAGGTCACTAATATGTCTGATTAATATGTAAGTACATAACAAATTAAAATATTTAACTACTGGTAGTTGATAAACAGCTTTATTGTCTGTGGGATGGGAAGTATTCAAACCTACGGTACTTTAAAACTGTTTAGGTGATGATGACTCCCAGAGAGCAAGGAAGGAATGCTTATTACTTCATCACTGCACAGACGTTTTTGCTTGATTGAGAATCTGTGGATAATGACTTTCTGCTTTTCATCATGAACTTTATTTGAATCATCCAGAGAAGAAACTCTAAGTGATGTAAAAAAAACCTGGAGTTCTGATAAACAGCAATTCAAAAATCTAAAACCTGTTTCGATTTGGGAGTGCTACGGCTTGGTCTCAAGACTATCGGTCAGTCGCACAACCTGATCCCATGCAGAGCCTTCTTGAAGTCAGAAAGACATGCTCAGCTCCCCCAGAGTAGCAGTTAGGGGCTTTAATTTAATACCACAGCTTTCAGCTGATTTGCAGGTTGATTGTAAATGTGCCACTTGTTGCTGCATTATGCATGCAAGAGCCAAGGAAGTAAGATCACAGTTAAATCTAAAAATAGACTCATTCAAAAATCGTCAGAAGAAACCCTGGTGTGAATATTAGCTTGCAAATCAGTGGAGCTCTTAAGCAGGGCTGCAAACCCATGCCCATCTCATCTGTGTTTCATCTAGACAGTTCTGTGTCTCAGGTCCAAGCATAGTTTATCTATCTGTACCTGGTGATGCGTGTTACACAACCTGAAACCTAGAGATGGGAGATAGGAAATGTGAAGTTGAACAGCAATAGTTTCATTTTCTGACTTGATAAGGACTGGCTGCTTGGAGAATGAATTCTTCCATCACCCCACACAGCTCAGACAGCCATTCTTTCTGTATTACCGCCTAATACGGCTTCCTTACTCCACCACCTTTTAAGGTTTGCATCTCTGTCTGCATGTAGTTTCATTTCCATCATTATTATTGGAGAGACACTGACCCCGACTATGCTCCTGCAAAGTGGACTCTAAATTGAAGTCAAAAGGTGCACTGCTAACATCCTTCTACACTAAGGGAAAGGCTGTGCACAGCTAGGTTGGGGATTAGCTCCTGCATGCTAACTAACCTCAGCATAGGGTTAGATCTTTGACCCCTCTCTGTATTCTTTACACAGTATGAAAGGGCCAGAGTGGCGCAAAGAGTCCCTAAAATTGCCCTGGGAGAAAATAGCTCAAATTAGGCACTGAGGGAGACAACATTAAGCTGCTCTCCGAGCACCCCTTCACATGGCCAGGCTCAGAGGTCATGCCAGGCGTGCATAGGAGTACATAATGGAGAGAGGGGAGACTCCAGCCAGTGCTGGAGCCCATTACAACTCATGTTGCCTCAATTTAGAAAAGCCCTCTGGGCTGTTTAAGTCAAAGAACAGGGCATTGCTCTGAGTAGAAAGATGGCTTAAAGCTGTGAATTTAAAGCAGCTAACGGTGTGCCAAGGAACTTTACCAAAACCAGCCTTTTCTTGTTACAAACAACGGCAAATCTTTGCCTTGTGAACCATAATGCAAGTTATAAGCTACCACTGCCTATGTCTCTTCCTAGAACCAAGGGTTGAGATTTCCAGGCACCGTACCCTGTGGGATGCAAATGTTATTCCCAGTTTTCCCAGTGCAATCTTTTGTCTTCGTTCACGGACGTGTGATGCATGTCCTCCGAGATAACTGCACACAATATAGCCGTGCCATTGGGAGAACACTCGGGCAATTTATTATTTAGATTTCCATGCAGTTATATCTGCCCGCAGCCGAGAGGGCAGGCGAACCAGCCGTGGGATTTGCTTTCCAAAAGCCGTTACAAGCAGTGCAGACCTGCGCTGGGAGCTCAGAGGTGACCACAAGAGCTGTTTGCGGTACAGTGTGTTTGCTTCTCCGTGCAGGGATTTGTTCACCGTGGCGCTGTACCTGCTCCCCGACTGAAGGCTCTGACAGAATGTCAATACAACATGCAATTTGTCAGGCGCTTCCAGACAGCTTTTCTCTTAAATCGACTTGGAGATTTGAAAGAAAAGCGCTTCCCCCACCCTGCAGCATTTCGGGTTTCAAGAAGCAGGGCTTCTTTTTTGTGGGCAGTTTTCAGCAACTTCACAGCACGTGATTAAGCTTTTGCTACTAAAAACCGAGAAAATATCAGCTTTTGGGAAAAGGTATGAGCCGGGAGCAATCAGCCCTTTGGAAATTAAAGATGCCGCGGTGACTTTAATGATTTGATTTGTCAATCTTACTCCATATCTGTTTATTTTCAGTAACATGGTTACCTTAATTAAGGACTGTGAGATCCTGTGAAATCAATGGAAGGACAGGACCTCACCTGCAATCAAGCAGATGTGCATCTCTTGTCTCACAGCTGGATTTCTGCCCTGGAAATGTTGGGCAAGTGATGGTGCTCTTGTATTTGCTAGTGCCAGTTTTAAGTATCATTGAAGTACATCTAGTGTAGGCAAGTATGTCTCCCTCTAGCACCTGAAAAATGGGGATGGTAGCAACTTGGTCCTTGACTTCACAAGAACTGAAGACTGGGCTCAAGGGTTACAGGCTTTGCTGAAGGCTCCGGTTTCAACCCCTGCCCACAGAAGTGATATTGGTGGTCATGTGTGTGCTGCCACCTTGCTTTATTTGAGATCCAACATTAAAAATATTCTCCTCTAGCAAAAGAACATTTCTAGCTGGTTTGGTTTGGTTCGGTCTTGGTGAATTTGTGCCAGCTGGATGTCTCAAAACTGAGCTAGATGGAGGCTGGATTCTGAACTGGCTATATAATAGCTAGCATACACTATAATAATCATCCATAACTTTTAATAAATGATAACTCTCCTGGGGAAAAGATGAAATGTATAACCCCCAGCAGCATAAGGATGGGTGGATGAGAGGGTCATGAGCTCTACTTAGGAAGGGGGCATCAGATTGGAGCAGGGGGTGCCTCACATCCCTGTCCCGCATTCCCGCTGTCCTCTTCCAACTGCATGTTCCCCTCAACCTCCAGCTCCAGCTTTGGCCGTGTGGACACAGAGCATGGGCACAGGCGCTGGTGTGTGTCTGTGTGATAGTGAGTAAAGGGCATTCTGGGAAAGGTAGTTTTTACTGCTGGGGGAAGATGTCACCTCTTTTTGGCACCAAGAAATAGTGGGTTCTGGCTGCTCGGCAGCTGTGCAGCAGCAACAACAATGAAGTGACATCTTTCCTTAGCAGCAGTGAGCTCCAGCTGCTGCACCTGTGCTACCACCACTGCTCTGCTCCCCAGCCAGTGCTGGAGCCTCTGGTTGCAGTGAAGCTGCAGGGGAAGAGAAGGGAAGAGGCAGATGTTGCACCGGGTGCAGTGCTGACAAGTGCTGCTTCTGCTCGCCCGTTAAGAGGCTACTGAACTTCTACAGCCAGGGCCAGAAGCAACTCAATGTCTCAGCTTTTAATTTATTATTTGTGTTAGGACAATTTCTAAAGAACCTTTCCAAGATCCTCATTGTGTTAGGTGCTGTATACACACATAATAAGAGACAGTCCTTTCCAAGAGCATCTTGCAATCTGAATGGAAAGGGCTGAAAACCCAGGAGCAAAGTCAAGTGACTTGACCAGGGCCACAAATGATGCCATTTGCAAGCACCCCTGTTTCTTGGACCCCAGCCCTAGCCACAAGGTTATAACTGCCTTTGGTTTCACTAGAAGCAATCAATCAGCCCTGCTTATTTTCGTACCTGTAAGAAACTTTTAAAATGACATTAAATTCATTGAAGAAAATGACACTGTGATTTTCTCGAGGAGCAACTAAAACATACCTGAATCAGCCTGGCCAAATGTCATTTTTTTCACAGAAACCCGACAATAAAGAATCTCTACAGTAAGTTTGACAACTCGCTGGTTGTGCTGGACTTGTAAAGGTCAAGAGAGACCGCTTTCTTGTGCACAAAGCGAATAGTCCTCCCTCTAACCCTTTTCTGAAAACATTTGGGGGAAATATCTCAGTCATTTCAAAGCAGCCAAAGAAAAGCAGCACTGATTTGGGACATAGGTAGAGCTGAGGTTTATGGGGGAAGAAAGCATAAGTGGATTATGCTGTTTGATTTCCAAAATGTTAATAAATTTTACACCCTCTAGTTTATATCAAATTTTCTGTGGCTTCCTGCATTTGCAATAAAAACATTCAGTGAAATTCCCTGTTTATTATTTCTCTGCTATAACTTTAATACCATTTTTTTTTTTCATTTTGCTTGGCAGAGCTCTCACAGGAATTAAACAGATTCGCTGTTAGGTGTTGGACCCACTCTTTTAAGTAAAGCCCTTGGGGATTTTTCCAGAGACTTTTTTTTTTTCTCAGAACACATTCATCTGTTAAAAGCAAAACTTTTCTCCAAAAATTCACACCTCACTTTCAACAAGGCAGCCAGAGAAAAGCTGTATCTGTCACCTTGCGATGATGACCGTATCTAGGCATAGTCATCATGCCTAGATCATGTTCAAGGGGGTAAAGGGGAGACTAAGATTCAAGCCCTGATTGAGGTGACCTTGTTTCTTGCCCTGTATGGAAGGGGACATCTTTTGAAATTTCAAAATGTTTCATGGGACAGAAAAAATATTTCTACTCTAAAGGCCAATCATGTACTAACGTTGCAAACAGAAGTTTTGACAGAACTCTAAAATACATCCCTGGTGCATTAGCTTTCTAAATGCCATAGTATGGGTTATGATAACCCGGTGCTAATGACTGAGCCAGATCAGCAAAAAGTCAACCTCTCTCCCACCCAAACCTCTCTGCCATCACCAGTTCTCCCCCTTTCTGAATTGCCAGAGCGGAAAATCAGCCTTGTTACCTGCTCCTAAGGGCATCATTTCTAGACTATTTAGGACCTAGCTGGGAAGCAAATTCTGAAGCCATGACCAACCGCACCCATAGGGAATTTGGATAGCAGGCCGTTCTCATTTATACCAAGGGGACTTCACAGTGAGATCCTCTGCTGATCTGTTCAGATGTCATAGGGAGGAAGGTGGTTTTCCACACTGGCAGATCTGAAGCCATTTAGAGCTTTCAGGTTCAAAACCAACACCTTCAGTCCCAGCCTTTACACTGCTGGACAGCAGAGCAGAGCAAAGCGCACCAGGTTAACATGGCCATGGCAAGGCTCTTCAACGCCAAAGCAGGTCACCAGATTCTGTATCAGTTTTAATTTTCAGATGCAGCTCCCTAAGCGCACATAAAGAGAATGCAATTAATACCTGCCTCACCAGCTCCACAGCCCCAGGCCCAGCCATGGGGCACGGCTGGCTGTGACACCACCGTCCTCCAGCAGTGCCAGCTTCTCCCCAGAGGTGGGCAGCCAGGCACCTGCACAGTGCGTCCCACTATCCAAGGACACTAGCTGGAGCCACGTGCTGTCACCACTAGCCAGGACTGAGTGGAGCAATGCCAGCTCCAGCCACGTGGTACAGCCTACACCATTGGTGATGCATAGGGCATGCAGGTGGGTGCACGTGCACCCCCTGAGATTGGCCATGCACCCCTTGGAAGTGCCAGTCATGAAACTGGAAGTGCCAGTGGAAGTGCACTTCTGGTTTTGCCGTTGGCTCAGCGATCAGCTGCTGGGGGATTCCCCACAGGTCGCAATCAGCAGATGGGGGATCTTGCCCCTGTCAGTGATCTGGTGCCTCCCCAGACCCGGGAGGCCCCAGTTGCCCATAGCCTGCACCGGGAGGAGGTTCCTTCCCACCCCTTCCCCTTCCCCTGCTCCTCCATCCCCCTCCCAGCCCACACACACTACTCTGGCCCTGGGCTCCCCACCCCACCTCCCAACAGCATGCAGGGTGGTGGGAGACAGTGCAGAACTTTACTCAGAAGCCCATGCCCCCGCAGCTAGGCAGATATGGGCCTCTCGCATGATGAGGAATGTGTTGATGCCAGTGCCAATGGCCTCCTCAGCTGCAGAGGGCAGGGACATGTAGTGCAGCCACACAAAGCCCTGCAGGTGGTGGCAGAGGTTGTGGGGCAGCCTGGGCTTGCTCCCTGCCCCATTGTAGAGCAGGGTCTTGTACCAGATGTGCAGGTGCACCCAGGGCCATGGCCATCAGCAGCAGGAGGACGTAGCGAGTTGGGTACCTCTCAGTCCATCCAAACAGCTCCTTGCACACTGCCTGTGACATGCACAGCAGGGGCACACGCAGGGCACGGTAGTGGTGTGCCAGGGGCTGGTCCTGGGGTATCTTCCTTGAGAGGTCCTCTGTGGAGAGGGCAGGGGCATGGGCAGCTCCTTGTCCCATCTTGTCTCATCTGGGAGCCCTGCATCCTCCAAGCCCAGGCACCATCGGTTGGGTGGCAGCACAGGAAAGTGGCTAGCCTGCAGGAAGAGTAGGGGAAATGGGGTCTGGAGCTGCAGCAGCAGGTGCTGCCAGTCCCACAATGGATGCTGTAAATAGTTTTCATGGGGAAGAAGGTTTTTTATTGTTGGTGGGTGGGTTGGGTGGTGGAGAGGCTGTTTGTTGAGGGGGGAGAAACGTTTGGTTTTTGGGGAGGGTTTGGGGCTCTGTTTGATGTATCCAGAATAAAAATTTGTTCTGAAATGTATCTGCAGTGAGTATGGTGTTGGGGTGGGTGGAGGGGTGGGCCATGGGCAAACGCCCTAGAGGTGCAGGTTGGCCAGAGCGGGGAGTGCTGGAGGAAGTGGCTGGCCAGGGCCTCCTGCATCTGTTGTCCTGGCCCCTACTGGTGGGTCCAGCTTGCCCATTCAGGGCCCCGATGCACTGGAGAAAGACCAGGGCACAGAACCCCACCACTGCGTGGGGGTCATGCATGCAGAGCACGGTGTCCCCCAGCACCTCCTGAAGGGCACCACATACCTCCAGGGCAGCCTCCCTGGCGGTGGCATTGCTCACACCAAACAGGTAGCCAGTGGGCCGCAGGGACAGCTTGAGCAGAGCAACGACCAGGCAGGTGTCTGCAGGAAGGGGCGGCCACATGTCAGTGTTGTGCCACTCCAGGTGTGGCCACAGCTGCTCCACAAGGTCCCAAAAAGTGGTCTGGGTCATGTGGAGGCCTCCAGCCACTATTCATTGTCCCAGGTGTGCTGAATGACATGCCACCGCCAGTCCTGGGCAGCCCAGAGGGCCAAGAGGTGACCGGGCTGGAGGCCCAGCAGGTCAATGGCTGCCCTGGCATTGCTGTTAAGAAGCCCCTCATTGGTGTCCCTGTTGGTGGGCATTGTGCAGTGGCAGCCATGGGA
>JAGPOW010000261.1:12887295-12920613 GCA_030014935.1 Caiman crocodilus
GAGAGAGAGGCATCTATTAGGGCTGTGTGTAAGAGATATATAGAGGTATCTGTTAGCGTTGTGCAAAATTTTTCTGGCTGTTTTGATTCGACACTGTTTCAACTCATTAGATAGATCTATCTATCTATCTATCTACCTATCTATTGTGTTCATTTTAATCATGGAAAAATGTGGAATTCGGCTTACTTTTTTTAAACCAAAAATTGGGGATTTTTTAAATCAGAGAAAACCAGGGTCCCTGGTGATGAACTCTGAGCAGTAAAGCAGGAGTTTGTCAGCACCAGAGGTTATGTTCAAGGCAACCATTAAGATCTTACATGTGCTGAGTTGCTTTTGCATGCTTGATCAAGCATTAGCCATTTTTATAGGTAATTTTGTTACTGTTAATGGCTCTACATTTGTCCATTGGCGATGTGTAGGGGTGCACGTGGGTGCACGTGCACCCCCTGAGATTGGCAGTGCACCCCCTGACAGAAGTGGGGCATCGCTGCTCGCCACCCCCCCGCTTGCCAGCGGCCTCTGCGGGCAGTTGGCACTTGTCACTCCCCTCTGGCTGCTGACAATGCCGCGACCGCCTGTGGGATCTCCCTGCTCGTCACCACCTCCGCTGCCGCCGCTGCCACCACTGGCACTGCCACCTACAGGTGGTTGCGTGTCCCCCCAGCCTCCTGGGGCATGTGTCGTTCATGCACTTGTCACTCCTATAGTGGCCGCTTAAAAAACCTATTATAATGCAGCATTAGTACCAGCTTGTCCTGATTATTTCCTAGCCCTCCACCTAATGAAAATGCAATGTTTGCAGCACTGCCATCTGCTAAAAACCTGTTCTAAAACAAACCCTGAACCCGGTCTCAAAATGCCAGCAAAGCCGCCTGCTACTCTGACAGACCAATGCCTCTGAGTCTATTCAGCTATTCTCCTGCTACAGACACAGCACCAGGGTCTGTTTTTAACAATACCCTGTGGACAATTTCACTAAAGGCAGCCAAGATAAATGCCACATTTAAAGCAAGCAGAAATCAGACACGGAAGGAATTCTTCCCAGAACCCACATACAAAGGGGCCATGGAGTTGTTAACGGCGCACTTAACTGGAGACTAAATATTTTATCAGGCTGAAGACATTCCCTCTTTTGACAAATACTGTTTACCACCTTGCTCGGTATCAGAGCATCGAAGCCTTCCCACACACTGTTCTTTTCTGGGGAGGACACAGAGCAGGAAGGAAGCAGATGCTCCCTTATAATGAAGGGAAAACAGCAAGAGCAGGCTGCACTCCTTCCCTGTGCCAGTACGGCGGGGAAAATACGACCCTCCATAACCAAGGAAGCGGCAGAGCTAACATTGTGGTGTAATATTACCCGGCTCATGTTCAATGTCATTTTACCGCTGTGGGAGTCGTGAAAGAAAAAATAAACTAAAAAATGCTTCTTTTGTCGTTGTTTGCTCTCAAAGTACTCGCATACGCTCTCTCCGACTACTCAGTCTCAGTTTAGGACGTGTCCCTTTTTAATTGCCTTCCTTGCTTCTCTTAAACTCGAAAGCAGTGGTTCTCAACCTTTTTAGACTCAAGGCACTGTTTAGGAAATGCCAGCTCTTGTGTTTCACGTCTTTTTTTTGGCTACAGAAAAATAACAGAGCAACGCTTCTGTTGCAAAGAGCTCAGGAAGAGCACTACCGGTCCAGCTGGCTTAATAGTACGGATTCCTATTTGAAGTCTCTGGGTTTATCTTGTGACGCATGTGAAAATGCTCACCCCTATCGGTGCTAAGGTAGCACAGCACCATTCAAATGCTGTCAAGGCACCCCAGGGTGCTGCACCCTGGTTGAGAATCACTCCTCTAAAGACTCTGTTCATAAAACACAAAGCAAGCTCTTGTTTCAGGCAGGTGGCCGGGAGCTGGAGTTTGGTTGTTCTTCAAGACCCGTTGTATTGAGAAATGAATAATGGCTTCTTTCCGACCTTGAACTCACATATAATGTCAGCACTGGAACTTAATGGCTTATAAGACGGAAACAGCATAGCTGTTTTGGGAATGAGCGAAAGTCCCTCGGCCTCCGAGGCTTGCCTTGCCTTTGTACGCTATTTCTTCCAGGCTTTCCCATAATTGTTTTTTGAACGATCCCAATATTTTTACCTCGGTGACCTCGCCTGGAAAGTTATGATGCCCATTTACAGATCTGTTTAGCGGTCTCAGCTGGAGTTTGCTTTTTCCTCTCAGTTTTATTTGCTTCATTTAGAAATAAGCCCAAGGCAAAACTCTGGGCCCAAGTGCCCCTGTGCAAGGCAGTGTGGGTACAGAGCTGGACAATGTGGCAAGAAGAGGCTCTCAGGTTTTCATTCTGTTATTAGCAGACCTCTTAACCTATGCAGCCTCGGTAGACGCCACCCTCTTTTTCAGTAATAAATCTGAGACCTGCCTGAAGTGACACAATCTGAGTTGAAATTCTGCTCTTGTATCCTTGCACAGGCTTTTCATTCATTGGAAGTCTCCTCACTGACCCAAGAGATAGCAGAGGGCAGGATTGGCTTGCCACCAGAATAGCTTTGAAGCACTCATGATGACCTCTGAGCACTGGCGATGAGTAGGGGGTGCACGCAGGTGCACGTGCACCCCCCGAGATCAGCCGTGCACCCCTGCAAGTGCCAGCCATGAAACCAGAAGTTCACTTTGAGTTTTGCTGCTGGCTTGACGATCAGCTGCTGGGGAATCCCCCTCCTTCACTGGTGATCTGGTGCCCACCCAGACTCAGGAGGCACCAGTCGCCCATGCCTCTGAGAGAGTTAAGCACAGGGTTTTCCGGGTCTCCACCTAGCCATGATGAAACGTATTGTTGCCCCTTTGGCGAAGACATTGGCCAGGTTGCCACCTAAAAGCCAACACGCCACCCATCTCATACAACACGTATCATACGTTAACAGATCCTACTGATCTGGCTGCCACGGCCCATGCTAACGTCAGCCTTCAGCTGCCGGCTCTGCGGGGTGAAATGGAGGTGGAGCATTATTACAACAGGACCAAGCGTTCCAAGGTTGTGTTTTATATTCATTCATCTCATTAATCTCTGAACTTAACGAGTTAGGGAGTGTGCTATTTTCATGGAGCATTAACCAACTGCCTAATTGCCTTGCTCAACTGCATTCATACTTCGCGGGATGCTGTCAGGTCAAAAGGTGGCTTTAATGAACTTTGCATTAAAAAACCTAAGAAAACTCAAAGAGTTCCCATTGGATTTCATTTTGAGCACACAATGTGCTTGAAAGCCAAATATTGCAGCTTGGGATCAAACTCTGAGCTGGTGCAGCCCCGTATGAAAACAGGAGACGTACACCAAGGAGGAGTTTGGCCGTTTAACTGTTCATGTGCCACTGCATTTCCTCTTCTCGCAATCTTTCTCGTTGGTCCTTTTTTCTTGTTCTTGCTCCACATTTCCTTTGTCTAGCTGGGTTTCAGCTTGCAGGGTGGCAGCACCATAGTTTTGTCAGATGAGCCATTGTTACTAAGTAGCCTTTCTAGCTAGACCCTATCCTTTCACTTGGTCTTTTGGCACTCCTCAGCCAAGGGTTCAAAAAGTATAGTTCAGAAAGTCCTTTTTTAACTAAAAAGAATCAGGAACCCACTTCAGACCAAAGCGACAATTGCTCACAAACTCTAAGTGTAAATGAACTGGATACATAAATAGAGTCATTTTTGGTTCATTTCTTGCTTGGGCGCTTCCAAGTAATTCTTTGCCTTGGTGCACCTTGTGCCAAGAGCATCTCATTTCAGAGCCCCCAGTGCCTTTGCAGTGACTGGTTGCTCCTGTTTGAAGACTTTGGGCCTTCAGAGCAGTAGCTTCGATTCTCCAGCACCAGAGTGGTTCATGTTTTCTCCAGGCCAGTATATAAACATTTCCCAGATGCCTAGCTTTGACATAATCCATTAGTCCCACTCTCTTTCTCTTTTGCCTCCAACAGTTAGCATTAACTCTACCAAGTGTAGCCCAGGTGGTACCTGGGTAGGTAGTCCCCTCTCCAATTGAAGGGAGAAATTAGCAGGGCGCTGTGGAGTGAAACTGCTGGCTGTGCACAGTTTCCCTTCTTCCCCTAGAGAGAGCCAAACCAGGACACCGTGTAAGCTTGACTATATACAGATTTGTTAATGTAAGGAACCATAAAGAGAAATGGAAATAGAAATATATATCTAAAATATATACACAACAACATAAACTATGGATAATATCTATCTATACCTCCACGCAAGATACAGGTAAGTAACATAATAATATCCCAACCGGGGTTTCAATAAGGGTCCTGCAACTTTAAACTGTATTAAAGTTTCCCTTACAAATATAACTTACAAGTTCAGAAAATATAAGGTGCTACCCCACAAAATACGAGGAGCAGGAATATCACATTCAAACCACTCTTTCAGGGACACCAAGGCCCAATAAGTCTGTGCTGGAGCTGTGAGTGCACTCCAGGGACTGGGAGGAGAAAATTCCCATTGCTCCTCAGGCCTGCCTCATCCCAGTTCGAACATCCCCCCTGGAAAAGTCCAACCCCCTGCGTGGGTCCCTCCCTTCAGGGATCGTCTCTCCAAAGTTTAGTATCACAGGAGAAGGGAAGATCCCTCGTCCCCTGTGGGAATCCCTTGTCCCTGGGCAATTCATGGCTCCAGGGTTGGAGTGAGACATCTCCTCCTCTGACTGAGGCTCACTGCCCTCCTGGGCTCTCCGAACCGTCTGCCTACTCATGGCCCTGTGCACTGTCCCGTGCACCAAGGGCTCTACCTATTGCTCATCTGCCTTGGGCTTTCTCTGGGCTGCTGCCCGCTCAGGGTCCTGTGCACCACTGCGTGCACTGAGGGCTTGGCCCTTTGCTCAGGGTTGAAGACCCGGGCTGCTTGGTGCAGCGCCAGGGTCTCTGTCTGCTCCTGCATCCTGCATGCAGCACTGCCTGCACTGAGTTCCTGGCCTTGTGCCGGGGTGGAAGACCTGACAGCTTCGTGCAGCTCCCAGAGTCTGGGTCTGCTCCTGGGCCCTCTGTGCAGTGCTGCCTACACCGGGGTTTCTGGCCTCGTGTCAGGGGTTGGAGACCTGGGCTGCCCGCCCGATCGACTCCCAGGGTCTCTCTCCATGCACCGCCTGAGCACCGAAAGCCTGGCCGCTTGCCAGGGGTTATGGACCTGAGCTGCCTTGTGCAGCTCCCAGGATCTTTTGCTCCGTGCACGGAGCTGTGCACCGTTAGCCACACTCCTCAGTGGCAGGGCTGGGGACATGACCACTCACCACTCCTGTCTGATGAGGAGGGTCTTTGGGTTCTTCAGGGTAATGGCTCCACCCCGCTGGCCAGCTCTCACCAGCTCTTCTTGCCTGCCGCCTTCTCCGTCCCTCGATGCAGCCGCCCATGTGCCAGGCACACTGCTCTTTTATTCCCTCCAGAGGCTCCGCCTCCAGATTGTGGATGGACCAATCAGGAAGGGGAGGATGAACAGTCCTCTTTGCCTTACCCCAGGGTAGGGACAGGGTAGGCTCCTCTCCTGCCATCGCTTGATTGGTGGGAACTCCCCACCAATACTATGAAGTCCTTTCCGAGCTGGGAGCTGGGCAGCCGTCGGCAAGCCTGCCGCACAGGCTGGTCCCAAAGGATTCTTGCTGTGTTTCAGAAATGGATCGGATCAATCACAGCTGTGGAAGATAACTTTTTTCTTGAGGCCCTTCTTCGTTCTGGACTGTTTCCTGGAACGCAGACAAGGCCCCTTGCTCAGCGGCTTCTTCTGAGTCCCCCTAGTTCCCACTGCATACTGAGTCCCTCCTCAAGGCTCGTTATTACCCTCTTAAACATAAAAAAATCATGAGAGCAGCTTAAAAATGACAAGATTAAAAAAAAAATAGCAGTGAATAGGGCATCCTTTTGATTTGCCTTCTACATCTGGAGGCTTGAGGGTTCATCCTGCCAATTTTTTCTCCACGGTCACAAGGGCTATAAAGGTATTTTTAATTTTATATGAGAGTGGAGATTATTATATAATCACATGACTCCATAAGTTTGGACTTTCTGAAAGACATTAAATAGAGACAAACTGGTGCTAAGCCCAGGAAACCCAGGGGAGTTAATAACCCTACAGCCTGCATAGCCAACCCATCATGCTGTTTTCCAGAAGAGGAGGCTCTGACACCATTATCGTTGTTTAAACCCAGAACCTGTCTTGCTTTAATCTTTTTTAAATTTTCCCAGCTACAGATCTATCTATGCCATTTCTGTGCATTTGTGTGGGTTGCAGCAGTGCTGAAACCATGCTGGGTTTTTTCAAACGCACTAGATGGAGAAAGCTGTCTTTGCTTCTGAAGAATTTACAGTCCAGGAGGGACAATATGTCAAAGGGATATTAAGATCTGGATAAAACAAGGGCCACAGAAGCAAATGAATACTAGCTCAGTATTTACCCTTCTATTAAAGAGTTCTTAGTGGAGGAATTGCAGGCAGTTACCCACATTTCCTAAGAACAGTATAATAGGGAAGTTAACCAGAAATTATGGGTTCCACCTTTGTGCCTTTGCTTTAAAATTAATATGGAGTGAAAGAATCTTCCCCTCGCATTATTGCAGCGGCTCTGTTACATGGAGAAGAAACACACTTTAATTTGGAAAGATTCATCTCTCTTCCTGGAGGTGTCAGCAGAGAGTCAGGATTTTTTAAAAATTAGCAGTGTGTTGCCTTCAAAACAGCTTGAGTTTTCTGCAGTGTTCTGCAGGAAAGATACCCTCCGCACAGTATGCACCAATAAACACGGCTCAGCCTCCTTGACACATTTGAGTAGGGGACCAAAAGGAAGGCAAGGTTTTTCTGGTGGCTTAGAGTTACTTATAGAAAGGTAAATCCATTTTGTTTCCAGCTGCTTCCCACCCAGTCTCAAACCCCCATGCACTAAGCTATCTCTGCTAAGTTTCAGCAGCTCTGATAGGCAAAGTGCTGTGCTTAAAATATTGATAGACTCTGAGGCTTTTCTGACCCTGTAGCAAGCAGTGTGTCCTTGGTTTCTCCTGCCCTGGCAAAGGCTCAGATCATGCACAATTTGATGAAACAGCAGATGCCAGACCTACTGGCGCATCTACACACAGCGGTAACCATGCAGTAGCCTAATAACCTGCACAATAGCATGCCAGGGAAGAACCGTGCTAATATGCTGCTGTGCGCTAGTATTAGGCTGCTTTGCAGTAAGCATCACTAAAAACCTGTGCTCCGGCACTACTGCATATTGATTTAGTACTTGGCTAACCAAGTACTAAACTTAATGAACAGTAACTAGTGCATTAATGAATGTGTAGATGCACACACTGAATCTCCACCATGGCTTTAATCATCTGTCCACAGTAAGTTAGGGGCCAGTTTGCAAAAGGGATATTTGGGGTCAACTGGACCTTAGATTGGCTTAAGCTATTTGAAGTCCCTGTCTAATTTTCACTGTGGTTGTTTTTCTTATCACCGTGTCCTTCTCATCTAATGGTTAATATTGCTGGTGTGCCTTCATCTCCTGTTTGACTCCCATGGTAGGCTGTAGGGCTTTTTTCCTCCACAGAGAATAGGACATTAGGAGGTATGGTATAGTAGTGGTGTATAGGACAGATAGGAGCACACATTTTTGTGGACTGTTTTGGGCAAATATTTATTACAGGATTAGCTGAGATCATGAAGGACTGGGCTCAATGCCCCAGATCATTCCTCCAAGTCCTACATTCATATTGGCCATACATGTGTTTTTACTATTGACTTTTTACCCAGTGCTTACTATTCCTAGGACTTTGTCTAAGTCTTAGGGCCATTTTCTGATATCTTCTTCTGGAGGATTTCTAATTCTTTCACTACATTAAACATAATCCATCAAAATCATGTTCCCAAGTATTTGGAATCTCCTCCAGCGGCACACTGGATTTCAGTGGCGTTACTCTGAACAAGGGGCTAGCAAGTCAGGCGGCCCTAATCAGACTCCAAAGATGAAAGGAGTCTCGTGAAGCTTGTCCAGCCGCATGCCTCTCTTTGTATTTGGCCCAGTGACTACTTTGCCACAGTGACTATGTACATCACTTCAGAGTGGTTTGGGATTTAGTTTTACCATTCAAGGGCTCCAGTTTGACTTTGTCATGAGCCCCACACATAGGCAGCTAGGTGTCGTGTTGCCTGGCCAGACTAGAGGCGTAGTTGGTGACACTGACAGTCACAGTCTGTCTGCCAGGCTCTCTCTTGCTCTGAAGGAAGAACTTTGTTGCAGGTCTATGCTTCCTGCAATGTCTGTACTTCCTCTAGTGCTCTGCAAGGTGGCACAATGCTTGAGACAGAGGCCTCCAAGCTCCTACTCCCACTCCCATTCCCACTCCCACTCTCCACTTGTAGGAAGGATGAAGCTTAGCAACCTCATGGAGGTTGCTCTCCTCCCTATGGTGTCACCCAAGAAACAAATCACTGGCATCTTATTTTATTTCACAGCTGGCTCAGATTTTCTGCAGTCCATAGTGGCCTCTGCTTTTCTCATGATCGCATGCTGTGAAAATCCACTTGTTACCATTTCCTCAATTTTTTGGCTGTATTCCAAAGTCAATGCATTGCAGCTTTCTTTATTGTTCCCACCCATCAACGTTTACACAGTCATCCTCTCAACTCATTCATCCCCACACACATGTGGAACAGGAGGAACAACCTAGTTATGTCTGCACGGGCTATGACTTATGTTGCTTAAAGGCACTGAGAAATTTGTGTGACACCCCAGCTAGGAAGGGAGCGATACATTATATTTCTTTCACAATGCTCACTGCGTAATTTTAAGCATTTACTGATGCTTAGTAAGATACTCTTGACATTATTCTCCACTGCAACTTGTAGTTAATTTACTGGTTACTGTTCCATTTCTGCATTTTAAATCTATGCTCATTTTCTTTCAAGACATTACTGAAAACAGTATTAACAATCATCTGGGCCTTGAAGTGCCTCAGATCCTTAGAATAAAACACCAGCAAGAGGTTTAATTTTATTGTGGCTGCTACAGAAAAGCTAGAGGTCTTTTGTGTACATGCTCCAATTCACAGCACTTATACTGTAAGATGCTAGCATTCTTAAATTTCTTAATGGGTTTTCTTTTCACAGTTATACCCACTGTCTTTCTTCCTTTCTTTTTATAATGGCACAAAATGATCTGTTTTGATCTGAGTGCAATTCACTTAAGAATTTAATCTGAAGCTGTCTGTATTGTCCTGAAACAGGACTATGCCCCAGAGCTGGCCATAACACCTCCTGCCCCACTTCGCCCCTTTCCTCTCGCCTGCCATGCCTTGATGGAATTAAACCTCAGTGCCTCAGAGGGCTATTTGTTGTCTCCTTTCACCCCTACAGCCATGCCCATGCCTCACCAGTGTTATTTTAGATCCATGCATTAACTTGTATGGGCTTCACCCTCTTGGCATTGGTACGCTGGCTACTCTTGCTGTAGACTGCCAGCCTAGGCCCACTTCATCTGGCTCGGCTTAGTTTTAGCCTTGTCTGGCCCTTGGCCTATCTTACTAAATTTGGGCCTTCAGTTCTTGGCTCATCTCACTTTGCTTGGGGATTAGGCCCTGGCTATCTCAACTGGAGCCTGTCCCTTAATCTCTGTTGGGGCTCAAGCCCTGGCCCTGGCCTTCTCAGCTGGAGGCTGCCCCAGTAGAGATGAAAATCTGTAATGCCTCCCAGGTAGACTTGTGTGGCATCCTGTCCTCTTTTCTAGCTACTATCCAGTCCTCTGGTTCTTAATCAGAACGTAAGTACAAATGCATAGGGTGTGAAAAAAAAAAGATACTCTTCCTCCCTGAATCACTAACTTTCTCACAGGCTATAAATCTTCTTTAGCTCTATGCCTTCTCTCTTGGGGATAGCTTGAGTGCTGGTTAGTTCCTTTCTGCAGCTGTTCTGCTCTGGAGCTCCACTCTCTGCTGCCTCCAGGGCCAGACTGCCCACTCTGGCTTAGGTTTTGGGTTTATATGCCTTGAAGCCTTGCCCTTCTTCCTGTCCCAGCCACACACAGGGATTTCCCCTTTTAACTAAAAGCCAGTTTCCTCTCTTGCTGTTGCAGCCCCACACAACCAGCCTGGCCTGCTGCATTCTCTTAAAGTAACAGGAGCCCTCCAGCTCCCTGTTACATATCTCCTCTGTGTTGAATGTCCCTCTCTTTAATTAATTGGATCATTCTTATTCCATGGCTCGGCCTTTCTCACTCTAGGAACACTGTAAACATAACTACAGAAAGATGGTTTCTATCAACACTTAGATTCAAATGAATTCCTTGATCTAAAATCACAAACTCTCATACTGCCAGTTTATTTTCCTTTAGACTGTGACTTGAACTTGAAAGCCAATATTTTTACAAGATGCTCACTCATTTTTCCAGTTAAATGTATAAACAAAATGTAAATAGCATGCCAAGTCTCATGTCACGGTATGTAGTCATAGCTTGTATTTCATGCTCAATTAATAGAATTGGCTTCCAGGACATAAATTGGGCGCCTACAGATTTTACTTGAAATTTGAACCCTAGACTGCAAAGTGAAACTCAAGGCATACAAATGAAAAGGAGACCTAATTGAGGAGTGTTCAATCCTGATAAATCCAAACCATGAAGTTTCATACAGTTGTATCTTTAGTTTTTGTTTTTATGTTCCTATCTGTATTCAGTACTGGTTTTTCTCTCTATTGATTATTTTACAGGCCACAGGATAATAAGATAATAGGAAAGTAGGGTGGGAAGGAGCTTCGCAAAGTCATCTAGTCCAGTCCCCTGCTCAAGATAGGATCATCCCTGTCTAAATCATTCCAGCCAGGTGTTTGTCCATCTTGCTCGTGAAAATCTCCAGGGCAAAGGGGGGTGGGGGGGGGTATTTTATCTAGGTAGCCTTTTTTATCACAATTTATCTGGGTAGCCTTTTTCAATCTTTGATGATCCTTATAGTCAGAAATTATTTTAAATCTCCAACCTAATTTTCCCCATCTGCAGCTTGGAGCCACTGCTCCTGTTCCCTATGGCCACAGAGAATGGCCTGTCTCCATCCTCGGAAGTCACACTTCATGTATTTGAAGATTATTATCAACTCCCACCTCCAGACTGAACTCTAACTCTTCCAGCTTTTCCTTATATGTCTTGCTTTCCAGGCTTTTAATAATTGTTGTCACGTTCCACTAGACTTTTTTCAAACTCTCCACACCTTTCTCGAACCCAGAACTAAGGACCTAAAAAGGGACACAGGACTCCAGGTGAGGCCATTGCAAAATACAGCAGAAGAATCACTTCTCTTGCTTGGCAAGATACACTCCTGTTAAGGCACAGAGAGCAATGAGGTGTATTTTTTAATTTAGTGCACAGAATCAGTTGGAATCATTGTGAAAAATATTCATACAGGAGAGTTGAGATGGGGAAATTTCTATTTTAGATCCACGAATACCAGGCTTGTCTCTGAATGACTGCAAATACGGCTGCCCTTGTAAAAGGTTTAGCACCTCAGATATAAAACCCGATGTCTTACCAATATTACCTACACGTATCACTTGTGCTGCACTAGCTGTGAAGTACCCAACTGACAAAAAATGACTTGGGGAAATTTGAGAGAGATCAATGTACACATTTATATTATATATACAAGTGCTGGGGAATAAGCCAGAGGCATATTACTATCAGCTTTAAGACCTAACAGCACTTTTATCATAAGTCTTTTACTCATGACGAGGAGAGTCTTGGTGGGGAGCAAGAGGTTGCATAGTCACAATATTAAAGACATGCTGCAAATTTCCACCATGACACAGATGTGAAGTAAGTAGTCTTTCCACAGCAGGTGAAATGGGACAGGAAGCTGGATGACGTCATAGGGACTCTACAGAGCAAGTTCCCTCTTCTCTGCTAGTGGTGCACCTGAAACACAGCATCCCCATTACTCCAACTCAGAGGCATAAGCAAAAGTAAACGTGTGAAGCAAGAAGCATAAATAGCAGGATGTGTAATGAGTGTGCTGCAGCGTTGCTTAGCAATATGACACGCCTGGGCAACAACAGGAACGACGCCATCTCTGGAACGATCCCTATTACCATCTACAAAGGTAATATTCCTCTCCCCAAGTTGTTGTAACTGCAAAGATGGGGGAAGTGCAATGAAGAGCAGAATGGGAACCTAGCCGGGGGGCTTCTAAGTCTTTGAGTAGGAAGGGAGGCATTTCCATTGACATAAGGCTTACATTAGTTTTGAAAGATGCCAGTGGGCAGGTTTTCAGAAGCACCAATGAAACATAAATGTTCTATTCCCTTTCATTTTAATGGGGAATTTGACACCCCTTTCCTTCTTCATCCTCCATGGCATATCACTGGATTGGCCCCAGAAACACAATCAGGTTATCCCACCTATTGGGAGAAGGTTGTGGGGGGTGGACGACTTGAAAAGGTTCTCCTCACAGTGTATTCGTCAGGCAGTCCCTCCAGGAATGTCATCTCGAAAACCAGGTGGAGAGTGCTAACCACCACAACCGGTTTATTTTGGGCAGGGATCCGAGTTTTCTGGTTCCCATGGAAAAAACGGAGAAAGATGCGGATTTCCCTCGCCAGCAGAGAAAAATGTGGATTACTTGTTTTAAAGGAGAAACCTGCAGATTTTGCAGTTTTGTAAAAAGCTCTGTGCAGGCTCCAGCCTGGAAGGCGCTGGGACGGAGCAGGAGAAGGGTGATCAGGCAGGGGTGCCACGTGCATGTACATGCACATCGCCACCAGGTAGCCAGCAGAGCAGCTCCTGCAGGTAAATGGGGGGGGATTGAGGCCCCCATAGCAAGGGAAGGAATTGGGGAGAGCTGGGGCTGCTGCCCAGCCAGGTGGTGCATGGGGCTGGGGCCCTGTGCCACAATGCATGGCTGCAGGGTTGGGGGGGCAGGATGGGGTCTTCGGTGGCTCATCCAGGGGGCAGGGGGTAAGGCTGTCTCTCTGCTGCTGTGCACACTCCCAGAGGGCTCTCCCTGCTCCCTGTTGCCTGCTGCCTGCCTGCTGTGGGCTTGGGGGGGGCTCCCCACCACTTTGCACACTCCCGGGGGGCAGGGGCGACCCATGCCTCTCAGATCTGTGCATGGGGCAGGGGTGAGTGCAGGCTGCAGGCTGCCCACTGCAAGTTTGGGCTTCTGCCCTACTGCCCTCCCCTGGGGCCTCCACAGCCCAGCAGATGCAACCCAGTGCTGTAGGGAACAGCAGGGCCACGCAGAGATCTGGATGCTGCGAGCTTCGCGCTGCCCTGGCAAAGCATCTCCTGCCCATGCAACAGCAGGGATAGCCACAACCCTGCACCACTGTCCCTACTGCTGCCATGCAGGCAGGGGACACCTCGCCAGCGCAACACAGAGCTCAAAGTGGCAAAGAGATCTCCGCATCGCTCTGCTCTTCCCTGCAGTGCTGGGTTGCACCCGTTGGCCTGCAGAGATCCCAGAGGTGGTCAGCAGGGCAAGAGCCCAAGCCCATGGCAGGCAGCCCACACCTTCCCCGCCCTGCTCACAGATCTGTGGTGTGCGGGTCCCCGTTGTCTGGGCTGTACTCCATTGCAGCAGCTGCCACCTCCTGCTGGGGCAGGGGGCTGTGGGCCTGGGTCCCCCGGCCCATAGCCTCTGGCAGGGCTGGGATAGGAGACTGGGAGGGGGGAGTGAGGGGCACGAGTGGAGCCAGGGGGCTGTGAGAGGGAGTGAAGGGCATCAACAGGGCCGGAGGGGATATGGAGAGGGGATGGGGAGCGAGGGGCCTTTCATTTTAATCAGGGATTTTGGGGGTTTTATCAGAGAATTTGCTTCTATAGAAGCAGGATATTGGTAGCTGTGGTTTCCCCACTTTACCTGTGGGAGGTTAGGCTGCTAAGTCGTGTGGTGTGTCAGGGTCATTGGTAGTTGTACAAAGAGTTTCTATTATGGACTTGTATAGGATGGTTTGGATAGGGTGGATCCTGCCTCAGGCCAGGGATTAGACTAATGATCTTTGGAGGTCCCACCCAGTCCTGCGTTTCTGTGACTCTGTGATGGAGGTACCTAGACCCAGCCAAGAGACACGGCAGCCTCTATGCAGATGATCTTAGCTTCCCACAAATCCATTTTAGGATTCTGGGGCCAGAAGTGATGGACTACACTGCTTTTTCTGGGAGGTCAAACTCCTCTCACATCTCTTCCATAGGATCTGATGCCAAGGTGGCCATTCGAGCAGAGGAAATCCTAATAGATCCCAAAAGATGGCTGGCTCCTGTAGCCCTATGTAGCACCTGGGATGCCGGCAAAGCTTCCCACACATCCTCCCCCGTTAGGACCTTTGGTAGTGTCTTGATATCTTCCTTAATAAATGTGCTGCCAATCTGACCGTGTTGCCACTTCAGGCCAGTTGGAGGCCACATTTCCCTTTGAACCAACAAGAGAAGCAGGAAGCTCTTTATTCTGAAATGGCTCAAATTCACTGGGAAATATTGCACATCTGACTGTGCTCATGCCCAGCTTCTGTGTTATGTCAGTATAAACCCGCATATACTGTGCTACCAGGGAGTCTTCCTTCACTCTCCCACTGATCACAGAAAGCTACCCTCTGCTTTATGGATCAGACTGGTACCAGCTGCAGGACCTACGTGCTCAAATGGGTAGGCAAAATATGGCTCGTGGGCTGGCTCCTGCCTGCCAAAGGATTTTCCCCAGCCCATGATGGATGATTTCTCTCAGCCCCACTCAGCCCAAATGTTGGGGGGCAGCTGGGCCGTGTTGTGTACAGTCAGTCCCACTGCCCCTGGATGTGCTGCAGGGTGGGGTAATACAGCTGCTGGACTCGGCTTCCTGTCAGCCCAGGTGGTGGCAGCTCCTTCTGACTGTCGGTGCTAGTGTCCTCCACCACGGCCAGACCTGGCCCTGCTGCCTGGCACCCTGGCCCATCCACACGTAACACACCACTGGGAGTGCCAGCTGGAGCGGGCAGGCAGGGTCTCCCTGCAGACTGGCTGGGATCCCTGCAAGCAGGGTGTGCGCTGGGCAGATGGGATGGGGCTGCTGGCGGGCAGGCAGCTGCATCCGGGAGCAGGATGGGTGGGTGAGGCCAGGGCAGGGGTGACGGGGTGGTGACAGTGTGGGGCCAGGGCCCAGGACAGAGCCGCGATCTGCTCCCTGCACACCTCTGCGATGGGGACTCATTCTGCAGGCAGGGGCAGGCGGGGAGTGGATCATGGCTCTGCCCCAGACCCCGGGCCCTGGCTCTGTGCTGCCACCACCCCATGGTCCCACCCCCAATCCCCAGCCCTGCCCGCCTGTCCTGCTCCTGGATGCCAATCCCCATCTATCCACAGCCCCATCCCAACTACCCGATTGCACGCCCTCCTCACGCGAGTCCGTGGAGACCCAGGGATTGCTGGGCAGTGGCAGTGCAGGGCTGAGGCCTGGGACACAACCGCCATCTGTTCCGCGCAAGCCCGTGGCACCCATGCCATCCCTGGATGTTGCCCCCACCTATCCACAGCCCCATCCCATCTGCTCAGTCGAGTGTGGGGAGCACGTAGGGAGTTGGTGAGCTGTTGCAGGCCAGGGGGTGGTGCTGACTTGGCCCATGACACCTCACTATAACTCCCTAAGTGGTCCTCCAGCCAAAATAATTGCTCACCCCTGTGCTAAAGGGTTTCGTCTGAAGGCAACTGGCAGAAGAGCCTTTGGAAAAGAGCGCGTGTAGGAACGAGCTGCGCTCGGCCTGCGGATCAATACAGAACTTCTGTTTCGACTCTGTCATCCTCGGCAGCTTCCTTCGGCGGATGCTTGTTCTGAATGAAAAGCACAAACTGCGGCTGAGCCCAGTAGATCTCTCATGTGCTTTCTTACTACATTGCTTTTATCAAACAAGCATTTTTCAAAAATACCTTTTGGACTGCCTGCAGTGCCAGTGGCCAGATACTTCTAGGGCCCAGAGCTTTGTGTGCCTGTCACTTAAAACAATTCCCACTGCACAATGTTTCACACGTGGGTTAGAGCCCAAGGCTGATGATACAGTTCAGGAGGATGGCACACACGCTTGAAGTGGCTGCCATGCGTATTTGCGGCACCAGAGACATACTGTGCCATGTAATTAAGACCCCTTATGGCATTTAGTACACAACAAAACAAAAACTAATAATAGAGATGGGCCTAGAACAAAATTGCAGCCTCCAGAGCATTTCAGGAAGATTGATAATAAGCCAAAAGCAAAGTCCCAGGATGCAAACTGAGTTCACAGGCAGAGCCAAGAGATGCTACATGCGTCTGTCCCAGAGCAGTGGTAAGACTCTGTGCTTCCACCTAGTCTCCTGCAGAGTTTACAAGAGACGAAACAAGTGCGTGTCTACAAATACGTGCTGGGCAGGGCTGTCCAACTTCCAAGCACCTGTGTGGCCCTGTGGGCTACACCTGCAGGGGCCATTCCCCACATGGGCTGCATCAGTGTGAGCCATGGGCCCCTGGGCTACGTGCCGCATGGACCCCCCCAACCCCCCATGCACTGTTGCTGTAGGCATGCCCAGCCTTGTGGTCATGGGTGCCTTGCCCTCACCCTAACTGAGGGCTGAAGGCTTGCCCATAACCATGGGCTGCTCCAGGATGCCCAGCCTCCACCCCCCGGGGCAGGGGCAAGACATGGAAACGGGAGCAGGGAGGGAGATCCTGGAAATGCCAGCTACTGCTGCAGCCAGTGATGGGAGGAGCAGCGGCCAGCTGGGAGCCCACGCACTGCAAATTAACCCCTCATGGGCAACATGCAGTGCATGAGCCATTAGTTGGACAGCCCTGCTCTAGGGCTTATCTGGTGTATCTTGCCAGCATTAAAAAAAAGTTGACACCAGCTGGGGAGCTGGTTCCTAGAATTTAACACTGGTTTTGTAGACAGCACTTAAAAAAAAAATCCCATAGGATCATTTAGAGCAAACAGGATCTTACAAACTGATAGAAAGGTCACCGTTCTCAGTTAAACACGTGACGCTTTTCCAGGCGAGGAAAATCTCAAGGGGAGGATGGAAAACAATAGGATGCATTATTTTATAAAATCATGTGGCTGGAAGGGACCTCAGGAGTGCTCAAGGCAGGAACACGCTGCCTACGCCATCCCAGGTAAGTACTTGTGTAACCTATTCTTAACGGATTTACAAACAACCCTGACACACAACTTCCAGGCAAAATGCCTGAAACATCAAAAATGACCTTTGAGATACCACGGGTGAGGCAGGGGAATGAGGGCACTGCCAAAATCCTGCCACTGAAGAGACAGGAGGTAGTTGTTAAATATGCTTATGTGTGGGCATAGCTGGGTAAATTAGAAACCACGGGCCAAACAGAACCAACCATGAGCTTGGTGCCCGTGATCTAAGTTTTTACCCTTACTTTCCTTTTACTCTCAGTTTTCCTGAGCATTTATTTAAGTGCAGCTTTCACTCATATAGCTGCCTTTGGGCTCATCGTGGAGCCTGTCTGTCTATAGATGGGATCAGATGCTTTTCATGTCTGAAGACACCTGGGACCATATCTATGGCTGTAAAAGCAACTGGGCATTGGATTGCCACTTTGCAATCTACCCCCAGTCAGGAGCAGAGTAGAGATCAGCCCCAGGCCCCGGCTGATATGGAGAGCAGGGGAACGGGGAGTCACTGGGCCCAACTTCATTTCCATCCCACACGTGCTTCTCCTGCCCCCTCCTTCCTTGTCCATGTGCAGGTGACAAGGTGAAATGACCCCCGAGATGGCACTCTTCCTCATTCGGTGCCCTATGACGTGGATGCGAAGCATAGAGCATAAAGGGCTCCATGTGCTCCTTTCTTCCCTTGCACACGCTCTCAGGGAAAATGAGAATTTTGTCCTAAATCAGCAGAACCAGGCTGCTGCAAGTCATTGCAACTATTTGCGTCCCAAATCTGTGCATAGTGCACACTGCTGCCTTTTAACATCCCAAGGTCATTTCAATGATCCCCTTGTAGTAGCTGACCAGGTCAATGATTTCACAATAACTCTGGATTTGCAGTTATGTCTGATGTTTGCCTTTGCATTTACTTTCTTCTATTATATAATGCAAGAATACAGAGAAGCAGAATAGCTCCTATTCTTGCATACTTTTCTTTCCCCATCTAGATGTGATGCTGTCAAAAGTCGTTTTTCTTCAGCTGAGCTACCCCCTTAGTTACCTTGCTTTGTCTTCTGGCCGCTCATTTATGTTGACAAAAGAATGCTCTTCCACCCAGGGACGTTTCTATGCCCCAGCCTGTGGGAGGTAGTCACGGTTTGTGTTTTGTGTTTCCTTATGACAAACAACCCAGACATATCGGTGTTTTGGGAAACTTCAAATTTGGCTTAACTTTTTAGGAGGCTGAGTCTCAGCTTAGTGCAAAATTTGGCTACTGAGTTATGGATCCCTTGAAACTCGGGGTTGTTAAAATGGATAGGCGAGTTCTGCTCTGAATGTAGAAGAATGCTCATTCAATCATGTTTCCGAGCGCAAGCATTGCAGCAAATTGTTGCCTTCCTCTCTACCTCCCACAGATGATTTATCACAGATATGAAACCATTCCCAGCCCCAATCAGCCACTTCACTTTTCTACTAAGAAACAGACCTTTGCCAAGTCTCGTTTGTTATGTGGTAATGACATTCTGCAGCTAACAGAAAATGGCATTCTGCAAAATTGAAGTTTTTGCTTTCCATTCCTCTTTTCTCTTTTGGAAAGAATGATCACGGAGAAACTCCGCTGTGTTTTGCCATTATGTGATCTCAGGGATGACAGGTGCATTGTATTCATCCATCAAGCTGTGGAAGAGGAAACAATACAAGCACCTATTACATTGTTCCCTCACTCGGTGATACTTGTTGCAGGGTTGGACCCACCTTATAATAGTGGAAATCAGGCGTGGCCATGGCATGAAACCAGGATACATAAGATCAGGAATGGGTAGCTTTGATTTTTGTGACAAAGCCATAAATATTGACAGCTTCATGGTATGTTATGGCCATTCAGAGTTCAACTGCAGCAGAGCTTGGATACTTCTCCTCCAAGAGCACAGCTCTACCAACCCCCAGATGGAAAATGAGAAGGGCAATTTCAGAATTATGTTAGCGAGAAGAGCACAACCATGTTTTATATGAAACATGATGGGCTGCCTGGAGCAAGGGTTTTCAAGCTTTCTGAATCACTGTTCACCCCCCCGGTGGTTGTGGGGGATGGGGCCTGAGGGGGAAGGCATGTGGCCAGATGCTAAGTGGGGGAAAGTGGGGGTGGCACACAGTTGGATGTGGAGTGGCAGCAGCTGTCTTGAGTGAGCTTCCCCTGCCCCTCGTATCCATGTCCCCACTTGCCCGTGTGTACCCCCTAGGACCTTCTCAAGTACCCCCAGGGGTATGTGTGTCCCCAGTTGACAACCCCCGGCCTAGAGCATACACAATCGGATAAGGCATCTATACAACTTTATCCAAGCAGCTTCAGACACAATGTTATGCAGTTTGGGCACTGAGAAGTACATGCCACCAGAACCCAGATCTTTTTGCTCCATGCGGGGGGCATCAGGAGCAGCTGGGTTTTGTATGATAGCCATTCATTCCCAACATACCTTATTTCTTAAGTCACAAGCATAAGCATTAGGAGCCACTCATCTATGACCTCCTACTCTTTGGACACAATCACCTTGGGTTGCTTCAGAAGTTGCAGTTTTAAGGCCTTTGCATGCGTGACACCGGGGGAATACAGGATGCTGGAATGCACAGGTACCTGGCGTTGGATGTAGACATACTGTGACGCTTTATGGCCTTTACCATCTTGTTCCATTAAACCATTCTTATAGCATTAGTTCTTGCTTTATCCATTATAGGCCATCCCTCTAGCACTATGACTATATAAATCATAGTGATTTGAAATAAATAATGGATTTATGTATTAAAGCATATGGAGGCTAGATAATCACCTAGCTGGGGTTGTTGGACCCCGGCATTCTCTCCTGCCCATGGCAGGGGGTTGGACTTGATGACTTGGTCAGGTCTCTTCTGACCCTACCAACTATAAAACTAGGAAGAACTGTTCATCTGTCCAGATGTGGGAATCATCAGAGACAGCCCTTTTATGTAGTTTTTCAATACATTGACGTATTGTATTTGAAGGTTCTGGACTGACACTTTTGCATGTGACCTTATTTGCGGGCTGGAAATGCTTTTCTAGTCCCTCTTGGACTTTACCTGGATTCTTCTGGTTTGCTACTGACATAGCTAGATGCTTTTAGAGCTTGTGGCCAAATAGATAACGGTGGCTTGTCATGACTGGTTTGAAGACAGGGGAAGAAAGATGATGGGTGATGCACAGCACTTGTTTTGCACTTGAGATGTAGGTTCACTGCCTTGTTCTGCCCTGAAGTCACTATGCTGCATCCCACACCATTTCATCTCTCTGTACCTCAATTTTCTGTCTGTAAAATGCTGATGCTAGTACTAAATAACTTTACAGGGGCATTTGGAATATAAGTGGGTGCTTAGTTGCTATAAGAATAGGTACCATGTAAGTTCCTAATATAGATGGAAGAGTTTGGGAAAATGTTCTTAAGATCTAAAAACCTCCCTGAATTTTAGTCATTCATACAAGCCTCTTAATCAGGGGATAGATATTTCCAAATCATCTCTTAATTAGTTAATGTTTATACAGAGCTTTGAAGTGATGAATATTATTACATCCCTCCCATTTAGGAATGTCACAGATGAATTTCTGGTTACTGCAGAAGATAATACCATAAATAAAGTGTAAAATGTAAAATATTTATTATCTAGAGGCAAGCTGGAGTTTAGTCAAACCTACTCAAAAGAAAATTCATTTAGAAAATAAAAGCATAGAATTTTTCTTGTATTATAGTTACGTCCTGTGACCAAATGAAGCTTATTCTGCAAGTGGGAGATTCTCTTTTTGGGAGAATGCTGGGAATATCTTTGTTTAGATAGGCAAAGCCACTAAATAAAGCTAAGCAATTTTAAATTGTTTGATTTGCTGATTAAATCAACCCTCAAGGTCATTCAGGTTTCAGATTCATAGGCCATAGATTGTAAGGCCAGAAGGGACCTCAGAAGATCGTGGGGTCCAGCCCCCTGCACCATTCAGGAAAGATAACGGGGGGTCACATGAGCCCAGCAAGGTGACCGTCCGGTCTCCTCTTGAAGATTTCCAGGGTAGGCGATTGCACCACATCTAGAGGAAGTTCATTCCACAGTCTGGACACCCTGACTGTGAAGAAGTTTTTCCTAATGTTAAGCCTGAATCAGTCTGCCAGGAGTTTGTGGCCATGACTCCTGGTTTTCCCTTCAGGTGTCCTGGTGAACAGTTGCTTACTGAGCCTTTAAGGTATTCCCTTAGTATAGCAGTAAGCTCCTATCAGGTCCCCTCTCAGCCTTCTTTTCCTCAGGCTGAAGAGTCCCAGATCCCTCAGCCTTTCTTTGTATGGCTTGCTGTTTGTGACAAGGGGCTGTCCTGAGGCTGACCTCTACATCAGCCTTCCCATCTGTCTTGAGCAGTCTGTCCACCTAGCTTTCCTGCCATGCCTTGTTAGTAAATAGTGAAGTTGTTTGTTAGGTGGGAGGCTGCCCTTCATATGCCCAGCTATACCAGGAGGTGCATACATGCTCTGACCTTCTCTATACGTGTCCTATGCCTTGCAGGTGTTATATATACCTTATATGCCTTATATGCCTCTGGCATTGAACCCTCTGGCTCCTGTCTCTGCAACACACAGGCACCAAGTTCTTTAGTGACTGGTTTTCTCTGCCTTTCCTTTCAATGCCTGTCTCTATGCCTCTCTCTTGGGTGCCTGGTTCTATACCCGCTTAGCTGCAATCCTGTGGTGCTATAGGTGCTGCACCCCTCTGGTGTTACGGGTCCTGTGCCCCTCTGGCTGCACCCCTCTGGTACTATGGGCTCACCCTGACCCTGTACCTGTGCCCCCCTGGCACTATGGGTTCACTGAGCCCTCCTGGTGCTCTGGGATCACTGCACACCAGTAGCTGTTCTCCTCTGGTGCCAAAGATTCATGGATTGTTAGGGGCTGGAAGGGACCTCGTAGATCATTGGGTTCAGTCCCCCTGCACTAGGCAGGAAAAGACAAATGGGGTCAAGTGACCACAGTGAGATGACTGTCCAGTCTCCTTTTGAAGATTTCCAGGGTAGGTGACTACTCTACCCCTGGAGGTAGTTTATTCCACAGGACACCCTGAGTGTGCAGACGCTTTCACTGAAGCGGCCTTCCAAGAGTTTGTATCCATTGCTCCTGGTTTTCCCCAGGGGTGCCCTGGTTAACAGCTGTTCACTGAGTTCTTGATGTACACCAAAGCTGTCGTGCTGACTGCCCTCCTCTACTGTGGTGTAACCTGGACTCTCTACCAATGCTGCATTAAGACCCTTGACAGCTTTCACCAGCGGTGCTTGTGTTGAATCCTGGGGATCAAATGGGAGGACCACCGGACCAACAAGAGCATCCTCCATGAAGCTGTGTCCATCAACATCGAAGCCTTGGTCTAGAGAAATCAACTCCAATGTATGGGTCACTGCATCCAGATGTCTGAGAACTGCCTCCCTCACCAGATTCATTTTCCCAGCTCTCCATTGGTCAATGCTCAAAGAGCGGCCAGAGGAAATGGTACACACTCTAGGTTGCCCTCAAGCATGGAGACATCAACACCAACACCAATGGCTGGGAGGAGGAAGCTGCTGACAATTCAGTGCGCCGCCACCTGGTCCACCAAGGTGCATACCACTTCAAGGCCCAACAACTTGATACTGAGGCAGAATGACGGTGGCAGATGAAGGATAAGGAGACCAATCCAGGGCTGTGAATCCCACTACTCTACGCAACAACACGTCCCTATTGCCAAAGAATGTGTGCATCTGGAATTGGGCTCCTCAGTCACCTGAGGATCCGTGAAACCTGATGGATGTCATCCTCGATTTTGAGGGACTGCTGCCACCACTGCCATCACCACTGCCAGTGTATTCCCTGATGTAGTACTAAGCTGCTACCAAGTCCCCTCTCAGCCTTCTCTTCTGTAGGATGAAGAGGCCCAAGTCCACCAGCCTCTCCTCATAAGGCTTGTCTTGCAAGTCCCTGATCATATGGATGGCTCTTTCCTGGACCCTCTCAAGTTTTTCCATACCTTTGTTGCGTGGTGCCCAGAATTGGACCCAGTACTCCAGCTGTGGTCTCACCTGTGTGGAGTTCTGTGGGAGTATCACTTCCTTAGTTTTGCATGAGATGCAATGGTTAATGCATGCCAGCATGTTGTTTGCCCTGCTGGCCACAGCATCGCACTGGTAGCTTACGTTCATGTGATGGTCGATCACTACCCCTAGGTCCCTTTTGGCCATTGTGCGTGTCAAATTGTCGCCACTGAGCCTGTAGGTATGTTGGGGATTGTTTGCCCCCAGATGGAGCACCTTACACTTCTGAGTGTTGAACTTCATCTGGTTCTGGTCCACCCAACTCTCCAGCCTGTCCAGATCTGCCTGTATCTGCAACCTATCTTCTGGCATGACCACACTCCCCCATAACTTGGTGTCATTCACAAACTTGGCCAGCAAGGTTTTCAGCCCCACATCCAAATTGTTGATAAAGATGTTGAAAAGCACTGGTCCAAGCACGTACCACTGTGGGACACCACTGACCACCTCTCACCAGGATGACACATATCCATTCATAAGAACTCCCTGGGCCCTACCATGCATCCAGTTTTCCACCTACTGAACTGTTGAGCAGTTAAGCCCACAATCTTCCAATTTTTCCACAAGGACATCATGGGATACTAAATCAAAATCCTTTTTGAAGTCTAGGTATACAATGTCTACTTCACCTGGCGAGAGACCTGGTCATAGAAGGAGATGAGGCTAATAAGACAAGACCTACCCATGATGAAGCCATGCTGGTTGTCATTCAGAATCTTAAAAAAAGGCATGCAAGCTTAAATTTCAGGTAGTACAGACAACTCAGAGGCTGCTGCTTTCAGCTAAAACAAGTGAATGTGTGAACATAGAGACACCAAACCGGAAACAAGTGATTCATAGGAAAAAAAAGGGAGCCAGAGAACTTATTCAGAGCAAGCTATATACTATGACATCCTGCAGAAAACTTCTGAAAAATTATCACGATGTTTTTGGAGGACTTGGGGGATGTTATGCAGACATAATGCATCTGAGCACAGATAAAGCAATTCAGCTCCGGTAACACCTGTCTGGCAAAGTACCCATTTCATTAAGAGAAACAATAATGGGAGCAATGAAGCAAATGGGAAAAGAAAGCATCATTACTACAATCACAGAGCTCCCAGGCTGGATAAGCAGCATGGTAGCCATTCAGAAGCCAGGTTAGGATGTACATTTGCATAGACTCAAACAACTAAAAAAAAGCGCTCAGGAACGAATACCTCAAACTGCAAAAATGTTGCCTGGCTTGGAAAAGAAAACTTTGATGACAAACTTTGACACCAGATAAATGAAGTGGCCCCTCGTTGTATTCTGAATATCAGCAGGTAAATCCAGACGGCAGAAAATGCCAGTCGGGATCAAACGTACACTATAGGACTATCAATGACAGCAGCAAGATGTAACATCAAGATTCAAAGGGATCAGCATCATTGTCAGTGACATGCTGTTCTTTCAATGTGGACATGGCACGGCTGAAGCTCTGGCCAATCATGACAGCCCTCAGCCATCTGCTAGAAGGAGCTAGAGGAATAAATCTAAAATGAAATGAAAAGAAGTTGATGGACTGTGGTGCCGTATGGGGGACACTGCCTCCCAGGGATTACAGTCTGATCCTGGAAAGGTAGCCATGACACAGAAGATGCCCATACCTGAAGGCATTTGCTCAGATCAGACACTGTCAGGGTTTGCAAACCTTCTGACAACATTTCTTCCAAATCTCTTAGACATATGCAACCCCCTGATACAATCAGGAGACAGTTACATCAACCTGTAATGAGATGGAAACCAACTGCCCCATCCTGAAATACTTCAATCTGAATGAAGAGGTAGCAAATCCAAGTGATGCTGGCAACATAGAACTTGGGGCATTGCTCTCATAAAACAGCCCCCCCCGCCCAACTTTCACATTGAGATTTACTATCACTAGGGCCGCATCTATACGAGGTGCTGACTGCACAGTAGCTTGTTACTACTGTGCAGTAACTCGTTATTACTGCATAGTAGCGTTGTGTGGCATGAAGTGTGATGCGAAGCTACTGCACAGTCAGTGTCACCAAAAAGCGGTTCGGGGAGACTACTGTGCAGTAACTCCAGTTACTATGTGGTCCCTTAGTACTCATATATGCAAGTGCTGAAGTCAGTGTCTCATGTAGACACGGCCCAACAGAATAAAGATATGACCTAACTGATGAGGGGTGTCTTGTGTGTTTGCACATGAAAGGCTCTGCTGGTGTGTTCAAGAACTGGTCGTTCTTCAAGTAGCAAGTGACCATACATAACTAGAAAGCATGTTTAAACAGCCGTTCCTGATGGCCCTAAAACACCTGTGGTACACGCTACTGACTTTAACAAGGACATGGACAAGCTTGAGAGAGTCCAAAGAAGCCACCCATATGATCAGAGTCTTAAAAGACAAAGGCTGAGGGATCTGGGACTCTTTAGCCCGAAGAAAAGAAAGTTGAGAGGGGCCTGGTAGCAGCTTACCACTACACTAGGGGAGTACATGAAGAGCTCGGTGAGCAAGTGTTCACCAGGGCACCCAAGGGGAAAACTAGGAGTAATGACCACAAACTCCTGGAAAATCGATTCAGACTCAACACTAGGAAAAACTTCTTCATAGTCAGGGTGTATAGACTGAGGAATAAGCTCCCTCCAGAGGTGGTGCAATCGCCTACCCTGGAAATCTTCAAGAGGAGACTAGACAGTCCCTTTGCTGGGGTAACCTGACCCCCAGTTTTCATTCCTGCTTGGGGCAGGATGATCTTCCGAGGTCCCTTCCAGCCTTACCATCTATGAACCTTTGAATCTAGGTTGTGGCATCTCCAGTCTTGGAAGTTTTTAAAGGAATGTTAAACCAATACCTGACTGGGATGGTCTAGACAGGGATGTTTCTGCCTTGAGTAGTGGTTGGACTAGATGACCTTTTAAGGTCGCTTCCGGCTGTACTTTTGTATGATTCTATGATTTCTCTTGCCTAGAAATGTGGTCATCTCATCAAAAGAGATGTCAGGAGTTGATATTGTACCTGTTCTCATGCAAGAAAGGGTGACATCTTATTCCTTAGGGGGCAAAATTGATTTATCTGCTGCTTGGTGATTTGCTTGCAGAGGTTTATAGAACTTAGGGGCTGGGAGTTGGGAATGGGACTTAGTATTTCTGGTGAGGGTAGAAGCATGGGCACTTTTATACATGCTCCAGGAGGGATTGGGGGCTGGGCAGCACTTTGATTAGAGTGGCTCTGAGAGCTGCTCTAACAAAAGGACAACTGCATCTCGTGTGTCAGCATCTCTGTGCTTAAAAATGGCAGCAGGGGCACTTAAATTAAAGCTTGTTCGTCAACATGTAGTTCAAGCACCCCCACTGCCATTTTTAAGTGCAGGGATGCTGATACACAAGGTGCAGGTGATGGTTGGAGTAATTGCCACGCTCCACTCGAGTCTGCACTGACACGCTGGAAATCCAGCACATTGGAGCAGCCTCCATACTTGTGTACAGGCGCCCAATGTGTCCTGCCTTTCATCATTGCCAAGAAGGGGTCAGAAATGGCTTTGGTTTGAAAGCCAAGCTGTAAGTGCACAAAAGGTAAGGCACCAGAAAACAAGGGTGTTTGTGTAGCAGTTTGTAGGGGAAGATTCGGTGGATAATTTAATTTCTTTTTCGTTAACAGTAGCATTTTGGAAAAGAAGACTGTGGTGGCTACTGAAGGAGCAGTTGAGGAGACCTGAAGAAGGGGTGACACAATGAGGATGACTGGATGAGGAAGCTTCAGGACGTGTTTTCTCTTGGACCAGCTGCTGGAGAGAAACTGTTTATGCAGGAAATATCACCTGGGAGACATGATGAGACAAGGTCCAAAGGCTTGAGGCCGGTATGGAGTTCAGAGGCGATTTGAGGAACGGATGGAAAGCACTGGAGAAAAGGCATGGACAATTCAATATTTGCAGATGATTGCACAGGAAAAGCACCTAGAGGAGGGGCAGGTAAAGTGCGGCCTGTGGTGGATTGCATTTCCCAGCAACCCCTGCCCACATTGCAGCAGCCAGTTTCCATGGCGACCCCAGCAGCAGCAGTGCTGTGATAGTGCAGGGCTAGGTTTGCCATGGAAACCAGCCCCAGCAGCACTGGCGGGTGTACGGCTGGGCAGGGAGCTGCTCCGGGGCTGGGATCTTGCAAAGTGACCATGTCTGAAGCTGGGGCAGAACTGCAACCTGCTGCCCACATGCCCCAGGCAGAGATGTGCAGGCAGCAGATCGTGGCTCTGTCCAGCTCTGGACCGCGCTGGCATGACTGCAGTATCCCAGCCCCAACCTCAGAGCAGCTCCATGCCCAGCTGTGTGCCCTGCCAGCGCTACTGGGGCCGCTTTCCATGGAAGCCCTGGTCCCATGCTGTCATGACCCTGCTACTGCTGGGGTTTCCATACAAACTGGCTGCAGCAATGTGGGTAGGGGTTACTGGGAAATGGAGTCTGGGCCCTGGCTGGATCTACAGTTTTGCCCAGCCCTGATCTAGAGAGCAGACTGCTGGAGAAAGAGGATGACCCAAGGCAGCATTGACCATGCATGAAGGAAAGGAAGAGCAGCTAGCAGGAGGAGAAACAGAACTGAGGGGCAGGTTTCTTGCACCCAGAAATGAGTCGGAGAAGCAGGCAGGAGATGAGGTGTCACTAAACATAAAACCCATTAATGAGAAGTGAATTTTTGAGAGTTGATCATTTGAATGAATTGACTGTAGAAAACTTTTTGGCAAGCTAGAAGATGAGTGCTAATGGTACTGATGGTGACTCATCTGGATCTGGTCTTTGGTTTTATATAATAATTCTTGATAAATATGTTTTAATACAGGAAACAAGAGAGAGAGAGTCTGTGGATATGTTAACCATTTCTTTAAAGGCTTGCATTTAAACCATTGGGTTTACATTTTGCAAGAAGCAGGTGGCAGAAAAAAACAAAGTATAGGAGAGGATTCAGGCTTCTGAAACTCATTTGAAGATGAGTACTTTCCCAGAGCCTAGAATTGGGCATCTAAGAGAAGGCTGTCAACTCTTCTGTAATTTATTTAGGATAGCTTAGGCTACTCAATGTGCAGCCTTGTGTGAATCCTCCTCTTATGTACCCAGCTCGCTCCCTGCATTTTATAGGGAAGTGATTCTCAACCAGTGTGACAAGACACCTTTTTAAGGGTGCCACAGGGTGCTGCATCATATTAGCATTGTTGGGTGTGAGAACAGATAACATCATTCACAAGATACACCCAGAGATTTTGAATAGGAATTCAAGTTGGGGAAAACAGTTTGACTTGTGGTCTTCCTTGCAACAGAAGAATTGATCTATTATTTCTCTATAGTCAAGAGACAAGGCCCATCTAAGAGATGGTATTTTCCAAGGGGCTGCCTTGAATTTAATGAGGTTGAGAATAACTCTTAAAGAGTGTGCCTACACGAGAGGCTTTACTGCAAATTAGCAAAGTTAGCTCAAAGCAAATGAGCTCAGTAAGTGTGCTCACGTGTTTATTGGGTGCGTCTACACAAGATGCTACGTCACTATGGTGATGTAGGCATGAACTGTGATGCTGACGCTACTGCACTGTACTGAAAGAGCTGAAGCAAGTACTAAATGACTGCACAGTAACAATTTCACAGACGGGCAAATGTGTAGATGTGCCCATAGTGCAGTAACCTTTGCAATGCCTGAATAAATTTGCTATCTGCAAATGCAAGTAACAAATGTACTTGCCAGTAGGTACTGTTCAGTAGTGCATGAGTTGATGTCAAATTTGCTGCCAGTCAGCCCTGTTACTAGATGGCCAGCCTGAGCTCAGCCCCAGGTCCCTAGGGGCCCCAGGTGGTGGAGGAGCTCTGGTGCTGAGAAGGGAGGGAGAAGGTGGGGGTCTGTTGTTGGGGGCAGGGGGTCTGTTTGTTGTGAGGGTGCTAAAGGGTTTTTTCTGAGACCTGTCTGCAATAAGCATGGTGTTGAGGGTGGACAGTGGGTGGGGATCTGTGGATGGCTACAGCTGGGAGTGCAGGAGGAAGTACTTGGCCAGCACCTCTTGCACCCAGTGCCCTGACCCTTGCTGATGCATGCATGGCTTGCCTGAGGCCTTGGAGGCAGGGGCCCACTGGGGCCAGCAGGGCCAGCACCATGGCCAGCAGGAGCCCGGGACACTGGTCCTTGCTGCCAGGGGCAGGGGCTGGAGCAGCTATGGTGAGGGGAGGCAAAGACTGTGGCAAGAGAGCCATGTGTGCTGGCCCCAGCTTTTGCACACTGCTCCTGGCCAGAAAGGTGGCTGGCCAGGGAGCAGGAAACAGGGCTGCCTTGAAAAGATGCCTGCCAGCTGCTGCCAGCTGTGGCTGGAGCCCTGAGTTCCCCCTGGTGGTGGCAGGGGCCCATTGCAGGGCATAGGAAGTGGGAGCAGTTTGCTGCTAGGAGCAGCAACTCTGCTCCCATGTTCCTCAATGTGTAGATTCCTGGCCAAGAACATTTCCTTGTGAATAGTTTACTCACAAGTAAACTGGTCCCAGATCAAGTGCATGCGTGCAAGTGCATCATAGGGATTTAGGCATCTAAGTCAGGGCAGTGGATTTGATAAGTACTTACAGGGTAGGTGCTGCAACATGCAGCATTGTGGTGCTATGGCTTTTTTGTCTATCTAGCCCAGTAAGTATCAAATGTACCATCAGCTCCTGAAAAGACTACATCTTGTTGCTAAGTTATACAGCCATTCAGTTCTTCCTAGAATGACTTTTATTGTTATCAGATTCCCCACTATTATCACTGAGGTGGGACTCTGGGAAGGAAAACTTAATGGCTGTGACACAAACAGCTGCTCTCAGCTAGTGGCTCCTGCTGTAGGGTCTCTAATTCGTGGTCATTTTACATTTTGCTCAGTGGTCACACTATGGAAAAACCTTTGTGTAGAAAACTAAACTAGTGAATTTGGAAGTATTTTTTACCACTGATTTTGCAAATCAAAAAATAAAATTAAGAAATTGCCTTGTCTTTGCTAGTGCAGTTTCATACGGCTTTTTGTCATCAGTAAAATTCGAGTTATGCCGGCAAAAACAAAACAAAACAAAAGAAAACAAAACAAACAACCAATTAGGAGGGCTATAAAGAACCTAAATAAGGATGACAAGAAAGAAACAAGGATTAGTGGAGAAATTATGTGAGAAGGAATTGAGGGCGCAGAATTTATATAGCCTATTATAGGAAAGATTCAGGAGAGACATCATGACAGTTTGTCGATAGCTTCAGTTTAATAATACAGATGAAGAAAGAGAGTTCTTTGGTCTCGGCAGACGATAGGACAAGGATCAACCGTTTGAAGCTAGGGATGGGACAGTTTAGGGTAGATGCGGAAATAGCTTTTAGCAACAAGAATTACTACAGGCAATGACTGCAACACCATCATTACAGTGATTCAAGAGCAGATGCTAGTACGGGTGATATACTGAAAACCTAAAGATCCGATGGTGTGTCTGTTAGTCTAGTCCTACTGTTCTCAGCCAAAATTTCCCCTCTTGTCACAGCATTTGGTTGTTTCCTTCCTCTTCAGACACAGCTGCATTTCAGTGGCGCTGTATAATCACCATCCTGGTTTCCTTCTGCAAAGTAGCAGATACCAAGATCTTGTAGGCCAGCTTCCCAATGTGCAAACCATAAGGAGCAGAGCTGGAAAAGACCTTCCAGATCCTCCATCTCTGACCATGAGAGATTATCTTGTGTCACTGCCATAAACTTCAACCTGTGCAGCCAAGAATGGACCTAAGATATGGAAAAAGGCACTGCTCTTAAAAGGGACATCACTCCAGCTGTATGCAATAGGATTGTTACAAGCGGCCTCCAAGACGATCATGTTTTTTTAAAGATGAAAATACAATTAGTTTTCATATTGAAATAACTTTGTGTTTAGAATTGCTTCTTTTGTTAATATAGCGTATGTTTGGACGGAAAGGAAACCTGCTGGAATGAAATTGCTGGAATATTGCAACTGATCCAAAACAGCATCTTTTCCAGAATGCTTTTACAAATAAAGGACATTTTTTCCGTACGTTTTTTTCTACTTTGGAATGAAGCCAGACTTCAAAATCTCAAAGTTCTTTGTGAAATGAAACTTCTTGCCCCGCTTCTGCTTTAATAATCCTTTCTTCCTCCCATGTTTTGTCTGTCTTAGAGTAGGGATGATCTCACATGATTTGCATATATGGTGCCGGGCAATATGAGTCACTCAACTCTAGGCACTACCCTAAACAATGACAACAGAAAGGGCTTGGCTTTCACAAGCAGCCTATAATTTTGCACCCACAAAAAATAGGCTGACAATTTCCTTCTGCTATTAGCTGTGGGCACAAATGACAGCATTTCTGCCTAATAACCTGATCTGCTGGCACAGGCTGAACTATACAGGCTCCAAATTGCTCCTCTGATTAATTGTAGGTGAAAAAATATTGGAGGCCCAGTGGAGCCCTTTTAGAAACATCCAGGTCCAAAGTATTTCACGTATCCCAGAGCATGTATTATTATTAAATGAACTAGATACGGAGAAGCATGCTGTAGGCTGGAGGGCAGTCTTATTGAGCAGCACTGCAGTGAACAGGCTGCTTGGTGGTTGGCTGTCACGTTACTTTCTGTGAATGGGTAAAATGGGGCTGAGAAATGACACAGCGCAGGAAAAAGCGGAGGAGGCAAGATAAAAAGGAAAGTGGGGGTCCTCTTCAAGATAAAACGACAACTTTTTATACTTGAGTCAAATGACAAACTGTTACCCTGGATGTTTTTGTGCCAGCTTGTAAATAGCTAAAGTTGACGTAATTCATAGATTCAGAGATAGATAGGGGCTGGAAGGGACCTTGCAGATCATCAGGTCCATCCCCCCCCGCTCTAGGCAGGAAGGCAACTGGGGTTAGGTGACCCCAGTGAGGTGACTGTCCAGTCCCCTCTTGAAAACCTCCAGGGTAGGTGACTGCACCACCTGTGGAGGGAGCTTATTCCATAGTCTGGACACCCTGATTGTGAAGGAGTTTTTTCTGGTATTAAGCCTGAAATGGCTTTCCAGGAGTTTATATCCATTGGTCCTGGTCTTTCCCAAGGGTGCCCTAGTGAACAGTTGTTCACTGAGCTCCTGATGCACTCCTCTGATATAGTGGTAAGCTGCTATCAAGTCCCCTCTCAACCATCTCTTCTTTAGGCTAAAGAGGCCCAGATCCCTCAGCCTTTCCTCACATGGCTTGTCTTGCAAGTCTCTGATCACACAGGTGGCTCTTTTCTGGACCCTCTCAAGTTTTTCCACGTCCTTGATGAAGTGCGCACCCAAAACTGGACGTAGTACTCTATCTGCGGTCTCACGGTACAGTGGGAGTATCATTTCCTTTGTTTTACACAAGATGCATTGGTTGGTGCATGCCAGCATGTTATTTGCCCTGCTGACCACCACATTGCACTGATGGCTCATATTCATGTGATGGTTAATCATTACCCATAGGTCCCTTTCAGCCATAGTGCAAGTCAAGCTGTCACCACCATCTGCAACCTATCTTCTGACATGACCACACTGCCCCATAACTTGGTGTCATCCATCGAACTTGGTCAGCGAGCTTTTCACTCCCCCATCCAAATCATTGATAAAGATGTTGAAAAGCACCGATCCAAGCATGGACCCCTGAGGGACACCACTGGCCACTTCTTGCCAGGGTGATACACATCTGTTCATGAGAGCTCTCTGGGTCCTACCCTACTAGATCAAAAGCCTTTTGGAAGTCTAGGTATATAAGGTCTAGGTATATAATGTCTACCTTACCTTCTGTGTCCAGGTGGCGAGAGACCTGTTCGTAGAAGAAGGTGAGATTGGGAAGACAAGACCCACCTGCAACAAAGCCATGCTGGCTGTCGTTCTGAATCTTACCTTCTGTGGGTGTATCGCACACAGATTCTTTAATGAGCTTTTCCAGGATTTGCCCTGGGATGGCAGTTAGGCTGACTGGCCTATAGTTGCCCAGGTCCTCCCTCTTCTCCTTCTTGGAGATGGGCACAATATTATAGTTTCATAGTTTCATAGTAACTAGGGTCAGAAGGGGCCTAGAGCAGGCCATCTAGTCTGACCCCCTGCCAATGGCAGGAAACAAGTGCTG
>JAGPOW010000261.1:12920713-12935809 GCA_030014935.1 Caiman crocodilus
CCCGCCTCACGAGATCAGCCAACCTGGAAGAAAGAAAACGCTTACCCATGGGTGATAGGTGAAGTCCATCCTCCGCCAGCATGCTCTGCGTAGAAAAATATTGGCCCTCTCCCAATCCTCAGGGATCTCCCATGCGTGCCACGAATTCTGAAAGAGATTTGCCAGGGGCTCTGCAATGACCTCAGCCAGCTCCTTCAGCTCTCTTGGGTGAAGTCCATCTGGTCCTGCTGACTTACAAATATCTAGCTTTCCTAGTTGGTATTGCACCCGCTCAGCATCCACAGTGGATCTCATTCCCAGCCTGCCCCCTTTGAGCCTTATCTGGCTTGTCTTTCCCCTTGGTCTGGTGAAACATTGAAGCCAAGCAGGCATTCAGGAGTTCAGTTTTGTCCTGAATGTTGGTTACCAGCTGTCCTGAGGTGTTGAGCAGGGATCCCACACTCCCATTTGTTTCTCTTCTACCTAAAAGAGACCTTTTTATTATCTTTGACTCCCGTGGCTAACTGAAACAAGTCACCACCTTGTCTTTCCCAATCATTTCCCTACAAGTGCTGGCCACTAATGTATAGTCCTCCATGAAGACCATCCCTAGCTAATAGTTGAAGCTCACCATGTGCAACAGGAACCTTCAGCAGAAGCCTCCAGAAAATATGCACTTTTAACCCCCTGCCCTCCTTAGACAGTATGGGCATGTGTAGATGAGTAAGCATGTGTGGCAGGAATTGCATGAGCGAGTCCTGTGGTACTCAGGACTGAGTGACTGGGTTTGAGTGACTCGTCCAAATCGTGTCAGAATCGAGTCGTACCTGACAGGCAGTGTGATGTGAACACTTCTGCTGTGGCCCCCAGTGCACAAACGTCTGAAGTCATGCAGGAGCTTCCTCACCAGCATCCAGCTTCTTGATGCCACACCTGAGGAGACACAGCTATGGATGTGGAAAGAGAGACTGAAGAAAATACATGCCAATGAAAAAACGCACATTCCAGCAGCCGAGTCCTTACCACCAGGGCTGACGAAGGTGGCATTGGTGGTGATGCCTCAACCACCTTTGTACCAGAGTCAGATGCTCCAAGGACCTAATGAAGAAGTGGGACTATAATGTTGGCTCAGTCACTTGTGATGGCAAAGAGCTTCAGATTATTCCACACATGCTGCAATGTCCGCTGCTCAAAGGCACATGTAGGAAGAAAGATCTCACCGAGTACAACAAGCGGGCATAAGCATGTGTAACAAAGTGGTCAAATGTAGTGCTGAGACATGAGAAGAGGAAGAAGTGACAGGTGAATATATCAGATGAGAGTACAGATGACTGGAAGATTCATGATTGACAGTGACTGAGTGCCCTTTACCCAGAATTGACGGGTTGCTGAAAGTGATGTGATGGAAACCAATAAAACTCACAGTTTGGCACTGTTGAGGCTGCTCAAGTGTGGTTGTGCACGTGGTGATTGAGGGTGAGAGGCTGTTTGAAGCTGTTTGCATTTGAAAGAGTTGTGTCTGGTTGAGAGACCGGTGTGAGCCATTCTGTCTCACTCCCTGTGGAGAGTGAGTGGCAGTATTGCTGTGTAGCCCAGTCTCTGGGCACCTTCCTTCCTCCCGGCCTACTAGATCTGCTGACCTCCTTGGATTGTTTGACTGGTTTGGACCTTGGATCGCCACAGTTTTGACACTCTGTTGCTCTGACCAGTTCGTTCTTCATTAGGAGGGTGGGGGAGCACTGGGACGGGTTGCCGAGATTGGTGGTGCAATCTCCATCCTTGGAGGTTTTTGAGGCTCAGCTTGACAAAGCCCTGGCTGGGATGATCTACTTGGGGATGGTCTTGCATTGGGCAGAGTTGGACTAGGTGTGACCTCTTGAGGTCCCTTCCAACCCTAATTTTCTATGACCCTATGATTGAAGTTGATTTCTGTTTATTCACCTGTTTGCTATTTGGTAAAGTATTACTGCATCCTTGTCATTGTATGTGGTACCTGTTTTGACCTAATTGTTATTATCACCTTTTATCTTTTATTTTCATTTCCTGTTGTTCTCTTTAACAGACACCAGGGCTGCTGGTCAGCCTGATTCAACTTCAACCTTCCTGTCCACCAGTGGTAAAATTCATCTCCTAGTGGGGCCAAGTCTTAAAATTTGACTTGCTACCGAATTTCCTCAACTTGTTTCTGCAGCAGACTCATTAACATTATATGTGTGTCAACTGCTGGAGGCAAACGAATGATGCTCTCTCAGGGTAGGCTGCATTTATCTGAGTGATTGTGTTGGGAGTTTTAAATGCTCATTTGAAAATCCTGGTTGCAACAGCTAAGATCATCTTTTTTGTATGCTCTGCTTTTTCCTGCCTGATCGTTCCTGTGGGGCTGCTGTCCTGAAAGTTTTATTTTCACCACTCCCTCATGGAGGCCTCACTTTAGTTCCATCTAGTTATTTTCCTGAAGATATAATGTAGGTCAGTCAGGGCAGAACTCTTAATGGTGTGTGGAAAGCATAACACCATGGACTGAAAACTAAAAAGACTGCAAAGTCCTAATTAATGGAAGGTAGGTCTTTGGAGTCAGATCAGCTAAATGCTCTTTATTTCTGGTGGCTCTGCTATATGCCTCTGTCAAGTGCCACTGAGAAAAGTCTATGCAGCTCTGTGGAAACAGCAATTACAGAGGAATTTGTGAGAGAGGCCAGGAAACTGAGGTGGCAATGGACACTTTTTTGTTAATTGTGACGCACAAGCATTACTGATTCAGAAAGAAAGAGACAGGGTTTGGGCTAGGAACAGGCATTACACAAAGTGATATTACACATAAACTAGTTTAAGTGATCAGAAATTGTTTTAACCCTGTAACAGAACATAAGTTCAGTGCACAGAAACCAGTTTCAAAATGGCCAAAACTGGTTTGTGATAAACCTGGCTGAATGTAGTATATCAAACTTAACTGATCAAGCTCAAACTGGTTTATGCAACTTCTGTCCTAGACCCCTTCCTGGTTTAAGTTAAACCAGAGTCCTCCAGCATCCTGGCATACTCTGTGGTCTATGCTCTCTGCTCCAGCAGAGCAGGGATGGCCTCACTCCTCTGCTTCCCAGATGGAGCAGGGACAGGCAGGGGCAGGGGCCTAGCCAGGTGCTGACCCCAGAATGAAGCAGGGAAGAGGTTCATTCCCTGTCTCCCCCCTGCCCCAGCAGCATGACTTGCATTTCTCCTCAGGCTGCTCACACTTTGGGACACCATGACAGGGGCTGCAGCCCCCATCACAGTCACTCCCCCCTTGCCACTCCAGCCATGGGGTGGGGCATGGCCAAAGCCCAGCCAGCATGGCCCACTAGGCAAGGGGCAAGGTGGGGGTTTATTCTCCCTCCCTCTGGCATCTGGCAGAGGAGGCATGAGGGGGCTCATTCTGTGGCTCACTTTGTGCAGGGAGTGAGTGACAGAGGTGGCGGCTGGGGTGGGGAGACCCAGCTGTGTTCCCCCAGGAGCTGTGGAGGGGGGGAATAATCCCCCTCCCTGCTCTCCATCTAAGAGGCCATCCAAGCCAGGCCCCTGCCACTGGAGTGGTGAGTTGGTGAGTGGGTAGGGATTGTGATGGGAGCAGCACCCCTGTCATGGTATTCTGGAATGTGAGCCTCTTCCCAGAAGAGGGGCTGTATTACTGGGCAGAGGAAGCTGCTGTGGACTGTGCAGGGAGAGTGACAGTGGCACTAGGGGAGCTTGGGGGGCTATAGCCTCCTCCAAACACCGGTGCTCTCTGACCCCTGCTTGCGGACTTCTGCTGGGAAGAGGCAGTTCACACTCCCCAGACACCAGGACAGGGGCTGTTGCCCTGTCAGGCAGGGAGGGGAGTTGTTCCCTGCTAGCATCTGGTGGAGGGGGCAGGAGGAGCTTATCCTGTCACTTTCCTCATGCAGGGAGTGAGTGGCACTGGCAGTGATCAGAGTGGGCAGACCCTGCTATGGTCTCCTGAGGGCAGATGGTGGAATGACTCTGCTCCCTGCCCCCTCTGCCTCAGGGGACCATTCTGGCTGGCCTTTGGCCATGCCCCTACTGTAGCAGCAATGGGGGAGTGCCTGGCTTGGGTCCGTGGGACAGGAAGTGGGGAATTAAACCCCGCCCCTAGCCAGTTCACTCCAGGTTACTGCCTGGGCTGGCCATGCCCCTCAGCATAGCTTCCCTGCAGCCATGGGCTGCTCTAGGACCCCCGGGTCATGGCCTGAGTGACTGTAGGTATGTGTCTACCTACATACCTGCATTTCCTGAGTCCAGAGGGAATGTCTGTACAGTTGCAAATTGGTTCAACCTAGGCAGGTTAGACTAACCTGAAAGATTGAATCAATTCAGGCTCCAGCGTTTTAAATGTCAGTCCCTAGCCCTGATGTGATATAATAAATCAGGAATAGTCCACGGGGCCAATGATCTCTACCACCTGAAGACACGAACTACTACATTTCTCAGTTCTACTTCCAAGCTACCAGAGATTTGGAAAATGAAAAAAGGGGGAAAAAGCCTGTGACAGCAGGAATACTGTTTTTAATATTAAATGGAGCTGCTTGATTACACAAGAGAAAGCCATATGGTTGGGCTGCATTAGGTAGGCTACTTGTTGTCAGTGTGTTGCAAATGTTAAACTTACACAGAGAATTATATAATTTTATGGAGATCAACAGTTTTTGCCAAGGACTGCCAAAACTTTGAACACAACAGGAAAGATAGCCAAGCAGCTTGGGTAGGAGTTCATTTGCCTCATGGCATGTGGTATCTGCTGATGTGGAAGTTCCTAAAAGATCCAGCACTTAACTGTACCTGTCAAGCCATTCACTGAACAAGCTCGTTTCATGAAGGCGAATAGCTCAAAGCATTTCTACCACTTAAAAACATTTCCTTTGTTATTGTTTCACATGCTAATTTTTATATGAAGAGGAAATAACTTGCTGAATCAGAATGGAAAGTGGATGGTAGTCTGATGTGTAATCCCTTTGTTACAAATACGAGATAAAGGCTTCCTCCATTTATTTTTTAATTCATCAGATATCATTACTATTGGTGCATTTGAACCTGAAACTTCAGTGTAATTTTCTAAAAGGTTTCCCAAGCTGACAGAGACTATTTTAGGTGCAATTCCAAGTCTGTCAGATCTCCTGCAGTTTAAAATTGAGGGTAGCCTAGATAGATTTCAGCCACTAAAATGTTTGGTCTCGCAAAGAACTATTCTGGGTTCCTTGTTGCTGTTAGTTTACATACTTCTGCTTGGATGACTCATTTCACAATCTAACTTGCATTTCCATTTTTACTCCAGCGCTCCTCATCCTTGGTTTTCAGCAGTCCTAATCAAGGAACAGCTTCATGTAGTCATGAAGACTTGGCTGTGAAAGCATTTCTTGCACCTAAATTTAACTAAGATGCAAGCATCTGCAGCGGGATGAGGAGACCGAGCAGGGCCAACAAATTGATCTAGAGGGGTTTGGTTTAAGTCCTGTAAGTTATTTAAGAAGCAAGTTTGACTTGCTGGTTCAGCAATTCTTTACCAGGAGTTCTATCTTCCATCTCCTCTTCCCCCTTTGCACAGATTAGATGCAATTAATTTGTCATGTGAGTGCTTGGTAGATGTTTCAGTGATCTAAAAATACCAAAATATCATGGGCTAGAACCTCCGCTCCGGCAGAGGCAGGGGAGCAAAATGACAGAAACAGAAGGTGGCTATGTTTCTCCTTTTCTCCCCTTGACCCTAACCCCTCAAGCTCGTTCCCAGCTGGAAATGGCTTTCTTTTCCTGACAGTGCATCGTCTTCTTGGAGGGAATGGTTTCAAGCTAGTTCAGGGTCAGCTGCAGAGTTTCCCTGTGCTGGGTACATCCTTTAGGAGCCAAACAAGTTGACTTTGAGGCTGGTTTGAACCACCAGACCATTGCAAAGCCGTCACAGTAGGGATTTTAAGGGTACTCCATAGATTATAGAAAGAGAGAGCTGGAAAGAGTCCCAAGAGATCGTGTTGTCCAACCCCCTGCCCAGAGGTAGAGTACAGACTATGGAGAGCATCCCTGACAGATGTTTTGAAACACAGCAGATGACAGCTAACAACAGGGAAGGTAAAAATAAAATCCATACTCTTTCTCCACTGAGCTCTACCAGATGTTGGATGGGAAAAGAGATTTTATGGGAAGCTTGTTTCTGAAGATAGTTGCTATAGTATTGCTGTGTGGCTATGGTCTACCCCAGCAGCAGCCACGGCAAACATTAGCCAGGCAGGAAGGGCCGGTGCAGCTGGAGGTGACAGGAATAATTCTGCTATTCACAGCAATGCAAATAAGGAGCGAATCTAACTGAAATCCTATGTAGGTGTGAAACTGTATAGCAGAACAGTCAGGCTCACTGATACACATGCTTGTGCAAAAATAAGAGCCAGCATTGTGGACAATAAGCAGGAAATCATGCAGGTAGAGCTGTATTAAAGGAGGAGCTACTTTGGGACTATGCGGGTGGGAACAGCTAAAACCTTAATTTATAATGGCATGTTGCAAATACTGTAGTGGCTACTATTAGTCACAGGGATCAGGCCAGTGGTTCTCAACCTTATCAGACCTAAGGCAATTCTTTTTAGACTCAAAGCACATGTCAGAATATGCCAGCTTTTAGTTTTCACTCTTTTTCGACTATACAAAAATGACAGTCTTTTTTTTCCTGTGGCAAAAAACTCAGAAAGACCACATCAGGTCAGAATGTTTTAAACACTCTGGATTCCTGTTTGATATCTCTGGTTTTATCTTGTGAATCATATTTAAAGACCTAACATTGTGTGGCACCCTATGGCACCCTAGCAAGGACTGCAGGAGAATTACTGCATATGGCAAACACCGGAACATTGCTATACAGGTTCTGGTCTGTGGTTTCAACAAAGTGTGCTTGGAAGTAGAAATTAAATCATAATACAAGAGTATCACAGAGCAACTGGAGGGGTGGCTGAGGTTTCTGAAGGGTCAAGAACTGCTAGGCCAAGGAATGGAAGTGAAGCCCTGAAAGGTCTTGGACTATTTCCTATGAAAGCAGTGAATTTGGTGAGAGGTCTGGATGCAGCGATCTAGGGGTGAAGGGTTTTCACCAAAGCAACTTTAAATTCAGTCAGATTCTGAACTGACATCTAAGGTATGCAGGAAACAGTGATGAGTTAGACATAGTGGAAGGAAGGACTTTTGACGTTTTACAACTTTGTTTCACAAAAGATCTGGTACAGAAAGCAAAAACCTGTCAAATCACACCAAAGAGAAACCATTCCGGGACACTGAGAACATCACACCGTGACAAACACCTTCACAGTAATACACGTCGTGTCTGACATGCCGTATATATATCCCTCGAGAGACGAACAGTTCCACCCTTCCCTGTCCCATAGTACATGTGCAAAAACCTTCAGCATCTCACCCTGAGAAAATAAACAAAAGCAGCCTGGTGAGGGCTCAGGGCACGGCACAAGCCAGAAGCCACAGTCTGCCTCCGCACCCGCCCGGTCGCCCAGACCAGTCAAGACATTAGCGCGCGTATTTGAGATGGCCATCCTCCACGTGGCACAGCCCTCCCTCAAGGCCCCAGAGTGCCTCGAAGGTGGGCACCCCCTGCCGAAGCACAGTGTGCTCAAACTCCAGCCCGCACTAGGAGGCTGAAGAGACGTGGGGCACATCTGAGCTGGTGCCGGCAAGCTGGTCGTGGCAGCTCTTGATGACAGCCACCTTAGCCTGGCCCAGCAAGAAGTTGGCCAGGCAGATGGTGCCCTGCTCGGCCGCCCGGTACGGGTAGGAGCACACGTAGGTGGTCTCTGAGAAGCTCCTGCCCAGCTCCCGCAGCAGCAGCTCAAGGGTGGCAAAGAGTGGCCGCAGGCGGGGACAGTCCAGAAAGGTGTGAAAGAGATCCTCCTCCACGCCCCCAGGGCAGAAGCGGCAGGCTGTTGAAGTGGCTGGGTCCAAGTGGGACACAAACGTGCCAGTGTCTAGGATGCCGTGCAGCAACCGCCACTGCAGTTCGCCAGTCTTCTGGCAGTCGGCGGCTCATACAATGTGTGCCATGCTGGGTGGGCCAGTGGGGAAGCCAGTGGCCCCAGGTGCTGTCGCCATGGTGTATTGGGGCGGCCTGCCAGCACCTGAGTGTGGCGGACGCAAACCACCCAGGCATACAAGCTTCTACGCGACAGAGAAGCAAAGGGACAACCCGTCTCACTATCGGGAGGCATGGGTAGCTGTAACAGAGTGCCCGGCCCACCGGCCAACTCTGCGGCCACAGCCGGGGTGACCGGCAGCAGAGGGAAAGCTTCACTCACAGCATCCGTGGCCTGCGGGATCTGGCGCACCCGGAGATGTTTGTCCAAGGCGGCTGCCGCTGCTGGCGGGAGGGCAGCGCAGATGTCATGCAGGAGATGACCCATGCTGCGGATGGAGCGCATGCCCAGCTGTGTGGCCAGTGCCTCGAGCAAGAGCCAGGCTGACAGAGCAGGGTCAAGGAGATGATGCAGGCGGAGGACGCGCGCCTGGATGAGGATAGCTGTGAGGCTGGCAGAGGCCAGGCTCAGCACAGAGCATGACAGGGCTGAGTTGTGCACCAGAGGCTCCCTCAGCAGCTGCGGGAAACACAGTCTGGGCTCGAGGCTCGAGGCGGAAGGTGGCCTGCCAGGCTCGTACCATGCTGTGGTAAAAGGCTGGAAGCACCGCCCAGTTCAGGAACATGGCAGTCAGCAGAAAGAGCTCCTGGTCAAAGCCAAGTGCGCCAACCCTCTTCAGGAACCAGCACGCCAGTTGTTGCCAGGGCAGGTGCTCCTCACTGTAAAGCAGTCGCTGAAGAGCCTGCAAGCTGAAGGCTGCCACCCTGCTTGCCAGGTCAACCAGACCCTGGCCCTCCTTGGGAACGGGTAGGTGAAGAATGGCTTGCAGGAGCCAGTGGCACCCATCCCAGAAGAAGTCCACCAGGTTGCGCTGGAGTCTCTCAAGTAGATCTGGTGGGGGGTTGAGCAAGGTGCACCGGTGCCACAAGGTTGCTGCCGCCAGGTTGTTCATGATGAGGACGCACCCCCGGTAGGAAAGGCTGGGCAGGCACCGGCGCCACTGCTGCAGGCGGGCCTCCACCCCCTCCTCGAGGTCATCCCAGTTGCATGCCATGAAGGTTGGTGGCCCCAGGAACACGCCCAAGACCTTGAGGCCCTCGCAGCACCAGGTGAGGCCCCCTGGCAAATCCGGGGGGGGGGGTGAGCCAGTCCATGAGCCAAGCAGCAGAGTATCGCTCTTGGCCCAGTTGATGCGGGTGGAGAAGGCACGCTCATAGGCACGCTGGTAATCTGCCAGGGCCCGCACGTCTTCCTAGGTGTTGAGGAAGACGGTGACATCATCTGCATATGCCGACAGCCGGAGAGGAGGACCAGCGGATAGGCCCATGGCCAAAGGCAGGGCCATACCACTCAGGCGGCGTTGCAGTGCGTGTAGCAGCAGCCCAATGGCCAGGGCGTAGAGCATGCCTGACAGTGGACATCCCTGACGAATGCCCCTGTGTGTGGGGAATGGAGTACAAAGCACACCGTTCACCATGAGCAGACTGGAAATGTCTTGGTACAAGACCTGGAGGGCCCCAGTGAAGAGGGGCCCAAAACCAAAGGCCTCCAGTGTACGGAAGAGATAGGCGTGGCCCACCCGGTCAAAGGCCTTCTCCTGGTCTAGAGAGATGAGGCTGACGTTGAGGCCAAAGAGCTTGCTAGCTGTGAGTAGGTCACACAGCAGGAACAGGTTGTCTTGAATGGTCCTGCCCAGCACGCAGTAGCTCTGACCAGGCCCGGTAAGAGAGGCCATGACTGCGCGGAGGCGGGTGGCCAGTGCCTTGGCCAGAATCTTACAGTCCGCACACAGAAGGGAGACTGGCCTCCAGTTCTTAATGTAGCCAAGGTCTCCCTTCTTGGGCAGCAGGGTCAGCACCACTTGGTGGCAACTGATCGACAAGATCTTGTTGGCGAGGCTCTCCTGTAAAACGTGCAGGAGGCTGGGGCTGAGGGGAGGACAGAAGGTCTTGTAAAACTCGGCAGGCAACCCAGTGAGGCCTGGGGCTTTGCCAGAGGCGAGGCCGGCCGTGGTGGCTGCCAGTTCTTCCAGGGACAAGTCCCGCTCAAGCTCTCTGGCCTCCAGGGCATCAAAACATGATAGGCCCTCATGGAGTTCCTGCGTGGCCTCAGGGCATGACGGCTTGGCCGCAAACAGGTCACAATAGAAAGCGACGACATGTTTGTGTATTTCACCTGATTATTTCTGTAATTACCCGGCCCTCAGGAGTCTTGAGATGATCCAAGACTTTTCTCGCTGCCCCCTGCCGCTCCAGATTGAAAAAGAAGCGAGTTGAGGCATCAGTTTCCACCAGCTCCTGGCAGCTGGCACGGATCCTCGCACCACGGGCCTGGCTCTCTGTCAAGTCATGCAGGCATTTCCTGGGGAACCAGAGGCTCTTGCTCAGTGCTGCGTCGCTGCCAGCGGCCAGCAGAGCAGCCTCGAGCTCCACCACGTCCTCTTCCAACTCCCAGATACGTCGGCGCGTCTCATTCGCAGCCAGCTGGGTGTACTGCTGGCAAAAGCCTCAGATCTGTACCTTGCCCACGTCCCACCGCAGCTTCCAGGAGGAGTGGCTCGGTCTTGCAGCCTCCCACCTCTGCCAAAAGTGGGCAAAGCAGTCCCGGAAGGCAAGTCATTGTAAGACCACTGGCCCCTATCCTGGCCCAGGTGTACTGGCGTGCATCAGGATGCAGGGCTTGCCAGACGTCCATGAGGTCTGCCCATTCCAGGGCAGATTGCAACTTGCGAGCGGAGGGCAGGTGGGGCTCAGGCCCTGTGTGTTCAAGCCGGGGGGCAGTGGTGCAGTTGAAATCCCCACCGAGGAGGAGCAGGTCATCATTCTCACTAGCGTCGCGCAGGAAGGCAGCCAAGGTCTCAAAGAAAACGACCCTCTCCTGGCCATTGGAGGGCGCGTAGACATTGACGAGCAGCAGGCGGTGTTGTGCGAGGGTGACACGGACAGTCAGCAGGCAGCCGGGGACAACCTCCCGCGGCACCACCATGTCAAGCTGCAGCTGCGGTGATAAGAGAGTCATGACCCCAGCGCTGAGGTTGGTGCTATAGTTCAGGAACACCTGTCCTTACCAGGCAGCCCACCAGGCCGCCTGGTTGAATCTGTCAGAGTGTGTCTCTTGAAGGAAGGCGACGGCCAGCCTCTTCTGTCACAGGAGCTCCAAGACGGCCTTGCGCTTCACTGAGTCTCAACAGCTGTTGATGTTGAAGGTGCCAATGGTTGTGGCTGACATGGATGTGAGTGTGGGAGAAGAAGTGGAAAGCAAAGTACGGGTGGAAGAGCGAGCACCCAAGAGCAGAGCAAGGCAATACAAACAGGTCAAGGAAGTCCTACCATGCCCTACTCTAGTCAAAGGACCCGCCCAGGCACTCAACTCTCACCCTTTGGGCAAGCCTTTGCAAATGGTAGGCCATCTGTCGTGTACACAGATCCTGCTGCATGAGCTTGGCTGCTGCCCTGGCAGCCTTGACAAACACTTTGGGGTCTGCACACCACTGAGTGATGCATCCCGCTATGGTCTTCTGCCCTTTAGTTAATTTCAACAAGTACAGGAGTCCCCCATAGTCAGGAGGGACCCAGGGGGCTCCGCCAGCTTGGGGTGGATGTTGCCTATGGAAGAGTGGCGAGGTCGCACCCCTAGCGGGAACTCACCCACAACTGCAGTATCGACACCCTCGATGTCTAGGCACATCAGCCGCCTCTTGTCTTCCGAGTCAAGGACTGGCTCCGCGAGGGCATTCCCTGTCTTCTTGCAGGGGGAGAGGCCATCCCGCTCATGACGTCTCTTGCGAGACTCAGATAGCTGGATCTCCATCTCGCTAACTTCCCCATCTGATCCGCTTGGCTGGGGCGTGACCAAAGGGGTAGCAGGCTCTCCCACCACCTCCAAGGCCAGGCCTCCAGAAGAGAGGCATTTGCCACTATCCCTGCTGCCACCCGACTCCGGAGGCTGGGGGACAGGTGAGGGGAGGGGGACCCCTGCAGCCCCCTCCACCCCTGCTAAGTCTGCCCTGTTGATGACTACATCCAATGGGACGGGTGGTATGGCAGCTGGAGTGGGGTCAGGATCTTTAGTGGGGGGTCCCTCGGCACTGGCTGAGGAGGGTCCTGACAGGAATGGGGCATCCTGAGAGGGCCCCTTCATCCTCTCTTTGTCTTTCTTCTTCTTCTTGGTGGTGGTGGGCAGCTCGCCTTGTACCAGGGATGGGCCAGACCACTCCTGGCCTGCCCCAGCAGGGCCAGACGCCTCAGGCAGCACAACATTGGCAGGTGGTTGGGAGGAGGCCCGAGCCCCATCATCCAATGAGGCTCCAGTGCCGTAGTCCCCAGCCACTCCAGCTACTTTGGCCGGGGCAGGCAGGGGGCAAAGGGAGGCATCCACCCCTCCACCCAGTGGGGCTCTCGCACTGAGGGCAGGGGGCGCTACAGATGGGGGAGGTGGTGGTGGGGCCTGGGTAGTAGCACCAGCCCCTCCACTGGACCAGAGACCAGAGAGCTCAGTCCCCTGAGATGGAATAGGCGTGGAAGGAGATTGGGAGGAAGAGCTCCCGGCCTCCCTGGGCCGGCCGCACGCCCCAGAAGTTGACGCACCGTCTCTCGGCGCTGCTGCAGGCGGCGATGGTCCGGCCGCCTTGCCTGGAGGGCACTGAGCTGCCAGGTGGGAGGAGCCACCACACTTGAAACACGTGGTCTCTCCCACAGACAAATAGATGATAAACCTCCGACCCTCGAGTGTGAGGCTCAGGGAGCGAGGTAGAGACTGGGGGCCCTCCCTGATGAGCATGAAGACCTGCCTCCGAAAAGACAGGACGTGCCTCAGCTGAGGGTCCTTGCTTCCCATCGGCAGTCGGTGAAAAGGACTCATAGGAACTCCATAGGCCTTGAGTCCCCTGGCCAGCTCCCAATCAGAAATGTGTGGTGGGACGTTGGAGATCACCACCCTCACTGCCTGAATCTCTAGGGGCGTGACAGGGTAGTGGATGACCGCAATGTCTAGGCCCTCTTTTTTAGTGAGAAAAGAGTCAGAAAGCGAAATAAACAGAGGCTAAAGACCTTTAGACAGGTGGGAGTGAAAAAAGAAAAGAGATAGGAAGCGGTTCAGAGCAAGAAGAGGAATTGGTCCAACTGAAGGAAGAGCTTTCTGCTTCCCATTCAAGAGCTATTTAGGAGGTACCCAAAGACTGAGTCTATACAGACATTTAGGGTCCACATTGAGTGTTGCCCTCTGTCAGCTTGAAGAATGTGAGCCATCTGTGTCTGGCAATAGCTTTCCCTTGAAAGCCGCAGCCCAACCATCACATTGTGATTCCTGTTCCTCGCGCTGAGCCCTTCCACCTATCAGACCGTATCCTCCTGCAGACTACTTGTCTCTCCTTCTGTCTTTGGCTCAAATTGTGATTTATAGAGACAGAAAATAGGATGCAAAAGGGCTGCAAGTCAGGAGCAGCAGACCCAGGCCTTGATGTTCAGCAGTTTCTGGAGTCAGCCTGAAAGGCCACCAGAGGTTGCAGTTAGGGCATTTCCTTGTAGCTGGCAGTTATGGGCTCGAGGACAGCTTTAAGTTTGATGCTAATGATTAGTGTGTACATAAGCTGAGAGGTCCAAAAGTGTAAGGCCCCGAAGCACTAATTTCAAGATGGGCTTTGAGGAACGTCAGTCACTGGGATTACAGCTTTGAAGTTGAATTACTAGGCTACACGTTCTGAGCACAGAGATGTGGGGCATGGCATGAAGTAGGCGAGCATGGGTAAATACATCCTACAGGTATCCCTAAACCATGTGTCTATGGATCTATGAGGACCTATCCGGTGTTAAGAAATTCATGAGGGAAGCATGCTGATTCTGAATGGCACGGTTACCTTGGAGATTTGGAGATTCATGCATCAATCCTTCAGCATCAGCTTTCACACGCTAGGCAAAATAGAAGCATCTCCCAAGAGTTTGAAAATAAATCACCTTATACAAGGAGAGCAAGTCTTGTACCAGAGAGAGGCTGCTAGCATAGTATTATGCTACACAAATTGCTTTCAACTTATGGATATAAAGGAAGCACTAAGAGAGTGCAGCAATGCTGCTGTATGTCCACCATGCAGCATGTGGCAGGGTATGGAGGAGACACATGTATTCAGGTGCCTGCTCCCTGTCTACTGGAGTCTGGGAAAAAATGCTTGCATGGACAGAGCTCACATATCCCTACCATCACTGTCAGAGCAAGCAAAGTAAAATGTTGTAAGCATGCTGCGGCTTGTGCACAACCCTGGACCCTTGAATTTCCACTCCCACAGGAAGGGAAGGTCTTTTCACCCCTCTACAGATCTGCCCATAGAAATCATGGGGGCAGGTGGACGGTGAGATCCTTGCCGTGCTTTTGCCTCTTCACATTGCACATAAAGTCGGAGTGGCACAGAAGGGCTCTAAAGCCCCGTATTGGGTCATAGGAGGATTTGCTGCATAATATGTGCACTGCACAATACAGAGCATGTATTTTATGATACAGCCCACAACCTGTCCTCTGAGGATGCTTTCAGAAGCCCTGGAGCAGGGGCCAGGGCTGAGGTCGGGAAGGGCATGTTTTGAGGATGGCAACAGTATGCAGTGCTCCAGAGATCCTTGGAAGTGCCGTGGCTTGCACGACATCTCAGGAGCACTCCCACAATTGACAAGCTCCTAGGGCTGCCTAATTTCTACTGAGGTCGTCTCCGGTCACCTGAGCAGCCAAGGATTAGGGGCACAAAGGAAAATTAAAGCCAGCACATCCCCTCACTTCACTTCCTGGGATGTAGGTTCAGTGTTGTGTCCCTTAGAGGCGCAGCCCCAAGTCTCACTCCAGGACTAAGCAAATTGTTGAAGGCCCTGAGCAACGGTGGGGACACCAAGCCACACTGGCTCCTTGCAGGGCACATGCATTGTTTTTCTGGTGCAGTAGTGGCACATTGGGTGTTGTCTGCATGTAGGATCCATCACCCGCCTGCGGATAAACAGATACACAAATCCCCAGGGCTAGTGGAGGTCTGTCAAGCACAGAACCCGGC
>JAGPOW010000261.1:12936251-12972936 GCA_030014935.1 Caiman crocodilus
TAATAGAGATCTTGTATCACATGAAGATGATGAAGCGCTTTCTAGTCTCTTAGTAACCAAGAAGAATGTTAAACATATATATTAGGATTGAATATTTTAAATCACCAGGCCCATATAGTTCACATCTATGAGCTCTGTCAGAGCAAGCTGCTGATTTTTTTAAAATAAAGCTAGGAAATCTAGATGACTGGAAGAGTCCTAATGCTGCACCAATATTAAAAAAAGACCAGTGAGATGATCTTGGTAGCTAGAGGTCAGTTAGTTGGACATCAGTCCTGGTCAAAATAATGGAAAATTTGAGACTTTATTCATTTAGATTCATAGACGTTAGATGTTAGGGCTGGAAGGGACCTCAAAGGTCATCAAGTCCAGCCCCATTTAACAAAAAGTTAAAAGATAGAATATAGTTAATGCCAATTCTCATGGGTTTTTTTTAAATGACATGCTGCTATTTCTATTGCTCAAGTGCCTAGAAGTCCTAGACACAAGGATCCCCTCAGAGTCAAAAGTCCTAAAGGCCCATCAAGGTTAAAAAGCACATCATTTTCTATATAGATGGCTATTGACCCAGTAAGATTGCATGCTTCAAGGTCAGAGAAAAGGAAGCTGTAGTGATTAACATGGGAGATAGTATGAACCTAGATGAGAACTTTAACCGAGTGGGTAGAAAGGAAAAGCCATATCTTAGCTATGTTAAACAGAAAGAATTTGCAATATGGCAAGGGCAGTTTCTGCTACTATCAGGCAAAAGTGAAAGTCAAATCTACCCACCACTGCAGGGAGCAGAACAAAGAGCAGGCTCAGCTCTCTGGCTTCTTCTACTCAGCTACTTAGTATAAGGAAAGACCTTTTTTCTTTCCTCTGCCTTTCTATAACAAGTGTGCATTTTATTCTGGAATACGTTCAATATGAGAAACTATGGTATGGACCTGAATGTTGGGCAGGATGACAGTGCTGTTTGCAGAATTAAGGAAGATAGGAAATGAAGAGATCAGTTTTAGCCAAGTTAAGCCTGTGATGACTGCTAGACCACGAAGGGAAAATGGAAGAGAGAGACTGGCCAAGGTTTTAGTTTGAACTGAAAGACAGAGTCCTGTCTTAGAAAGGTAGGTCTTTGAACAGCATAGGGATGCGTCTGTGAACTACATTACCCAAAGGTAAGAGCTAGGAGGAAAGAAGACAACTCAGAACTGAGCTCTGTGGAACCCCAAAGAAAGGTAAAAGGGAGGGTGAGAAAAATCTACTAAAGGACTGAAGGGATGATCTGGGAGATGAGACAGACTTGCAAGAAGAGGAGAATGGTCAACTGCATCAAACGTGTTTGACAGGTCAAGGAAGCTAGGGATGGCGTACAATTTCTGAGTTTTTGCTAGGGATGTCAGTGGGAGCATTGTCATTGGAGGGCAACGAGTGAAAACCAATTTAGGGGGAGCATCTCTGATGAAGCTGGAAGTGAGGAGCTCCACACAGCAATTGCCTACTATTCAGTCAGTTTAGAGATAAAAGGAAGAAGGGAGATGGGGTGGTGTCTAGAGATTAATGTATGCAGTTTATGGAAATCGGGTCTTGTGAAACCAAATTAAATTCGATTGATAAAGATACTGGATAGATGCAGTAGACTTAGATGTTCGCAGAGCACTTGCTTTAGTGCTATGTGGCATTATGAATAAAATATTAGCACCGTACAATCTCAAAAAGCACTAAACGTGAATTAAAAACTGGTTAAATGTTGATAGATCTGACAAAATAGTTGCTGGAGAATGTTCCTGGAAGTTATTAGGCTCAGTGCAGGGGTAGCTGATAGGCCCGTGTGAATCAGCACCATTTAATTTCGACGTTGTGATGGGACAGGGTTTCATTTTGAGTTTCATTTAATTTTGAAACCGCTGTTCCATTCTGTTTCATCGAAATTGTTTCACTGCTTCCATGCCGTTTTGGCATTTTGCACGTAGGCTATAATGGGGAAGCACAAAACTGCCTATAACTTTGTCATTTTCTGCCTGATTCAGATAAAAATTGCAGGGATGGTAGCCCCTTCTAAGGCTATGCAACCTGCCAGTTTTCAAGGAGATAGGTGCAGGGGTTTCTAGGAAACTGCTCCTCAAGCTGCTGACAAGCAAAACCTGTGACGTGTGACTTTGTGCGTGTGTTAAGGCGTGCCCTCACTGGCACTGGGCCTCTGCGTGACATGGTAGTGTGCCTCAGTAAGGCAGTTTCAACTGCCCTTATTTTGTTTTGAGGCTGTTTCGAAGCCCTTTGCTTCATTTTGATTTTGCTATTTTGACCCCGCAATGAGTCGAAACAGCGTTGAAACAAAACGGCTAGTGAAATTTCGCACAGCACTAGTAACTGAGTGACACGTAAGGGCATGTGAAACAGAGAACAGCAATGGAGAATGGATCTAATGATCCATTTTGAATTTAAGCTCTCTTCATTTGTGCAACCTGGGGGTTGGGGGTTGAGTTTTTGCCCTCCTTGGTCCTGTAACTTCAAGCTAAGGCCTGCTTAAATCATATTGGCATAAAAAGTGTCCTAGGACTAGACTCTTTCGCCACATAATTTTCTGGTTCGTAATGTTCATCCCTAGAGTAACCTGGAACACCCTAATATTAGGGAGCACAGGGTAGAAAGAGTCAATCTATATGGCAGAGGGATAGGGAAATACAAAGAGTAAGCAAACCTCCACTTCCCTTCTAAGTCAGCTTTACGCTGTCTACACAATGCAAAGCAACCAGATAGGAGGTGAAGGCTTGAGCCCACTATCTCTAGGTTGTGTTTTGTAGATGAGTTAGTGAATGATTAGCATCCAGTGATACTCATAATGGAAATACTACATAAGACTGAGATACTATAGGACTTGGCGTAGTTTCTTCTGTTTGGACTCAGCACCAGATGACGTTGCAAAGACCTGAACTCTCAGAACATGGCTGTCTCACATTTCTGGCTGTTTGGCAGTAGGCTACAATTTCAGTAAATGACTAACCTCCTCAACCCCCACAAGATGCTGTCTGCATCAATGATCATAATCATCTGAAAAGATTTTGTGCTGCAAATAAAGAAGGGTTACGGAAGTTGTGATGTTCTTCCTGTGAAGTGCCAGCGTGGTGGGCCAATAGCTTTACTATAGACTGACCTTGAACAAGCCTGTGCAAATTGCTGAGTGGGCTTGTGGGTTAGGTTTACAGTCTCACTGATGTGCTGTTCTTGTAAGCATTGAAACTTTGTAGAGAAAATCAGTGGTTCTCGTTAGAGCGGTTTCAATACTAGGATGACTCACTGAGTTGTTTCAACATGATGATTCACGGAGCCATTTCAACATCATGATTCACATTGTGTCCATTTCTGATTATTGCTCAAAACCATGTAATCAGAGGATGCCTGATATAACCACAAGAAAGTGAAAAAGAGCCAAATTTCACAGCTCCTCCCAAATGAAAACCCAGGGTCCTCACAGCTCAGGTGTTTGCCATCAGCATCAGTTTTTACTGACTTCATTTGAACTACCTACAATTGAGTATAGAGATAGATTTTAATGATTTGTAATGGCGAAAGTCCTTGCTCATGTGTATATTCCCACTGGTGATTATAATTTATATTATAGTAATGCCTACATGCCATCATGGAGATCTTGACCCCATTGTGTTAAGCACAGTACAAAGATACCGGGACAGGCATTTCCTGAGCTGAAAGACTTCCCCCCAACTTCTGTTAGTATAGGGCTTAGCAGAATGGATCCAGATCTAAGGCACTAGGCAGGAAGAGAAAAATCCAGATTGATCCCTTAGATGCCTGTTTTCTTCTAAAATTAGGTTAGGTGCCAGGATTCTCCATATATTCAATGTGGAAAGTTAGACACCGCCAGAGAGTGAATCAGAGAGGCCAGGTGCTGAGCAGGAGGGTGCCTAGATTGAGCCAACGGGAAACATTAGGCATACGGGGGGGTCACTGAGCTCCCGTCGTTCTCCAGAACTTACATGCCTGATTCAGGACTGAACATTCGGCTCCTCTGCCGCGGTCTCTTCTGAGGGGAGGCACCTGACAAGGGATGTCAGTGCCCGGTGTCTTAGGGCTTACCCCCAGGAAATGGGACTCCTGGGTTTAAGGCCCTTGTCAGCCTGAGAGCCTTCAAAAGCAGGGTCTGCCACTTCCCAGAACCATGCCCTACATGTACATAGAATAGGATGAGTGGTGAGGATGGGCCACTACACGGCCAAGCATACACGTCATAGAGTCATAGAAAATGAGGGTTGGAAGGGACCTTAGGAGGTCATCTAGTCCAGGGGTGAGCAACATATGGCCCGCAGATGGATCTGACCCACCAGGTGACTGGACCTGGCCTGCGGCTGCCCCTACAGCATTCTGCGTGGAGCCAAGCTCTGTCCATTCATGTGAGGGGAGACGAGGGGAGCAGAACAGCACCTGGCTGGTCTGGGCCACAGGTGCCAGTGAGAACATGGCATGGGCTGCCCTGGCATAACCGGGCAGGACTCAGTCTCATGTGGAGCACTGTTTGGGCAGCATGGACTGTACTTCCCAGACTGTGCCCTCTGTCCTTCCCCTCATCCATTGCATCCATCCCAGCTAAGGCTTTGTCTAACTGGGTCATAAACCCCCCCAAGGATGGAGATGCCACAACCTTGCTAGGTAACCTGCTCCAGTGCTTTACTACCCTCCTCATGAGAGTTTTCCCTAATATCAAACCTAAACGTCCCTTGCTGCAACTTGAGACTATTGATCTTTTTTCTGTCATCTGCCACCACTGAGAACAGCCCAGCTCCATCCTCTTTGTTACCACCCTTCATGTAGTTGAAGGCCACTAAAGTTCTGGTTCCAGAGAGAGAACAGCTAAGAATGAGAGTAACTCTGGAGTGAGGAGTCCTGAGTTAAGGTCCCTGTTCGAGGGCTATTTCTGCCGTTTTATTCAGGAGCAGAATGTCTTTAAAGTCCATAAACGGTCATGACACCACGTACTGTTGGTGAGCTGTAGGCATGGTCAGAGCACACCTACTGGGCTGTGCCTCTCTGCTGACATAGGTGGAGTTCAGGCAATGATCCACTTTCCATCCTGCATTGCAATGGAGCTTAGGTAGGAGTTAGATCAGGGCAGGCAATTATTTTGGGTGGAGGGCCGCTTACTAAGTTTTGGCAAGCCATCAAGGGCTGCATGATAGGCAGCCAGGGGCAGATAAATATTAATTTTCTAAATTTTTTAGGGGCCCCACAGGCTGGCTAGGTGGGCCAGATCTTGCCCCTGGGCTGCATTTTGTTCACCCCTGAGTCAGATGCTGGCTGCTCAGGCTGGAGCACTTCTCTGTATGTGTGCAAGCCTGTGCTTAGCTGCCCAAGGGTTGTTGCAGTCCAAAATGTAGAAGCAGAATGAACTGAGGAATCAACGTGGTTTTGAGGCCCCCTGGAGTGGGGTTATTTGGACTGCTTTTTGTGACTTAGTTGCCTAAATTCCACGTATATATCTTTGAGTTGCCCAGTTTACCAGCCTGGATTGGACCCAAAGGCTGGGTTTGTAAAGGTGCTAAAGATGCAGAGAGATACTCAGTGGAATTTCTGCATATGCCTAAGCAAGTTAGTCACCAACCTCCAATTGCTTTCATTGGTGTCTCACCCTCAGGAGCTTTTGGAAAGCTGTTTAGACACCTCTTGGCATCTTTAGGTACCCAAATACCTTCATTGCTAACTCTAAATAGACAAAGGGCAGAAAAAGAAGCTGAATTGAAATGAAATGACTTATTCCAGGGAACACAGTAAGTCTGTGGCAAAGGTAAGCATAGAAGGTGCACACATGCCTCCTTCTCCTGCCCTCTAGACATGCCAACTTCTACTAATATGGTGTTGAAGGATGGCTTGTCTTTACTGCTACAGCAGTGAAGCGTTGATTCCTGATGCGCCTAAGCGCTTGCATCATGCTTATGCTGATAGACTCTGACTTCATCTGCCCTTACATCAGGTATTAAATCAGCATGTAATACATAGCCTCCTTCAATACACTAGGTAACTCTTAGCCATGAACCCTGCCGTGTGATTGGCATGGCATTTCCACGGATTCACTTGTTTTCTTATAGACTGGGAAAATCCATAAATGCTTTCACAGTCTCTCGAGAACAACCTTTAACTCTCTTTGAGAGTACTGGAAAATTAACCAAAACAAAACATACAAAAAGCCACAGTGGCAACCCTTCTGCTAGATGCCAATCATTGCCATAAGGATCAGGTTCCAGTCTCCTTAAGTAACTTTTCGAAACTGTGATCATGACTCCATCTCCCAACAAACATTCCTATGTTTAGCTCTAGGAAGTTAAAATTAGATCTTGCTGGTCACCTTGGTAGGTGGTTCTTCCTTAGTCATAAATACTCAGAGCCCTTGGGAGCTTGAATTGCATGGACATCGTTATTTGAGGAAATGACGAAACAGTCATGTAAATTCAGCGTGTGTGTGTGTGCGTGCACGCGCGCACGCATGACTCAAATCATTGTTTTGGGAGTTTGGCCAACCCCATACTTGCTTACTTGATGGTATGTTCCACACAATTCCTATGCTTTTCATGAATATTATCTTTTTTTAAATAAATGTTTACAGTCAGACAAATCCCAAACATAGAAACAAACCCAGAAGGTTGACTTATGGGTAAGCAACCTTCTACTTTATGTAAATGTAACTGGGCAGAGCTGGCTTTTCTCTCTCTTCCCAATAGAAAGGACAGAATATTCCATCTGTCTAAGTCTTCTACCCATGGCTAAAAGTGGGAGATTAGCTTGGAAGTGCTGGTGTTCATAGGATCATAGGTAGATAGGGCTCAAAGGAACCTCACAAACGCATCTAGAGCAGCCCCCTGCTCAACGTAGGATCTTCTGTAATTAAACCTCCTGGCCCAGTGTCTGTCCAAGCTGCTCTTGAAAATTTCCAAAGATGGAGATTCCTCAACTCCTCTAGGTCACTTCTTCCAATGCTCAACCACTCTCATAGTCAGAAAGTACCTCCTTATCTCCAATCTAAATTTCCTCCGCTGCATCTTGTGGCCATTGCCCCTAGTCCTGGTCCCAATAGCCACAGAGAAAAGCCCATCTCCATCCTCTCTATAATTGCTCTTCCAGTATATAAAGACTGTTAGCATATCCACCCTCACTCTACTCTTCTTCAGATGAGTTCTTCCAGCTTTTCCTCATGAGTCATGCTTCCTAGGTCTGTAATCTGTGCTGAACTCTTTCTAATCTGTTCACATTCTTCTCGAAGTGTGGTGCCCAACACTGGACACAGGACACCAGGCGAAGCCTCACCAGCAACGAATAGAGCAGAAGAATCACTCCCCTTGATTTGCACATGACACTCCTGTTGATACAACCCAGTTTCTGTTGAGCTTTTTTGCAACAAGAGCACTGTGGGTTCATATTCAACTTATGGTCTACTGTAACCCCTATGTCCTTCTCTGCAGTACTGCAGCCTATCCACTCATTCCCTAGTCTGTATGTGTGTATGAAAATATTCTATCCCACATGCAGGACTTTGTACTTTCCTTGCTGAATTTCATCTGGCTGATCTCAGATTCTCTCTAGTCTATCCAGGTCATTCTGGATCCTAGACCTATGCTCTAGAGCACCTGCAACTCCATCCAACTTGGTGTCATTTGCAGATTTGCTAAGTGTGCATCCGATTCCACCATTCAAATCGTTATTGAAAATGTGAAACAATAGTGGACCCAGGACAGACCTCTGGAGAGCTCCACTTGATATCTCCTCCCAACTAGATATTGAGCCATGGATGACTACTTGTTGAGCACAATGATTCAATCAGTTATGCATCCACCTTTAAGTACTTTCATCTAGTCTGTATTTCCTGTGTTTCTCCTTAGGTACATGGATCGTATGTCCTGTTTGTGCACTCAGGTCAAACTAATAGCCAGAATTCAGATCAGGAACGAATTTCCCTGACTCATAGTGGCAAGGACCACCAGATAGATTTATCTTTCCCTGTAGTATAGGTATAACAGGGAGCCTTGGGCTCCTGTTTCCTTAGGGAAGAAACAGCAGCAGTGAGAGTCTCCTGTGGGGAAGGCTGCTCATTATGAGCTACAGAACAGGAGTTCCCTGGGGATTTATAGGCTCTGAGTGCCTATGGCAGTGCTGGCTGCTCTGAAATAGTCTAACAGGGTAGAGCCCTACATAGGAGACAAGACACTGCAATAGCGCAGCACTAAGTGCCCTAGAGTTAAGTCAGCAAGCCTAAGTAGAAAATACCTACAGGTAGCTGGAGAAAGAGACCAGAAAGGGACTGGGCCTATGGGCATATAAGCCCAGGGCCTGATTCAAGACTTCTAGTTCAGGTTGGGACTATCAGGGGTGAAAGAAGGTGCCAGACAGGCATGGGGAGGCTTGAGCCTTGCAGGGAGTGGGGCACAAGCTGCAATTGAATCCGAGAGGGCGAGAACTAGGGCCAGGTGCCCAGAGACAGGGTCAGGGACTCAACACCCTAGAGGGGTGGAACCAGGACCAAATGCCCAGCACCTGAAAGAGGTGGAGATAGGGTTAGGGACCCAGCACCTGAGAGAGCAAGACACAGGGTCAGGGGCTCAATGCCCAAGAAGAACAGGACAAGAAGACTTGAGGAGGCAAGAGACTGGACTTGGGCTGAGAGCCCACTGACATGATTGACTGGAAACACCTGCAAGGAGGGGAGTGGCTGTAGGGGAAGTTGAAGGGCTCCAGTGCAGGCTCTGGGTGGCTATAGTGAGAAGGGCTAGGCAGTGTTGAGGGGGAGGGCATGCTTTTCCCCCATGCTGAGCAGCAGTTTCTGCCCAGCCAGCGCTGCTGCTGCTGTTGCTGTATAGTGTCAGCAGGTGAGTCCAGAGCAGGCATGGGGCATGCCAGGTCAGGGCTGTGGCACAGGTCCCCCTGGTACCATGGGGCTGAGGTCAGAAGCAGCGGCAGATGGAAGAAGCTGCCACCACGTACTCTGCATAGAAATGCAGTCCAGCTCTGGAGCTGCCCCAGCCGCACTGCATGCCCAGGGGATGGCAGGTTGCACTGTGCCCAGACAATGCCTGGGCCAGGTGGGACTGAGGGACCCACCATGGGCCAGACAAAGCCCCACTGTGGGCCAGATCCAGCCCATGGGCCATAGTTTTCCCAGCCTTGCTGTAAGGCAATGAGTCCTGAGGGCATTGATTGACTAGGTGGGCCCACTTAATACAAGGGCTAGACAGGGATCAGCGGGATCCAAGGGCTAGATAGGGATACAAGAAGGAAGTGCTGGCAGGCAGACCAAGGCTCGCTCTAAGATCCTTGAGCAGCCTCTCTTTCCAAATTTAACTAAGTATATCAAGGCATGGTAGGTGGAAGAAGAGGGAGGGTACATGGCAGCGGAGGAGCAGCTGCACACAGAGTGGTGCTGGGTATTGTGGGATGGTGGTGCCCTGGTGCTGCTGCTGTTGCCAGCTGCTTTGAAATTTGGAGGGGATTAAGCCCCGCTAGCCCTGGACTTCCACCACCTGTGCCCTTCCCCTTCTCTGTTACACCCTGCAGGGTTGTTCTGATCAGTTGGGTGTGCTGTGAGATGGGCCAGAGGGCATGTTTGTATGGATCCTGTTGGACAGACACTTGCTTGTGAATGGAAGAGACTGTTCCCACCCAGTCAGATGTTCCTATTACATACCACCTCTTACCATGTTTCAAGCTGTACAGGGGACCTGAGCGTTACTAGACTTGACTACCAGCAGTCACGAGCCGTTCCATAGCATCCATTTCAACATGGAAGTAGGCCCCTTAACTGCATTTTGTGAGAGCTTTGAATCAAACTGAAACCTCTGTTTACTTGCTTCAGTATGTCAGGACTTCAGGAAAATAAGTAGGACGATTGCATTTCACTGCAGGAGACTCAGAAGCACCCACGTATAGCATCCACTCCCAATTTTCACATGGGTCAGAAGCAATCTTGATCAATCCACTAGAGAGAATTTGGAAGTTGGTCTGATGCCATTTTGAAAAAAAAACTTAGGAAGAGAAACTCTGTGCATAAGAAGTCTAACAAGTGAACCAGAAATGTGGGATTCACTGAGTCATCTTTCTGGAAAGAACTGTGTACAACAGCAGCAGCATCTCTCCTTATGTAAGATCAGTTTGGCTAGCAGCCAGACCAAGGAGAGATGCAGAAGAAAACTTAAAGGGAAAAACCAGGGGCCAGGGGCAGGCTTGAGCGGCCAAGTGGGACTGGGGGTGTGGCTGGAAGTTAGTGGCATTGGCTCGTTAGGTTGCCAAGTGTTGCATTTTTTGGTAAGCCGACTACCCAGCTTCTTTACAGATGTATCCATATACTTGCATTTCACAAACCCAAGCAGAACTCAGGTCTTGTGACAAAAAAATGCATTTGAAAATACACACCGGAAGCCTAATCTCATCTCAGCATTATATGAGAAGAAATCTTTTCCTGGAAATCAATATTATAGCAGTCTTCCCGGGTGTTTTTCCCCTGTTCTTCCTCTTTTCTGTTTGTTGTGAGCGTTCTGTCTTTTCAGGACTTTTCACAGGCGTAACACAGCATTCAACCTCAGAGCAATTTTATGTAAAATGCTGATAAGTACGTGTTTATACTTCCCAGGCAAATTTTAGCACTAGTACTGTGCAGTTTTACAATAAACAAACATTTAATGTCCACAGGGAACATTGTACCGAGTATAAAAAGCGTAAAGAGCATTTGAAAGACTGGAGCTGTCTTTAAAAAAGGATCCTATTATACAGTAAATCTACTGCTGTTCCTCATACAGACTTCCCCACCGTCTTCATATTATATATATGTTATAGCTATATGGAGCATAGATTATATTATAGATATATACATACAGATATATACATATTTTATATATATACACACACACACACACATTATATATAGTATAATATGTGTGTGTATATATATACATAATATGTATATATGTTTAATATAATCTCTATATATAGATTAATATATATATGTATATATATGCATATATATGTATATATATACATGCATGCGCATATATGTATATATATAATATACATATATAATATGTGTGTGCATATATATACATAAATATGTATATATGTATAATATAATCTCTCTCTCTAATATATATATATATATATATATATATTAATATAAGGTTTCAACATAGCATTTAAAAGCCTATTCTTTAGTGCATTCAGCCAAACACGTTCCTCTCCGCTGTTTGTTATGAGGTGGTCTCTCAATTATTTTAGAGTGACTACCACATGTCACCCAGACTCCTTAGAGCTTGGGAAGAAAGGCCGTGCCTTAGTCCTTTCAAAACAATTCAGAGTCCAGTCAAAAAAAAAAAAAGAAAGAAAAGAAAAATTGCAGGTCTCCCCAGCTAGCATCTTTCCTGCCTTTGAGTTAAGAAATGACTGGTGTCCTTTATTGCTGGTGGACCACAAGTCCATCGTATCCAAAGCAGCACAGGTTAAGATCAACACATAAAATTCAGTGCTTTGAGTTTCTATAAGACCTGATCTCTGAAGACCCCTACGGCCTGATCTCTGAAGACCCCTACGGCCAGCTATGTCATGTAAGATTATATAAGCCCCCAGCTCATTCTAGTCTTTCATCATTTTCTTGCTCACTCTGAGATAGAAAAGCATGGTAATGCAGCTATATAATAGTTTACAGTAAATTCAGTAGGGTATCTAGCCTCCACTGGTGGTATTTTCTCAACCCTCACACATCTCTCCCACAAGACACACCATAGTTACCCTCATGGAAAGCTTCCCTGTTAAGTAAAGGTGGAATAGCATTCACCTGTATCCGGGGTGATGCCCTCACAGCAGACACATTTTGGTCCAGCAACTGAGTCAACAGAGATGTCTTCTGATTTTAGATCCTCCTCCCCATGTTCTGATTGGCTCAGGTCTTGGAGATGTGACCTCCCTGGCAGCTTGTCCTAAAGAATAACTTCCTTTACAGCCCCAGAAACAGCTGCTGAATATGTGTAGTGACTGCCACACTTTATTTTGTAGATATTTCTGGATCCTCCTCTCAGATTTTATACACCCTGTACCCTCCCTGACTGCAGACACATGGTGTATTCCAGCTCAAGTCATATCCCTTCCTGAATACCTCTGTCCTTCCCTTTGGGCCAAATTGTGCAGTACAATGCATACAGGTTGCAAATGCTGTACAGCAGAGTGCTGTTGACTCTGTGAGTCGTGTCAGGTGGCAGAGCCTCCATCTCCTTTGTAAATGAACCCCACTGAAAAGGCATTAGGCGGGGGTCAGCAACCCCTGGCACGTGTGCCAGAGCATGGGATGTGAAGCCATTTTACTCAGCGTGGCCTGGGCTGCTGACAGCAGGGGGTGGGGAGGCTTCAAGCAGCTGCGTTGGGATCTGTGGCAGGCAGCCAGAAAGCTGTAAGGCACTGCACTGGGGTCTACAGAGCCCTGGCCTGGCTCATGGCCGGTGGTGGGCACACACACGCCGTGGAGCAGATGGTGGGGAAAGGGCAGGGGCTGCACTGCCACAAGGATTAGGACCCCTCACAGGTCCCTTGCCATCTGCCCCTGGCACACCAGCATCTTACAAGTCAAGGGCACAGGGTTTTTTGACACGCTCCCCAAAACATTGCTGAGCCCTGCATTACACTGTGTCCGGTGGAAAGACATGAATTTGTCTTCAGCCAGAAAAACCCACTTAGCTGGATTTTGAATCTCACAACATGTCAATGAGCCCCGGTCCTGGAACTCAGTCATTTCACCAGGTCCAACGGAAAATACCAATTCCATTGAGTTTGGTAGAAATACACCCGTCTAAATCCATACTGGGAGCACAGTTTGTCCCAATAACTTCATTAATAGGTTGATGGCCCAAAGTCAACCTAAACTCCCTTTTTAATACAGGACTTCAGCCCATGCTTAACACTTGAATACCCATACTGAAAGTTATGTAGCTGTATAAGCTCTTTGCTGATTCAGAGCCTAAATAGAAAGAAAACTCAAAGTATTAATGAAGTTATTGGGCCAAACTGTGTTCCCAGTATCAATTTGGACTGGTGTATTTCTACCTAACCCAATGGAGTTAGTGATTTACTTTGGCATCATCAGAAACAAAGGTCTCTGTGCAAATACAAACCATTATCATTATTCTTGAGTTCTAGTTTGCATTTGTGGTCTTCTGGGAGGCACCACTGAAGGAAGAGTAGAAAGGCTAGGTGTCCTCGTGGAGAGAGAGCCAGATGCACCAGGAGCACAATCATAGAAAGATAGGGCTGGAAGTGACCTCAAGAGGCCATCTAGTCCAACGCCCTGTTCAAGGAAGGATTATCTTTGCCTGACACATCCCAGATAAATATTTGACAAACCTGTACTTAAAATCTTCCTATGGCAGAGAGTCAACGATCTCTGTAGGGTAGGGTTTGGCAACATATGGCCTGCGAGGTGGATCTAGCCCACAGAGCCAGTGGGCTTTGTCTGTGTCAGCAGTGGAGGGGCGCTGGTAGTGGTCTGGTAGCAGGGGCCAGGTCCAGGTGACAAGGAGCTGCGCCCACATTGCAGCAGGAGGAGTGGGGAGAAGAGGCAGTGGTGGCAGGAATTGGGTGGGAAGACCAGACCACTTCCAAACTGATCCAGGTTGTTCCAGCTCATAGCTCTGAAAAGTTGCTGCCTGCTTCTCTAGGTAACTCGCACTGGTGTTTGACTACCCTCATTGTGAGCAAGTTAGAGAAGTTGACCATTTAAAGGTTAATAAATTGAGAAGGAAATGGGCAGAACAGATGAGCCAGTTCAGCCCAGTTTGGAGTCACTTGGAGTCTTTGTTGGACTTGGAGTCACTTGGAGCCATTTCACAATGGCCTCTGCTGATGCTTTGGTTGCGGCTTTCAGCTCGTCTTAGAAAGACGCCAAGCAGAGCAAGGCTGTTGAGATCTCAGACCATCACAGGAAGGTTTTAACACTGACAGCCTTTTTCACTGAAATGTTTGGATTCAGTCAGAATCATCGTTTTTGATGCTGCAATTTACTCGCCTCAGTTTTTCCTTCTCACTTTCGCTCAAATTCCCCTGGGAGGGCTAAAGAAAAAATTCTGCTGTCAGCCATTTATTCTCGCTCAAATGACCTCAGTTATAACTGTAATGAGCCTGTTTTCCTCAGGGGAGGGTGGTGTGCCATTCTGTTGCAGAGACAATATGTTCCAGGGGGCTTTAATGTGCTAGTGGTATAACGGCATGGCTCTTCAAGGCCATCAGACAGCTATACGCTCTCTAGGGCTGGGAGATCTGTTTTCAGGGGCTGCTGTACAATGTGCAGCTGAAGAGAGGAGTGAAGTTAGAGACTGCAATGGTGTGAGTGCTCTGCTAATGAAACAGCCCTGCTGGGTTTCAGTGGTTTGACACCAAGGTGATGGGCAGAGTTACAGGTATGCGCTTTCAAACAAGTTGTTAAGTTCTTGCTCATTCACACAGACAAACAGAGTAAAGCGGTATGGAGAGGCAGATAAACAGGCAGAAAAACAGACAGACACTTTTTTTCCCCTTCCTTCTTTAGAACATTATTATAAAAATATTGAAAGCAAAAAAGTAGGAAGTATATGTGGCCCCTCAAGGAGCTGGGCATGAAATCATTCATCCACCAATCTTGTATCATAAGCAGAAAATTGAAACTCCTTCCCCTTACACCCTTCACAGAATCACATTTTTTGGACTAGCTGGACATTTGCCACTGTACCGAGTGCCCCCGTGGTGGCCCGGCGTGACACAAATTCGTGTGTGTTCTGTTGTTCGGACTCCGAGGGGATACACCTCCAGTCCAGAAACTGGAAGAGTTGGGAGAGAGTCATGAGCCCCTGAGAACTGGTTCCTGCAGCTCTTTAGGGGTGCCATGTTGGCTTGGGATGGCAAGAAACTGGCTAAGAAGATCACAGTCCCCTTGGCTGTTGTGCGGCATAGAGAAAATGCACACACTTTGGTAGAAATCTAAGTCCAGTGTGCCAAAAAGGGGACTGAGGGTGGCAAAGAGGTCCTCTACTGCTGTGTCAGGGGCAGTTAAGGAAGGCACAGAAGAGGATCTCTCAGAAATGGCAGGCCACCCATGCCATTGGGTCTGAGTAATGGACACAAGTGCTGTTGGCCATGGAGCTGCCACCACTAGGGGTTGCCAGTCCTCTTGCAAATGGCCAGCATATACAGGGTGCACCAGGCTGGGTAGGTCCGTTCTGGCACTGCTGCCACTAGGTACTACCTCCGTGTTATGTCGGGGTAAGCAGCAAGGAGATGGGTGCGGTATACCCAGATTGTCCGTGTGTGCAGCAGTTTTCCAGGCAGGGTCTCCCATCACTGCTCTCACTGGGCACAGGGAAGGATAGCAGTATACCTGGCTTTCCTCTCTCATTGCTGTCTACTGCTGGAGTGACAGGCAGCAATGAAAATAGCGTATCGGTGAGATGCTGTCAGAGAGGGCTTGTCATGCATGGAGGAGGTCCTCCAGGGCATCAACAGTGTCCACTGGGAAGACAACCTTCACTTCTGCTAAGCAATGGCATGACGTCCCAGTCCCAGCTAGACAGACAGAGAGAGCAAACACAGAAATAAAATAGGGCAGTGGATTTAAAGCCCAGTTAGACAGTTGCAAAGAACCCTTGTAACAGAGAGACAGAGCTCACTGGTAAGGTAAGATATCATCAGTAATCACTCAATGGGATTGCTGTTGTATATTATGATTTCTACTGTGGTAGCACCTTGGGCACTCAGGCATTGCCCAGGACCCATGGTACCAGGCATTGTTCAAATGTATGAGACTCTCATTGTTTCAAGTCATTTTAATATGTCATCCCTTCCCCTGGCTTTCATTACTACCACCTTTCCCTGCCATTCAAAATGCTGCTGGAAAGATCATTTTCTGTTTTCATCAGTTGCCCTTCTTTTAATGTCCCTGCATGGCCCCCTCTTCTCCCCTCATGCTGAGACAACTGCTTATCACATTGACTCCAATTCATAGATTCATAGATGTTAGGGGCTGGAAGGGACCTTACAAGATCATCGGGTCCAGCCCCCTTACTTCCTTTGTACCTTCGTGCCTCCATCTGCTTCTGCCCATGTGTTGCCTCTTGCCTTATACTTGTCTTATATTGGCACACGGACCATATTTTTGCTTTGTGCTTGTACAGCACCTAACGCAGTGATGCTTCAAAGGCTTTGGCAACACAAATGATAAACAATGGCAACAAGACATCCTCCCCACCCCTGGTCTGTAACAAGCTTTCCTTTGATTTCCGATTGTAACACCTGCATATTTAGAGCCCAGATCTGCAGATGGGAAGTGAGACTAGAGAAGGCAGTGAGAATACTCTTGGGGCATGTGTACACCATGAGGGCCATGTGTTTTGGCTGGGCTGTTCCCAGCCATTCCTCTCTCAGTCGGGAAGTGTGGTGATGAAGAAGCTCAGCAGCATCTTTCAGCAGCCACGCATGAGTCCTTGGTCTGTGGTGAGCATGAGAAGGGTTTCTGTGGATGTCACTTGAACAGCCACACTGACACGCGTCTGGGTTCACGGCATGAATATGATGGAAATGCTTGGGCATGGCCTGACTGAGGCACATCACTGATTCAACGTAGACATGATGGTACTGTAGTTACCGACTGTAGAGGAGGCATGCGCAGCTGCAGAGGACCTGTCAGGGATGCAACTACAAACATCACTAACCCCGCCGTGGAAGTGGAGCAAGTGATCTCACATTTACTGCAGAGTAAGACCATCCTCATGGGTCGTAAGCAGGGAATAGCTGTATGTCCACCGCCAGCTTACCTTGTGCTACCTAGTTCGTGTGCCTGTGCCCTTAGACCTGAAGGGGCTGAAAATGAGGCTTTTAAAGCTCAGCTGTTTCTGAGTTGCTTCTGAAGGCATCTTATGAAATACTTTCATACTAGGCCAGCCGCACTTGCCTAACGGGAAAATGACCAAACCAATTTTACTCAAATGAAAACCAGAAATAGATAACCTTTGGTTTGCAGTCAAGCCCAAAATGTTCCTCCCAATAGCAAGGGTTTTGTTTCTGATTTTTTGTGTGGTTTGTGTGCTGTGTTTCTTAAGGCAATTGAGGTTAGGCCCAATTCTGATACCCAGATTTGCACTGGGCTGTATTCCATTACGTTTGAGCCATCTCTGTGTAGACCGAGTTGCCTATAAGCCAGAGTAAGGTTATGAGAATCCAGCGCTATGAAAACTGGGCTGTAACCTTAACTGTGACTATTGCAGCACCCTGTCGGATCTCCATGGCAACCTTGTACGTCATTCCAGAACGCCATTTGGCCATAGAGGCAGCTTCTCGCATAAGTTTTTTTGTACATTTTAACTCTCAGCTGAAGCTAAGTAGGTCAAATTATGCCCTGCATACATTCCACTGCTTAAGAGTTGAATGCAACTGGGGAGAAGAAGAGACAGAGAAGAAAAAGGAGCCACATATGACAGATGGCACTCGTGTTTCTTAATACACACAAAGGCAGTGTTTTTTAAAGTGCTGAGCTAACCAAGGGTGCAGACAGGTACCCACCCGGTGATTTTTTTTTTCAAAAGGGTTTTGGTATCTTACACCCACTGAGTTTCTTGGAAACCCATCTAGGGTCCACATCCCTAATGATACTTAGGCATCAACTCTCACAGGCATCAGCCTCTGTAGGCACTTAAATGGCTTTAACATTTGGCCCTTATATGCTATGCTGAGGGCTTTTAAAAGGTCTAGGTAGAATAAGACCTGGATTAAAATGTACTGCGCATCAAGTGCTGACAGTGCATTTGCAGACATGGGTCCTGGCATTGCAAACCCTTTCCTTTGACAGTGGCCAATTCTACATGAGATGCTTACAACTCAGTAGCTCATTACTATGGTGCAGTAGGTCATTAGTATCGTGCAGTAGCATTGCAGGGCACAATCTGTGATGCGACACTACTGCGCTGTAGTAACGAGTTACTGCTCAGTAGTAATGTGCAGTAATGTGGGTAACTCTGCAGTCATTTAGTACTTGCTCATGCAAGTACTAAACGGCTGCGCGGTAACAACTGCCCAGTCAGGCCAGTGAGTGGTACTATTCATGGTACCAATGTTTCCAGAATAACATCCAGAGGCTTGCTCCTGTCTCCTCTGAAGAGAAGTGGGAGCTTCCTATTGCTCTTTGGCACAGGAGTGTGCAGTGCTCGTCACAAGGAAGGTGTAGCCCAACGCAGACACAGCAAACGATTCTGCCCCTGGGGGCTGGGGCGATGTAGTTATGATGGTGCATGCGCAGCTGGTGCTAGAAGTGGGATTCACAAAAGAAAGAGAGGCACCTAGGTTTTGTACTTTTTGAACGGGAAGAGTTAGGTGTCTAGCAGTGGGATTCTTGGTGCTCAGTAAGCTGCAGAGGGGGTGTATCTGAAACCCCGTCTCTCTCTCCAGGATCTTCGCACCTGCCTACAGGTTTCTGCTTTTGCAAGACTGGAATTCCAGCCTGAAACCGGCACCGGACTGAGGGTCATCCCCATGGGTATAGGCAACCGGTTCGTCATCAGTGATATTGGGGCTCTAGCTACCGTCAAACTAGTAGAGAAATGGCCAGTGCACTTGCTGAAGAAATGGGAAGACTGGATTCAGTTTCTCTCTCAGCCTAAGTGGGTTCAAGCCCTCATTTGCCAGGGAGGACTCTAACCACCAGACTCTAGGTAAAGCTGGGAGGGGAAAGGGCCACTCTGACTGTGCAGCCAAGAGTGCAAATCGTGGGGCCGGAGGACAGCAAGACAGAGGAAGCCTGACAGTCCCCTAATGATGGGGACACTCCTCCAGGGGACAGGTGAGACCTGGATTCTGGCCGCCTGCCTGGAGCTGCGTATTCCCTTTTTATTAGCGAGTCATTGACTAAAGAGCATCAGAAGCAGAAGAGAAGTACGAAGAAAGCTCCATTACTTATGCTGTCAGTAATAGGGGGGAGAGTGTGATCAACAAACCCTGGAGTCATTTTAGCTCAAACCCTGTGGTCAGAGCGCCCCGGGGGGAACTTGCACCCACATGGATCCCACAGTGTTCAAAAGACCCTCTCGGCAGATCTGATCGTTGCCTCCTTGAGTGCTTGCAGTACTGAGGAAAATGTCAGCGATGCAGCCGAACGATTCCAAGTCTGAAAGAATCTCTTATAGTTTGGCTTCCCACCAGACAAATTATGTAATTTATTATGATGACAAGTAATTGTCCAAATATTTATTTAAAGGGCAGTTTAAACTCTTTGATTTATATTCATGAGTAATTAAGCAGATAGGCTCTGCGCTCCACATATATTTCTCCCTGGCACTGTAGTTAATCTAAGCTTCAGTGCAGATCCTAAAGATGTCTTCCTTATCCCCTCTCTCCCCAACAAGCCCCTCATCCCCAGGGAATAACAATTATCTGATGCGTGACAGTGGATAGATAATTGGGACAGTGCAGTCTTATACTTCCTTATGGCATTTTGTTATCTCACCGAAGCAGGCGATGCAATGTATTTGTTACCAGAGGACCTGAATTCAGTTTGTCAGCTGGGGATAAATATGTAGCAATGACTATTTTTTGTGATGGTGATTAAGGATGTCTGCCTGTCAGCTTGTGTTTGTGCTGGCTGGTATGGCTGTCCAAGACCACTGATGACAAGTGTGTAGCAGCTACTGTTGTGCATGCAGTTGCTGGACCTGAGGTCCTGTTTGGTAAGCAGTAAGCTCCAGTTTTTTCACACACTGTATAGAAGGGGAAGAAGCCCTTTCTTCATGAATGCTTTGTCTCGGAAGAAATAAAATCTGTGCTCCCCACACCCAGGTTGGCATGTGTTGGCTAAGCCAACACTTGTGGCCACTGAGTCACGCTATCAGCACAAGAAACTAATCCCTCTAAGTCACCTGGCCAGCTTTTCAGTGCTGAATGCGAAGGAAACATGCCTTCCTGCCCCCTACTGAGCTCAGCACACTCTGAGGCATGTGAGCTGATTATTCTTATCTCATTATGCTCAACACCAGCTGGTAAGACCCACGGACTTACAGAAGGCAGAAAGCAACTGTCAATGGAAATTGGAAGTGACACGAAAAGAAGAGATGTCACAAGTGCATCTGTGGCAATTTGGGTACCAACCTATGTATGCACTGTAAGACAGTGGGCATCCCACCCACTCCGCTATTACTGTTTCCCAGAGAGCTAAGCCTTGAGCCGGCTGTGTGCAAACGGATGGTGCGTTTTGGATCAAACAGGAAAACAACTCTGTCGCGGGATTCTTAGAGTTTCTTTCCAAGCCCATTGAAAGCCACAAGGAACCTTCAGTGAACTTAAAATAGGACTTTTAAAGAGCAGTTACACTCTGAGATAACGACTCCCTAAACATGGAGTTCAGCATTTCTGGCTGCCTTCAGCTTCTGGGCTTTGTTTACAGAAGTTAAAGAGGACAGACATTTCTTATAATTATCCCGAAAATCAAATCGTGTTCTTTGCAGCTCTCCCGTTATCACCACTTGTATAGCTCTAGCTAGCAAGTCACTGCAGTCCATAGCATCCTTTAGAAAGGGGGTGATATGGGAGAGGCCAGTAACAAATGCATGGATCGGAAGGACAGGATGATCATCTAGGTCTCTCTTCCTACGTGACTTAGGCCTGAGAATTTTACCCAGAGATCCTGCAGTGGAGGGAACGATCCTTTTTCAGAGGGAGGATCCTACAGAAAATCCAGAGCTGACAGTTCAATCCCCTGTTGCCGTGCCGGGGTGCAGTGAGTGGCTAGAGAGAATGTACACTCACCTAAAGCAAATCAGTATTGCCAGATGACCTACAAAATGTGTCTGATGGGTCTGGATGCAAGATTGATGTGTTCCTCCTCATCCAGTGGTTGCTGCCCGTGGTGAGGGGAAAGCAGGGACAATCGAGGGGGTAGCGGGAGTGGGGAGTAGGAGGGGTTATTCATGACTGAGGAATGCTTCAGCGAGCTCTGTTTCTGAGTCCCATCTGCACACAGAAAACTCTGCTCAGCTTCTGGCTGATGGGGACCCCCCCCCCCAAACAGAAAACCAAACTAGAGACAGAACATTTCAAATAAGGAGCTATTAGACCCGCAGGTTTGGCATCACGGGACCCTTGCTCTGCCAAGTCCTACAGATGCTGATAACTGAGTTTTCAGAAGTCATCTCCTTCCTTATGGTTCATATAAAGAATTGTACAGTCTTATATGGGGAAGGCAAATTCTTTCCTGACCACAGCTGTGGTCAGCATATACCCTGAAGCGTGTGAACCGATTATTTCGAATTGTGAAAGACTGATTATTTTGAGCTGTGTCTTGTTATGGCTCATGAAAAATCGCCCCTAAGGTTTGCTTACTTTGTAAACTGGATAGCTAGGTGATAATCCATTCAAAGACGGTTATGGGTTCATTGAGTGACTTGGGAAGAACAGTAAGAATTAGGGGGAAAAGTCTCACCAGCTACAGGAGGACTATAGGTTTTTCCCCCCCTGTTGAACACTGCTAATAGATGTCAAAAGCAGTTCAGTGCAAAGAAATAAGTATGACTCCTGAAACCCAGAATTAAGAGGAATATTTTTGCAAATGATAGTGTCACAGATGGGCTAGGCAGGAGATTTGCAAATCATTGTAGACAAGTCCTCTGAGGCTTCAAGTCACTGTGCAGCTGCTGTGAAGTAGGTGACTAGAATGTGAGGCACCATGTCTAAAATGGCAATGTATCACTAGGAGAGATGATCCTTCCTCGGCCTATTTTACATGGCAGAGGTAGAGCCTTACCCAGGGCAGCATAGTGTATTTTACTGCCTGTCCTAAATTCTCTCTCCTCTGAGGCAGTTACATTTTCATGTGAATCGCATTAAGTACCAGAAAAAAGAGAGACAGTAGTTCCAGAAAATTATTGCACTCTGGACAGCCAGAAAGCACGATTATTCTTGGAAACAGGTTTTTGAAAATAACAGCGAGCAGGCCAGGGTCAGTCCTAAGCACTGTGATTAGATAATATAAGCTTCTATGCATTTTTTGCGCTGGACCCAACGGGAGTTGTACTTAAGTGCAGAGTTTAAGAATGAGCTCATGATTTCCTGGAGGATATTTCTTATTTCCTTAATTAGATTGGGCAGAGGGGTTCATTTTGATTACTTTTCAGCCAGGTTTTTTTGTCCCTTTGCTCAGATCCTGTGAAACATCCTTGCATGGCTCACTGCAAATCCACCTCGACACATTGGAGCCAACTCTCCTGAAGCTGTCACTGAACCTTAAAATGTCGCTATTCCAAAATTATATGCTCTAAAAATAGAGGAAAAGCTTAAGAGGTCTGAAATTGACTTCGACAAGTTTAATTAATCATTGTGGTTTTACAAAGGAAGCAGCTCGCTCTTCTGTTGTAGCAGAGAAGGCACTTGGATGCAGATCCTCACACACCGAGGGCTTGTCCAGAGATGTCAGCGGCCTGAGCAAGAACAATCCTCCCTCCATTTGGTCTCATGCTATTCTGAAGACACATAGAGGAGGAGATTTGAACATAGCCCATGTGATCTTTGTCCAGGGGGTCTCCAACATGATCCAATCCCAGTGTAGTCAATGCAGAAATTGTCCCTGGGTTTACTAGGCTTTGGAGAACCACAGAAGATCTTTAAAGAAATCTTTACACAAGGGGTCTGCTTGGAGTACATCATGGGTGACTGGTGCCTCCTGAGTCAGGGGGGGCACTTGCCCCCCCAATGACCAATGAGCAACTGGGGGGCATGTCCCCTCACGGCCGATCATGCCAACTGGGGCAGGGGGTTCCCCTGTAGCCAATCGTGCTGATCCAATAGCACTGCCAGATTGGCATGATTGGCTGGGGGGAAACTCCCTGCTCCCAGTTGTTATGATTGGCTGCTGGGATCACTTCTCCTGGCACCCCCATTCCCTGGCCGGGGCTCTCATGGGGAGCACCAGCACTCTTGCCTGCCCCTCTGCCCCCCTGCCCATTGCCTAAGTGGGGAATGCTGCTGTCAGGGAGTTTCATAGTTTCGTAGCAGTTTGGGATCAGAAGGAACCTAAATAGATCTAGTCTGACCCCCAGCCACTGGCAGGAGCACACGCTCTGGGATCACACGACCCCAGACAGGTGTTCATCCAACCTCTTTTTGAATTTACCCAAAGTAGGAGCGAGGACCACTTCCCTAGGAAGTTGGTTCCAAATCCTAGCCACCTTAACAGTGAAATAATGTCTCCTAATCTCTAACCTGAACTTATTCTCCAGCAGCTTCTAGCCATTGTTCCTCATCACCCCAGGTACTACTGGGAGGAATAGGGCCCTTCCTATTTGCTGCTGATCTGCCCTAATGAGTTTGTAGGCACTCTCGTGGGTGCAAGTGCACTCTTGTGCACCCCTTATATGTCGCCACTGGAGTACACTGTTCGAGTCTTAAAGCTAAACACGTGCAATAGTCTGCAGGAACAGAATTATATGAATGATTAAGGCAAATAATTCTCATTAAGAGGAGTCTGATGCAGCTGACAAATCCTGACACCCCAGCAGGTCCTTGGTTGGTGCTTCTAAGCCAATAATTTATGGCAGACCTTATTGGACAACCAGTCAGCTTATCAATCACATTGTGAGCACCGGGCTCTGGATCCTATCAGATGCAGCAGGGCAGTGACAGTCTCTCTTGCTCCCCCATAACTCCCATGGCCACCCTGACCTTTCTAGAGGTTACCTATGGAAGTGGTTCTCAGTGTTTTAGGATTCAAGGCCCCTCTTTGAAAATAGCAGGTCTTAGATTTCACTCATTTTTTGACTATTATAGAAATAGCAGAGCAATTCTTATGGTGCAAAGAACTCAGCCAGACCATAGCAGGGACATTTTTTTGACACTATGGATTCCTATTTGAAATCTCTGTGAGTCATGCGTAGATGTTTGCATACCTAATGGTGCTAATATTGCACAGCACTTCCTAGTGCCCTTAAGAGGATTTCAGGCACTTCAGGGTGCTGCCGCACCGTAATTAAGAGTCACTGACCTAGAGGAATGCAGCATTCAATTCTGCCCATATTCATGGCAGTTCAAGAGGGACCATTACAATTTATCAATCACATCTAACTTAAATGAAATTATTGATGTGAAAATAGTCAGAAGTCCTCCTGAGGTTGCATAGATCATTAGACAAGTGTGGTTAAGGCAGTCTGTAAGGATGGTAGGAACCACAGGGTAGGAAGCAGAGTTACCATGCTGTGTGGTATGGGGGGACGGGGGAGGGCTGTGCACATTTGGCCTAAGAAGCCATGTAGACAAAGTCAGACTTACATGGGTAAGTTTCAAATTAAGTAAAGAGTTGAATGTTAATTAAAAGTGCCCAGTATTCAATAAAGATATTATACATACCAGTTTTGTTGCCAAGGGCAGACAAGACATTGATATGACTAACATCACAACTAGTCAGCTTTGCCTCCTCATCTCCCCCTAATTTGTACTCTTTTATAGTTAACTAGGACCTATTTGGCCTGACTCTATAGTAAGGCTGTAGATGCAGATGTATAGGCCTTATCTGCTCATCCAGCACATCCCAGGAGACCCCAGAAATGCAGGTAAAACAGTCACTCAAAAGTTGGAACCATGTTTTGCCAAATTCCAGCACGTGGCTTAGGATTTATGGCCCCAAATTCAGCATTTGCCTAATGATCAGTTATGTAAAAGTACAAACTACACGTACTTAAATATTTTGCTGAATCAGGACCTACCAGATGGATATCAATATCTGCAATCCCCTCCAAATCAGAAATTCAAAACAATCTACTCCCAAGTGTGCCATACAAGCAAACCCTATTAGGCTCCATCTGGCCTCCGTTACTGTAGCAAAGGGGGAATTTTATCATCTTACAACATATCTGGGAGGGAGGCAGAAGGCAGGGCATCTTAGAGACTAACTTGTTTAGTGAGGCATAAGCTTTTGTAGGTGACAGTCTACTTCATCAGATGTTACTTGTGGGACAGGGATGTTCTATTTCCCCTGTTTTACAAAACTGAAGCACAGAGTGACTACACAGTAGACTATGTTCAAGAGGAGGGATAGACAGTGTCATCACCATCAATATGCCTTCCTCCAACTAGCTTTCATTTGGTGGGGAGAACTCAACCTTGGAGATAGGGACATAGTTCTGACTCTTTAGGAAAGGAGGCAATTAAATCTGAGTTTCACCTACTTCCTAGCTGAGTGTGCTCAGCTAGGAAGTACTATACACATGGAGATACTATACAACAGGAAGCAAGTGGCAGCACCACTTAGTCCACCTGTGTGTTGAAAGAAAGTGGCAGTTGCCAGGGCAAGTTATGCAGGGCATGATCCGATTCAGTAGGCCACTGACAGGCATTTTCAAAGCTGGCTTGCTAGACAGAGCTCTGCTGGTGAGACCGGTGGAAGAACGCTGACCTTATGAACCTTGATGGGCCTTGCATGGAGATACTCATGACAGAGCTGAGCAGTTGGGCTGTGCATAATGGCACCATTCTGTTTTGACCAGTGTTTTGACGATTTGATGGCACAGCATTAGATTTTGAATTTTGTTTCAATTCGAAACAGCTGTTCTGTTTTGTTCCATCGAAACAAGGTCAAAACGGCAAAACTGTTTTGATGTTTCGCCCATAGGATATAATGGGCAAGGACAAAACAGCCTGTAACTGTGTCATTTCTGGCTTGATTTGAATGAAAATTGCAGGAAAGGTATCCCCTTCTGAGGGCATGAAACCTGCCAAGGTTCAAGGAGTTAAGTCTAGGGGGGTTGGGAAACCTGCTCCCCCAAGTTTTGAAAGCAAAATTTGTGTCATGTGTATGTGTTAAGCCACAGTGGGGTCAAAACTGGAGGCATGCCAGCCCCTGTGGAGGCCACAAGGCCTGCCACGTTTCAAGGAGATAGGTGCAGGGGCTTGGGGGAAACTATCTCAAGCTGTGGACTAGCTAGCTACTGTGTTATGCAATCAATCATGATTCACTCAGGGACCAGCTCAATACATAGTAGTTTTGCCTGTTACCAGACGTCCTCAACAATTTGTGAGAAAATATAAAGGATTTCCTTGTATAATGTAACTCTCTGTGGGGTTCCAGGGTTACATATGTAAGATTTTGCACACTGCGAAGTTGGGCTGTAAACAATGTGCAATTGCATTAGGATGAACTAACAGCTGCTTCCAGTGTGTACCAGGGTTTAGCCTAGGGCTCATGCTAATAGCTGAGTTGCAAACCCCTGAACAATAATGTTTATAATGGAAATGGAGACTGGCCCCTAATGACCAATGGTGCTACTATAGTGATGATGATAAACTGGAAGCTTGTCTCTGAGTTGCAGATTGAAGCAGGATGGTAAGGCAGGTAATTTGTGGTGCTTAAGCTAGACTTTACCCTAGGGTTAGCATGGAGGAAGCTGGTCCTAAAAGCTGAGGTTATGGAAATACCTTCTGCCGTGTTTCCATGTGATAACGTGCTGACATTCTGCATGCACAGAGCAGGCGGAGTAGGAAGGACTCTTCTCAGCTTCATCCAGTGACATTTGCTGCCTTGCAGATCAATCTTCCCCCACAGCATTCAATCACAATTAAGCACCAGTGTCCTGGGCCAAACACTTACTGGTCCTGGGTATATGCAGACAGCGCACTGAAATGCACTGCTTCTCTGGGTGCCGGTCTTGTCTTAAAAGCTGTTTGCAAATTAAGCCTTACATGTCTCCCATTTGCAGTTCTTGGTGATTACTACAATGTTTTAAGATAGGACTTTTAAGGGGAGCAAGGCTGGTCTGTGGTGTAATGCAGAATGTATTCAAGGCCAGGTCGGATGAGTCACTGGCAAAACTGATATGCTGTAAAATCATAGTTTTAGAGAAAAAAAGTACAGCTGGACTATGACGACTGTCCCTTCACAGAGGCTGCTCTCAGTTGCACCTGAGCAGCCCCCCAGACTACTGTAAATGCTCCAGGGCATTCCTTTCCCACAGCTTTGCTCCCTTCAAAGCTGTCATTTCAGGCACCAGCTCTGGAGCAGCTTTCAAATGGGTCATTGTAGACTTTTTTGGGAAAGCAGGGCCTAGCAGCCAGGCCTGCAGTAGTTTCCACTCCCCGCCCCAAGACAGACACAGTTGCACAAGCACCCATGTCACAAGTTTTGCCTGTCAGCAGCTAGAGTTGCAGGGCCCAGAACCCAGACTCCCCCCTGCACCGATCTCCTTGACAGCTGGCAGCTTCGCCGTCTCAGCAGGGGCTACCATCCCTGCGGCTTTCACCCCGCTGCGCCTGAACACGCAGTGTCACCCATGTCATGAGTTTTGCTTATCTGCAGCTTGAGGTATAGTTTCCCCCTAACCCCTGCACCTATCTCCTTGAACCTTAGCAGGCTTTGTGGCCTCAGCAGGGACTAGTATGCCTTCAGTTTTAACACATACACATGACATAAGTATTGCTTTCAAAAATTTGGGGTGCAGGTTCCCCAACCCCCCTGCACCTATCTTCTTAAACCTTGGCAGGCTTCATGCCCTCAGAAGGGGTTATCATGCCTGCAAGTTTCATTCAAATCAAGCCAGAACTGACAAAGTTACAGGCTGTTTTGTCCTTCCCCATTATAGCCTATGGGCGAAACATTGAAACAGCGTCAAAACAGCGAAACGTTTTGATTTGCCTCGTTTTGTTTCAAGGCTGTTTTGACCATATCTGTTCCATTTTGAATTTGGTGTTTCAAACTCAAAATGGGTTGAAACAGCGTTGAAACAAAACTGGTGGCAAAATTTTGCACAGCTCTACTTAGGAGCTGAGTGTTCGAGGTGCTTCTGGGCTTGCACGGGAACGGAACTGTAAGTGCCCAGCCAGCTTTAATGTTAAAAACCAAGGTTTCTATACGAACTTTTCAGGAGCTGAATTTTGGACTAATGCTCCTAAATTCCACCTTGTCCCGCTTTCAGTCCCTGAGTGAGGTTACATGAGTCATCTGTGTAGAGCTGGAACTTCTCCCTGGTCCTTGCAGTGCCACCCTACCTACCCCATCCTCCTCTTTAACAGAGCACGTGGTGAAATACTTCCATGGCTGAACTGTCATCCCCCAAAAAACTGAATTTCTAATGGAAATGCTGACAGCCCCTCCATTTTGATAGTGCTGCTGGGTGCCACAGTAATCAGTCAGTGTATATTCAGTGTACGGATAACGGATAATGTGAGATTTAGAACAAAGCCATAACTCAATAAAGGGGGTTTTGGCTGATATCATGAACCACAGCAGCGAAGCCTGATTGATCGATGACACCATTAGGACACTGAGATGGAATTACAAGCCTGGTAATTTATCAGTCCCCTGTCTCATCATCTTTGTGATATTTGAAAAAGATTTACGCGTTTTTCTGCATTGCTTTCTTCAGGCCTATGCCCTGTAAGTCGGGTGCCAGGGGAATGCTTTTAAATAAAGGAGTGGCTTGCTTTTGCTTCTGTCTCCCACTGTAGTCAGAGTTGCAGGCAGACAGTAAACTTCACTTTTCAATTATTTAAGATGCGGAGCACTGTGGAATTATTAAAAGGTGTCGTTTTCTCTTCTGCTGCTCAACAGAGGAATGGAAAATTCCAATACAATAAGTGGTGAATTTGTTACTGCCCAGCATATTTATTGTACTAATTAAGGAAGAAGACAGACAATTCTTATTTTCCATGTCTGTGTAATTGGCTATTTTATTCTGTATTAATAAATGTCCAGTAATTCTTCTGAGAAGCAGAAGTTTTCAGGAGTTGCCTTTCAAACTAATTTGGTGATTATTGCCTCTCTACAATTTTTCCAGTGCACTGAAGGATGCTTGTGCTTTTGTCAACTGAATAGGCATACAGAAGGTTTGGTAAATTAATGAGGCATCTCTTTACTTCCTTGTCAATGGCAGATTGGAAGTTCCAGGGCTTCCCTCACCCTGTCCCAGACCAGCGTAAAGTGAAATGTCCAGTAGGCCCAAGTTCAGTCCCACATTGTGAGCACATTGGGTGTGCTGTGATTCCAGCAAGGGTGCAATCCCCAAGCCCAGATAGATGGAAAAAGAAAAATGGAGCTGCTGCTTGTAATTCAGGTTTAATAGAGCAGAGGCCAACCTTTTGGCAGGCAACCTCCCCGAGTGCTTGACCTTCTTCCTCTGAGTCACCTGCTGCTCTTCTTTCTGCTCCCTACTTTGCAGTCCCTGCCCAATCTGCTCTGATCCCTGTGCTCCTGGCCTGATCTCTTTTTCTGCCTTCTGCTTTCTGCCCTATGTGCTGCTGCATTGCCTGTATCCTCTCTGATCTGCTTCACCCGTCCTACTAGTGGTACTTGTGCCACTGGCTGGCTATCCATGGCCTAGACCAGAGGTTCCCTAACTTTTTCTCATTACATACCCACTTCCAGATTTACCAGCTGCCTGCATACCCCTACCAGCATACGTTCTCTACTTTAACTCCTTAAATGCCAATTATTAATATAATGACAATTAAATCCACCATTACACAATTTCTCCTGTGTACCCCCAGGGGTATGTGTGCCACAGTTTGGGAACCCCTGGCCTAGACAATATCATTAAGCTGATCCAGGGGTTTATAGGACCCTGCTACTGTAACACGTATTCAGTCTTTCATCCTTAATCATTTAACGAGTGGTTTGTGGTCTTATTTACGGGACACTTTTGAAAACCTGTTCTGAATACATAATTATTAATTCCTAGCAGGGTACTTCTGCGGTGCTTTCACCGCAGAACCCGAGTGCTTCACAAGTGTTAATGTATTTTGCCTTCACAAAGCACTCTGAGTTGAGGGGCTGGATTATCCCAATTATACTGCTGGGGAGGTGCAGAAGCACAGACTGATTAAAGTTGAGAGCTCCCATTCATTTTGGATGCCCATTTTGAACTGCCTAGGGCTCTGTTTAATTGAAATATTGATTTAATTGGGTACTAGTGCATTTCATGTGTCCAAAGCACGGGCCCATTGTAGCCGTGAGTTACTGTTTGTTCTGTGAATCAGCCCCAGTCTTCCAAGAGGGCCACTCAGGAAACCACGCACATGTGGTAGTGACCACTTGTGAGCACCTTGGTCTAAGCAACTTGCCCGGTGTCACAACCCTGTTGTAGAGGCAGAGTCAAAATCTAGCTCACCTGAGCAGCATTCAATACCCTTAGCCATAGTTTCTCTCCCTGAAGCCCCTGCCTCTGCTTTCGCACCTCCCACATCTGCAGCCATGGAGGAAAGAAAAGAGCTTCTTTTACTGGCCAACTTCAATTCATCCCCAGGCCACTGCCCATCCCAGGCACTGAGTGAGATAGGTATTCGTGATTAAGTACCGTATCATAATGCTGATCCATGAGGGAGATGAATTGAGGTTGGATTGGCATTTCTGAACTTTTAAGTGCCTGACATTGTTAGCTACATGTTCTTTCATGGAGTTTTTGTGTGTGAAAAAGACCCTCATTTGGGAAAGACTATTCAGTGTAGAGCAGATGGCACCCTGCAACCTGCTGGGATATGAGGATCTCCAGGGCAGGGGAACATGAAGAACCTTGCTCATGTAGAAAGCACTTTTTTCAATTGAATTTAATGTTTAAGGCCGTTAAAGATAATTGGATGTTCTAACATTAAGCTGCAGCCATAGCATCAAATTAGTCAGTCTTAGAATGGCAAAAAGATTCCTCTCCAGAGAAGTAGCAAATGAGCTTGAGTTATTCTTTTTCCTTACATCCTTAATGCTTATGGCTCTCCAGTAATGAACCTCTTTATTCTTTATTGTTCCATGGTAGTACATCAAAGCCAAAACCAAGCCCAGAGCCTCATTGTGCAAAGGGCTGTACTCACCTGTACTTAGAGACAGTCCCCAATTGAAAGACTTGATGCATAAATTAGCAACAGAGACAATGCAAACATGTCCACAGAATACTGTTAGGGGGCAGCACCATGAATCATGTCCCACCCTTTTACTCTTGCTCTGCATGCAACTCATGCCAAGGAAATGTATTCTAGACATCCTTGTGAGCATGCTCAAGACCGAGAGCTAGGAGCATTTGTGAGCATGCTCTGGGCATGCACCAGAAGGTGTCCATATGACTTCTATTCAGCAATTGTCATGTTCCTAGTGGAAGCAAGTGCACAGACTCTGTTTTCATGGTGGTGCTTTCTAACACTCTGCAAAATGGGAAAGACATCTCAGGGTGTGAAGGGGAGGTGGACGCTCACATGAGAGGCCAGTATCTGACCTGGGAACAAAGGCCATATCAGAAGTCCCGTATCCTGTTCCTCTGACCATGCTTCCTGTTCTTGGGAAGTGCTACAGAGAGTTAATTGGTCTGTGCCTACAACTGCCTCCATGACTCCTCAGAGCTGGCTGCACTTGTGAGACATTTTGAGTATTTTATGAGGCCAGGAGGGACTATTGTGATCATCTTGTCTGAGCTCTTTCCTAATAGAGAGCCCGAAGGACTTTCTTGAATTACTTAACATAGGAACTAGGGTGTATCTTTGAGATAAAACATCAAAACCTGATTTAAGATTTGTCACTGTTGGGGAAACCACCATGCCTCTCAGTAAGTTGTTCCAATAGTTCCAACCCTCAGCATTATAAATAGTCGCAGAATTGATTTCCCAAGGAAGACTGGAGGGTGGTATCATGAACACCTTCGGTCATGGGTTGCTTAATGAATTTCCAGCTTATGAATAGTCAAAGACTTCTCGTGCAAGAAGCACCCCTCTCCATAAATTGGGTGCTACAATTTCTTGGAGAGAACCTTATAATTGGCAGTTTCTTCCCTTCATAATGGAGCTCTACTTGTGACAATTCAGTGCTAGTTGAATACTTTTATCTGTACAGACATTAATAATCTTTAATAGAATCTTCTGGGGTTGTCATGCTTTGGTACCTTCTTTAAGTAGGGAGGTTTCCATTGGCAACCAAATGCAATCCAGTGTTTGACTTCTGCATGCAGATGAAATGACCACTCATCATTTATTAACAGCATCTGTTGTTATTATTTATTGTAGCTCTTATTCTTTCTCATCTTGCGACTCAGTTTTCTTTGCAGCTGGAAAAGTACGGCAGCTCTTTGTGCCCGGCAATATTTTTAACATTTTATTTTCATTCAGACCAAGAGGAAGATAACAATAATTCTTCTGCAATGTGTAATACTTTGCAAATACAATTCCTTCTTTGGGGACACTTACCAATGAATCCTGTATAAAAGAATATGCCATTCTGGATAATAAAACATATAAAATCATAGTTTGTACTCTTAATAGATTACATTTTAGAGTTACTTAAAATGATATGATCTACTGTGCAGATACGTTCAGAGAGGTTATACCATGCACAGAGAATTACATGAAAAAGGGTGCCAAAGAGACAGCCTGACTGAACAAACACAGATGAGAGTTAAACCTGGCTGGGCAATTTTCAGCAGAAAGCTGTTTTGCTGAAATTACAGTGTTTGATGAAATTTCATTAAAAATCCTGTCCTAAATAAAGCACTTAGATCAGAGCAGGCACTATTTCAGCTGGAAGGCCACTTAATGAGTTTTGGCAAGCTGTTGAGAGTCACATGGGTAGCCCCTCCAAGACCATTTTAGGCTGGACATAAGGAAAAACTTCTTAACTGTCCGAGCCCTCAAGGCCTGGAATAAGCTCCCTACAAAGGTGGTGCAGGCACCTACTCTGGACTCCTTTAAGAAGTGTTTGGACGTTTATCTTGCTGAGATCCTTTGACTCTAGCTGACTGCATGCCCTTGGGGTAGGCAGCTGGACTTAATGATCTGCTGAGGTCCCTTCCAACCCTAATGTCTATGAAATCTATGACAGGAGCCCTGTCCCTGGTTTCCATCTTGGGACTGGAAGTCTTGCCCCCAAACTCTGACCTTTGCCACTGGATGTCCCTCCCCTCACCCCAGACAAAAAAAAAAATATATATATACTAAAAATCAAACATCCACAGTAACATATTTTAATTTTATTAAAAAATATATTTTTGCCGTTGTTGGTGTGTGTTAATATCTTATATATAGAGGTGATGGCATAATAGCTCAAAATGAAGTCTTACTCTTACATGTTGTGGGCGGTGTGGAGGGGTGTGGGATAGTATGGATGAGTGACTTTGGGGTTTGTGGGGGGCTGTGGGAATGTGCGTGTGGACATGTGTGTACGTGGTGGTGCAGGCATGTGTGGATGTGGGTGGGTGGATATGGGGGACTTGTGGGGGGTGTTTGTAGGGTTGTGTGGGTGTGTGTGGGTGAGTAGCAGCTTGTGGGGTGTGTGGAGGGGGAAGGTGTGTGTGGGGGTATGTGTGTGTGTGGTGGGGTGTGTGCACATAGCAATGAATGGGGCTCCCCCAGAGGCACGTGGGTGTGTGAAGGGGTATATTTGGAGTTTGTAGTGGGGAGGGTGTGGGTGAGTGTGGTGATTGTGGGGTATGTGATTGTGTGTGGGGGAGGGTGTGGATATGGGGCTTGTGGATGGGGTGTGCATGTGAGCTCCCTGTGTACAACCCCCTGAGCCAGTCAGCATCTGCCCCCACCCTCTAATAGTCCAGAACCCATGTGCCCTGAGGCACCTCCCTGCCACCGCCAGCAGTGCTCAGCCTCAGTCCCACCCTGTACCCGCTCTGGACTCACCCCAGCACAAACAGATAAGTGGGGACCCATACCATAGCCCTGACATGCCATGCCCCGCACCTACTCCAGACTCACCTGCTCATGCTGAACAGTGGCAGCAGCAGCCCTGGCTAGGCAGAAACTGTTGCTCAGCATGGGGGAAAAGCAGCACCCCCTCTCGCCCAGTGTTTCCTGTTGCAGCTGGACTCTGTGCTGCGGTGTCCTGTGGTTCCACTACTGTCACTGCCACCTCTGGGCTGCCCCACAGGGCAGCAGTGGCAGGGCAGAGCAGCCAGAGAGCACCCCAGCATGGGCTCTGAGCAGCTGTAGCAAGAAGTTGCTGGGCAGCAGCAAGGGCCAGGGGCTGCTTTTCCCCAAAACTATGCAACAGTTTTTGCCAGGCTGGTGCTGCTGCTGTTTAGTGTGAGCAGGTGAGTCTGGAGCAGGTGCATGGCACTCTGAGTTGGGGCTGTGGAGCAGGTCCCCACCAGTACCATGGAGCTGGGGCCAGCTGTGGTAGCAGATGGAAGAAGCTGCTGCTGCCTGGTCTGTCTAGAAAGGCAATCCAGCTGTGGAGCCACCCCAGCTCCTCTGTGTGGGCAGGGGGCAAGTGTACTCACTGTCCAGCCAAGGATGTGCCATGGCTGGACAGTGCCTGGGCCAGGTGGCACTAAGGGACCTGCTACAGGCCGGACAAAGCCCCTCCATGTGCTGGATCTGGCCCGTGGGCCGTATTTTGCCCACCCCTGATTTCAATACTTTTGAATGCTCTGTCCTGACATGTTTTGTGGTGGGGAAAGTTACTGGAATGGGAAAGAGAAAGGGTATTGTGAAAAACAACAAAGTAAGCTAAGAAGGTATTCTATTCAGGTTGTGGTGCCTGTTTTTCCCAGTAAACTTAGGTTTGTCTCTGTACAACCATTTGGAGATGGACTCAGTACAGAAGCTGCTGGAAAAAACTTATTTGGAAAAAAAAAAAGCTTGAAAAAAGATTCTGCCTGCAACTAAAAGGTTAAGAGAATGACTCTAAAGGGTTAAAGAATATTTATTTTGTTTCTCTCTCTATGCAGAGGGTTTAATTACCTGCCTCATTTTTACGGATACCTCATGGGATTTACAACATAGGCCAGGAATACAGATTATTGCAAGATAGTGGGACCTATACTTGAATTCAGTGGGAGCTGTGGGTGATCAGCATCTCTGAAAAGCAGGCCATAAATTTTATGTGGGTTTATGCAAAAAGTATTTAAGTATTAAGTATATTATTCTGGTTCCCCTTTTGAAAGATTTAAATAACTGATAACATTGTGATAGCCCTTTGCCCCCACTCAAATGAGGATGGATAGAATAATACTAGAAAAACAGGCTTAAATCTATGGTTCTTCTGTTCTTGCATTATTATCTTGCTAAAGATGGATTTACCATTTCTCCTTATCTGTAAACCAGGTAGCAATAACTTGGCTATGTAGAATGATAAATATTCAGTACAAATTCAGTAAAATATTTAGTACAATATTCAGTACAAATATCAAAAGCAGGTCCCTGGTTGATTTTAATTTCACTTCCCTTGTTTAGTAAAACTCAACTACATTTACACAAGCAGTAGACTGCAGTTCTTACTATGCAACCATTTTCTATTCCTTTAAGACCCACAGGGATGAGAGCCTGGCTATACTGCAGTCAATAATTAAGCTTCTACTGGAGAAAGATTTACAGCAGTAATTTGGGCTCTAAAGAGAATTAGTTTAAAGGGGCATGAGAAATAGTCTCCATGGATTTTTTTGCCCTCAACAAGAAATGGAGTTCGCAGAATAACAAAAATTTTCATGGAAAGTATCTGCTTTTCTTTAAAAAAATGTGTGGATGGTGACTGTTCCAGCAGGGTGGTTGCTGGAGAAAAATCTTTTCCCTGAGAGGGCACATTGACCCTGATCTAGGGGTCTGGACCCTGCGTTGCCACCGGACTGTAAAGACTGCAGGTTAATAATTCAGGTGACTATAAGAGCGACTGATATGAACTAACTGGTTAAGACACTGAGACAGGAGTTGATTTGAGTTGATTCTGGCATTGGACTTTCTACTTTTTTTCCCCATGAAAATCTCTCGGTAAAAGCTGATAGGTCCAAGCAGTAGGGCAAATTGATTTGAGCTTCGGACTTTTACTGAACTGATTAAAATTAAGTGACATGGGCATCACTGAGGGATCAATACAAGTTGTTTGCTGCCCTGGCCTATCTGAATCATAGACCGGGGAAGGGGGGCGGGGCTGAGAAGTTACAGCCATAAGAGTGGCCAACAGCCCACCAGCCTTAGTAAAATCAAGGCTCAGAAATTCGCCATCCACTGGGATGTGGCAAGGGTAGGGCATAAGGGGAGGAGGAGACCTACAAAGATCTATGCAGGCAAACAAAGAAAGTTATTACTCAGCTGTAAACAGCCAGAACCAGAGGGATTAATAAGCAGTAAATATGCACTTCTTGGAGGCATTTGGTATTTTGTCTAAACAGGTAATATTAGTTAATATAAAGCTTGTAAGTTTGTAAACTGCAAATGTAACTTGTCTGTCATAAGTTTAACCAAAATGATAAACTTTGTGGAACAGTTCGTGGAACTGACTGGGCCCCATGGCAAAGCTGTAGCTGTAAGATTAGGAGACCTAACTTTTTTTGCTCAGGGTTCGGCCTTGATGATAAAACTGGATCTAACTGCCTGGCACACCTAATACATTCCAGGAAAGCATGTCCCAAGGAAGCATATTCAAATGAAACCTAAAAGGGGTTGGAGTTTAGTCGGATCAGTGTCAATTTCAAACCTAAAGATACTGCATCGTAACTTGCTTATTGGATAAACCTGAGTCTGGGTAGTAACCTTTTATGATTGTAGCCGCCGGGCATCGAACATCTTACCTCGGGCCTCTTTGCCCCGAGGTTTTGTAGATATTCGGCTGGCCGTCGCAGGAAGCCTTGGGGCAGGTCTCTTTCCACTCCAGGGTCCGCCCCTTCTTGCCTGCCAGGACTTTGATCTTCCAGTGGGTGGAGCTTCCCTCCGGGCGGCTGTCCCTTCTGGCTACCTGCAGTCGGGATCTTCTGCGAGGCTCCTCCACCCCTTTCAC
>JAGPOW010000261.1:13001908-13022929 GCA_030014935.1 Caiman crocodilus
TGCTGCTGCTGCTGCTGAATTATCAGCCTCTTTAGAGAACATTTTATCTGTAGATCTCATGGGGATATAATTTACATTTTACAGCTAGGGAAACTAGGGCACAAATAAGTGGTGGAGGGACTTTCCCAACATTTTGAAAGGGGCCGGGGTAGAGACAGGAATAGAAGCAGGTGTTCTCAGTGGTGGGTGCTTGTTGCTCTGGCCTCCAGAGAATGCTGCCTCTTCCACCTGCCCCGTCATGAGTAGATGGTTCAGGAAACCTTCAAAGAAAAAGGACTCAGGTCTGACCTAGGTACCAAAGTTTTGCAAGTGCAACATCATCAGCTAAGAATGTGAAATGTTCACAGCCTCTAAGCACTGCGAGTCTACCAGCAAAACCCCCAGTCTGGACATCGAGCTGCTGCCAAAAGAGGGCTTCTGCCAGCTTACTACTTTCCAGGTTGGTGGTGTAACATGCCAGCAAAAAAACCCTTCTGCCAACATGCACCAGGTTCCCACTGGGAGGCTGCGCTGCTATAACTATGCTGACATCCCAAAAGTGGCAGTGGTTCCATAATGTAGGCATGGGGAGTATCCTCATACAATCAAGGTCGCTTTAAGGACGTATGGTTAATTAAAATGTTAACCATACAAACATTTGAGCTAGAAGAAGACTGCTGGCCCTTAGATGCATGGAAGATCATACACATGGGAGGGTAGTAACAGGTATTGATGCCACCTGGGCTTTTTTCCTATTCTGCCGGTCTCACAGATTCTACATTTTAACGCGGCCATGCTGGAGGGAATTGATAGTGAGCAGTAACAGCCTTCCGAGCACAGGACAGTCACACAGTTAACCATGTGGAAAATGCACGAGAGAAATGAGGTTGGTGCTTCGGCAACTCAGTTCATAAAAAAGGTAACAGCAACAAGTGAACAATGAGTCCTTCCCTTTCAAGAGTGAAGGTTTTCAATCTAGGAAAAGAAATGAACATCTACACGAGCAGCAACTGTGCCCTGACCCAGATGCTGAAGCATATTTAAGGAAAAGGAAGTTATCTGGGCTCACAGCTGTTCACAGCTGACTATAGAAGCAGTGAAGATATACAGGGAAAATGTTAATGATTCAGTTGTCACAAGTAAGTACAGTAAAAGCATCAGGGAAAAATGTGGCTGCACCATTTGTGCAATCAAATGGTTCCCTTCTCATACAGTTCCCTGCTTGTATTTGCAGGTATGGTGTATGGAGCACACAAAAGGCATGCATACATTTTTGTGTGCGTGTCTGTGCCCATCACACCTGCATTTTATGTTAGATCCTAACTGCAAGATTAGCATTAGTGCTGGGCAGGAAATGAGAATCCTGTTCCATTTTGAAATTTTAAGTTTGAAAATTTTTTTCCCATTCAGATCTAAGATTTTTTTTTTCAGTTTTTCCCTCAAACCAGATTTTTTAGCACAGCCCGAGAGTTTCAGTTTTTAACACAACCCGAGAGAAGGCTTTCCTCTGGAGTAGCTAAAAGCAGTGGTTATACACCCATGTGGCATAGGGAAGGCTCAGGTTTAAGTTCTGGTTGTGGCTGATTTAGGGCAAGCTCTGCCACATCCCAGGTTACTGTCCTGATCATGGAGTTATTCTACGGTGGGTCTCTCATTCTCTCCCCTATGAGCTATTCCACATCGTGATCACATATTCCGGGAACTAGGAACTTGAGTCTGAATCTCTTGTATTGGAAGTGAGCATCATGTATAGATCTTCAGCTCTTTCTTGGCCAGAAATTTCATTGTCGGACCTCAGAAATCTTCTCTGATGAAAACTGCATTGAAACTGGGTAAAAATTCCAGGACGAAATTTAAATGTTGATGAAGTAACATTTTTTTAAAGAAAAAAGCATTGTCAGAAAATTCTCAGCCAGAAAATTTATCTCTTTAACCTCCTAATGATAAGTGTTGAACATATATACTGAGTCAGAAGATGATGGAATAGGACTTGGGAGTCAGACTTCTTGCCATAGGTACCCTGAGCGATCACTTCATCCTTCAGTGCATGAGTTCCCATCTGCTAACCCTGTTTTCACACGGGTTTGGGAGGCTCTTGGTCTAAAGATGCATATTATCAGTTGCTTAGGGCTTTTGCTTGTGCATCAGTTTTAAGTTTGTCATATCACAGACATCTTTGATATGCATTTTTGCATGTTCTTAACCTTCCAAAGCTGATTTGAAGGTCTGGGTTTCTCTGCCCAGGGGAAGTCTAGGCACTGAATGGAGCAATTACTGATGTGAAATAGCTTGCCCAAAATGCTCTCTCTCCTTTGGACCGCTCAAAAGATTTTGTGTGCTTTGACAGATGTGATGCTTCAGTTGCTCTTGTTCATCTTACCTAAAGGTAACTGTATTGTATCCAAAAAATCGCTTTTTTATTATTTTCTCAATCTTCCAGCACATTTTTCTTCTGAAAAATATAGCAGCAGCAGCAGGGAAAAAAACCAAAACACCTGCTGTTCCTGTTCTGGGGATAGAGAAAATGAGTCATTAGTCCACTGCCAGTTTCAAGTCCACTTATAAGACCATGCGTGCTAACCTCCCATTTACTACCCTATCATTTTGGACAGCAGAATGCCTAGCTGTAGGCAGGCTGCTGGTGAGATCTGCAGAAAAAAGATTTCACTTACTTTTTCCTGCTGTTGGGATAGGATTGGGGGGCCGGGTGGGAATGGGGCCGGACAGAAACTATTAAGAGGCCAACTTGTTTTCCAGAATGGAAATACTAGGTATGTTCAGTAGGGGTGTGCTCAATGGACCATATTCAACTTGGATTCAGATTCCGCCCAAATCAGGGACGGGGAGTTGATTCGTTGATTCGGATCACTGTCCCCAACTCGATTAGGCCAAATCCAAATCTGAAGCTCCAATGCTGATTTGGAGAATCAGCGATTCGGCCAGAGACACAGCTTTAAGTGTTTTTTCTACATACCTTGAGGTACCAGAGCAGCTCATGATCGCTGCGATGCTGGGGCAGATGGAGCGTCCCACAGGACAGTGGTGAGGCCCTCCATGTGCTTGGCGGCAAATCTGGAAGTGGACCAGAAATACTTCCAGCCCACTTCTGAGTCTGCTGGGGAGGACGTGGGGGACCCCCTGCAGCCCCCCAGCTTGGTGATTGGCCAAAGGGGGACCCTGAGTGCCCCCCAGACACAGGAAGGACCAGTCACACAGCCAGAGAGGGTGCGGCGGGTGGCCCTCAGTGTGCTCCCTGACGGACCAGGAAGCGAGCCAGAACTGCTTCCAGTCCACTTTTAGGTCTGATGCTGAGCATGCTGAGGACCACCCCCACACACACACTCCTGATATGTCCCACCATCACAGCATTGATACCTGGTACTTTAAGGTATGTAGAAAAAACATTTAAAGCTGTGTCTAAGTCCAGATCTCTGAATCTTTCCAAATCTCTCTGAATCGATCCAGAGAGTTCCAATTAGATTCTAACAGATTAAAGGGTCTCCTGATTCAGTCTGGATTTGGAAATTCAGCCACTGAATAGGGCCAGGTCAAATCGGAGGCCGAAGCTTCGTACAGCCACAGTGTCCAGGGAGATGAATGCAGCACCACGGGGCTAGGCTCCAGTTGCACCCAACAGGCATGCTGCACATATATATGCATGTTAAAAAATCATTTGCAATATCTTGCTGCTGGGCCAGATCTGTGCTGACCTTAACATAGTGCAGAGCAGCCTTGGGGCTGCTCCAGTGCCCTTGCTGGATGTGGTTCTTGGAGGCTGGCATATTTACTGGGACGTATTTAGAACAGAAGAGCTGCCTTTTCCCAAACACTTATTTTCCTTATTCCTTATTTGCGCGCTGTATCCATGCCCCCACTGTATCACGATATCCTTGTCAGCCACCTTGTGATACTAGCTGAGACGGCCAGTCATCAGGCCAGGGGAGGAAGCTCCATGGTGGAGGGGGGAGGCTCCCTCTGATGCTGGGAGTCACTTCTTCTCCCTTCTTCTTCCACACATTTAAACAGATTTTCTTTGTCTGGCACCCACTGATTCCTTCAGCTCCTTCACAGAGCAGTGGGTGAGGTTCTGTGCTCGCTGCTCTGCACCCCCAGCCAGTGCCTTCATTCAGACCCTTTGACTGTATCTGCATTTGTTTTTCATTTATTGTCACAAGAAATCAGCTCTGCCATGACTCTGTGGACGTGGCTTTGGTTGAAGGAATAAGTCTTTAGCTTTTGGCAGTAGGCCCACGTTTCCAGGCTTCAAATAGGCCTGACACCTTTCACCAGCATTAATGCTGGAAGCAGACAGGCTTTTTGATAACTTCCCCCCTGCTCCCAACTCATGGGAATTACAATCTCCAATTGACAGGAGATGTTAGAAAGCCCTTCATGAGCTCAGACAGGGAAGGTTATAATGGGAGTGAATAATGAAATGATTATATGTAGGTCTTTGTGCTTGTTAGAGGAGTTAGGCCTATTTTGTTCTATTTTGGGTCTTATCCTGCTCTCATCAACACAGTACCTGAGCTCTTTCCAGGAGCGCAGTAATTGATATGACTTGCATTTGTCACATGGAGTCTTTCTTCTTTTTCTCCGCTGTAGGACAAGTGTGAGGGTTTTTTAAACTTATTTTTATTATTTGTTCATGTCGGCTGCGCTATGAATGATGGTTACTAGAGTCAGGGCAAAGATGTGCACCCTGAACTCACAATAGAAAGAGGCGGTGTCAGGTAGTTCCTACCTCTTGTGGGACTTTGTTTCATGCTCTGGGACTGGCCCCTGATGAAGTTTTTTCTCCTGTGCAAATAGATGTTACCCTTGTTGCAGACAGATCCATTATACCTCAGGGGCTGTTCCCTGCGCTCCTCATCCTGCAACTTTTGGTGGTCTTCAAGGCATCCTGGGCTTAGGCCATGAAGTGTCTTGAAGAGATATACTAAAATTAACTTGATATTCAATGTGGGGCTGGTGCAAAGAGGGCAGGTTTTATATAGTACCCTATTTTGCTGAGGAGATGCATTGTGGCATTGTTCTACTTGGAGTTTCTTGAGCTCAGATAGCTTTGTGCCCAGGCACACTGCATAGTATATAGTCCAGAAAGGAAGTGCAAGGAGTGTCTTAGATGGTAACAGAATAGCATTCAGTTGTTGCTATGACTCAGGCTGCAATGTTGCACCCAGACACCTTATATCAAGTCCAAAGACTTGAGTCTAGTCAAATATTAAGTCCTGTGCCACAGACATCAGTGAAGAGCAGAGTGCCACTGATGCCTGAGCCTGCTGCAGTGAGAGGAGATTGATTAAATGCGATATGCCCAGAAGATGCCATCAGGTGACCCATGGGCTGTGCTGCAGAGAAAGGAAAAGTCCTCCCTCCTAGAAATCCTTGCCCATCTGACCCGGAGGCAAGTTCTGTCCTGGCTGTTAGCATGACCGTGAGCATGTCAACAAGGTGGACCAGCCAGACACCTGAGATTTTGGGTACCGTGGTTCAGAGCACAGAACCACCTGTCTCAGTCTCTCTCCTCCAGAAGAACTAAGGCCTGGTCACTGTCCACCGCGGGGCCTGGCTAGGTCCAGTTTAGGGAAGGGTTAAAGTCAGTCCATCATTTTCTGCTGAAAGCCCCGTGTCAAAAACGACCCAGAGAGAAGGGCACAACTGTAAAGTTACATTTACTGGTGGCACCAACTGGGGGAAAGGAAGTGAGCCCACTAATTTTCACTTCACCATTTCACAGTATCGTGTCATTACGTTGTGAAGCCCAACGTAATGATGTGTCAGCACCAAAGTGACACGCTGCCACCATCTTTCCAAAACTTTAGAGAGATGCACGGCACACCTGTTTTCAGATGAGAAAAGCTGTAATTAGTGCCGAGAGCTTGTTTCCACAGCTGAAAGGATGATGCAGACCAGTACTTGCTCACCACAGTGAATGTCTGCATCATTTGCAAAGCACCGAGTTGTTCATGCTTAAGATGCTTTTCATCTTACTGTGTTGGCAGCTTGACTACAATTACAATTAAAAAAAGCTTTGCATGTTTATAGCATCTTCCCCACAATGCTTTCAAAGTACTTTACGAGTTGCAATTAATAGAGCCACGCAGAGCTCTTGTACAGGGCATGGAAGTCCATTTTGCAGATGGACTAAGAAGGGTTTGTAACTTGTCTGGGGAAGCCAGAATCCCTAACAACCCAGCATACAATTTTGTAATGTATAAAAAGGTACAGATGGAAGAAATTATGTATACTCCAGCTACACAACGTAAGTCAACCTAGAGTAAATCAGTCCCTCTCTGCCATCTCTGTTTCTGCCAGGGATCCCTACAATGCACCGTCAAATGGATTCTCAATCACCTTTAAAACAATCATTTCTTACCCACCTCGTCTGCTCATGAATCATTTTGGTTTGGTTTCTATGACAATGTGCACAGCTGAACCCACGTGGCTATGGGAGTATGAGCTGAATTTTATTCTTTTCCAGTTTTGGGGGACAACTGTCAAGGTCCACATTTAGATCCTGAATATACAACCCTTGCTGACACTGGGCAAAAATTCCTCATGTAAGCATATCCACTGAGTAACATTTAGTGAGGGCACAAGGAATTTTACCAGGGTGGATAGGACTGTCGGCTAAGAATCAGGGGCAACCATCACCACCAGGCAGTTAAGGTACTTAGATCATCCTTCCATGAAAGTGTCTATGGGGATGTCTACAATGTGGTGCAGTAAACTCTCGTGCAGATTGTCTGGGGCTGCTTCAACCAAGTTCAATGTGCTGCAGAGGGGCTGGCTGGGGCACAGGGATGCTCCAGCTTGGGGCTCGCCAACAGGCAACTCCTGCACTGAAGCACATCCATGCTCCAGCCAGCCACATCAGCATCTATGCACGCGGCACTGCAAAATAAAAACCTCCACAGCGGGATAGCACTTGTATTTAAGGACAACCCTGCTGTGCAGTTTATTATTTCCTGCAGCCTAATAGTGCTGCACGTGTAGATGTTAAGATGTTTTCTTCGGAGCTAATTAGGTAACTGTGTAGGTGTGTCTAAAGCCACACAGGGAGTTTTCATGGGAAGTACAGAAGACATGGTGAAAAATACAAGTTAGTACAAGGTTCCCTGTTTTGACAATATTCACTAGGATGTATCGACTATGTGCGCCCCTTGGGGCTACTGCACCTGGCACCACAGCTTGGGGAGAAGGTGAGATGCCAACAGTGGCAAAATAACAGGTTAGGGACTACTGAGAAAGGCTGGATGTGTACAAGTCCACGGATGGGATGCACCTGAGAGTGCTGAGGGAATTGGCCAATGTGATCGCAGGGTCACTGGCCATCATTGAAAACTCATGGCCATCAGAAGAGGTTCCAGATGATGGGAAAAGGGCATATATAGCGCCCATCTTTAAGAAAGGGAAGAAGGAGGATCTGGGGCATCTCATACCCTGGAAAAATCATGCAGCAGGTCCTCAAGGAATCCATTTCTAAGCACTTGGAAAAGGTGATTAGGAACAGTCGGCATAGATTCATCAAGAGCAAGTCATGCTTGACCAACCTGATTGCCTGCTATGATGAGGTGACTGGCTCTGTGGACATGGGGAGACCAGTGGTTGTGATATAGCTTGACTTTAGCCAGGCTTTTGATACGGTCTCCCACAACATTCTCACAAGCAAGCTAAGGAAATACGGATTGGATTTATTGATCAAGGTGGAGAGAAAATTGGCTGCATTGGTTGGCTCAAAAGGCAGCAATGAATGACTCGATATCTACTTGGCAGCCAGTATCAAGCAGAGTGCTCCAGGGCTTGGTCCTGGGGCTGGTTTTGTTCAATATCTGCAATGACATGGAAGATGTGATGAAGTGCACCCTCAGCAAGTCTGCAGATGACACTAAGTTGGGTGGGGGAGTAGCAGATACTCTGGAGGGTAGAGGTAGGATTCAGAGAGACCTAGAGAAATTGGAGGATTGGACTAAAAGAAATACCATAAGGTTTAACAAGGGCAAGTGCAAAGCCCTTCATTTAGGACAGAAGAATCCCATGCACCACTACAAGCCGGGAACCAACTGGCTAAATAGAAGCTCTGCGGCATAGGAACTTGGGGTTACAGTGGACAAAAGGATGAATATGAGGCAACAGTGTGCCCTTGTTGCCAAGAAAGCTAACAGCATACGGAGCTGCATTAGTAGGACCTTGCCGGGAGATCGAGGGAAATAATTATTCCCCTCTATTCTGCACTGGTGAGGCCACATCTAGAGTACTGTGTCCAGTTTTCCCCACTATAGAAAGGATGTGGAAAAATTGGAGAGAGTCCAGTGGAGGGCAAGAAAAATGGTTAGAGGGCTGGGACACATGACTTCTGAGGAGAGGCTGAGGGAACTGAGCTCATTTAGTCTGGAGAAGAGAAGACTGAGGAGGGATTTAATAGTAGCCTTCAACTCCCCGAATGGTGGTTTCAAAGTGGATGGAGCTGGACTGTTGTCAGTGGTGGTGGCAGACAAGAGAATAAAGAGCAATGGTCTCAAGTTGCAGGAAGAGAAGTTTATGTTGGATATTAGGAAAAACTTTCTCAAAAGGGGATAGTAAAACACTGGAACAGGTGGTACCCAGAGAGGTGGTGACACCTCCATCCTTGGAGGTTTTTCAGACTCAGCTACACAAAGTCTTGGGTGGGATGATCTAGGTGGGGATGGTCTTGCTTTGAGGAGGGGGTTGGACCAGATGACTTTCTCAGGTCCTAACTTTCTATGATTCTGTGATTAGACTTTTAATCTGGATCCCATTAATGCATCATGAATAAAAATGGTACCAATCCTGCAAATACTTCCATCCTTGTTTTTCTTTATTCAGATCAAGTCTTATCAAGTTCATCCACAGGAAGCCATTGCTTGGACTTAGGTTCAGGCCCTCAACGTGTATATAAAAGTTAAATATATTTATTATTATTTAGAGGCTATGAGCGATGGCATACTCTCCAAGCAAGTCCAAGGACATATCATATTAGGCAATGTCCCTGCACATAGTAAGAGATGGTCTAGGGACCAAATGCCTCCTGATCCCATTCTCCTGAGCCCCACTCCAGTGACCTAGCCATAAAAACATCTCTCTGCCTCATCAGCCCTTTTCCACATCAGCTTGTGTTACTATGCTATAGGTAGGACAGATCTGTTCTATGTAACTAAAGGATTTTCCTCTCTACAGTCCCACAAGGGCTCTTACTTTTATCCTTTATCAATAGATGCTTGAAAAGTTTCTATTTTCAGCTTTGCACAGATGACAGGCAAGCAGAAATAGACACTGGAATGGGAGGGAAATCCTCTGATTATATATTAGGGCCATGCTGTGCTTTATAAACATGTCTCTCCTGGAGAAGTTTTAAGGCAAAAACTCTGGGGGTCATTCAGGAAGTAGTGAAATGGCCTCCTTGCAGAATTGACCACTAAAGAGTAATGAGGAAAGAAGAGCCTGAAGCTCTGAAATCTACTCAACTCCATCTCTCCTCTTTTTGATAGGGGGAAATAAAAGGTGGCGTTTTATGAGACCTTGAGCAAATCTTTGCCCTGAGGCAAGCCCATGCAGAGGCTAACTTCTTCATAAGCATCCCAGTGAGGACTGGTTGAAAAATAAGGAACCAGTTTCAGTCTCAGTTTCCTTGGCAATTCAGGCTAAAGCTAGAAATCCCAGTGCCGGTTGCGCTAGGGTGCTGTTGCCACTGGCCTTCTTGATGCCTTTGCCAAGGTCATACAGAAAATGAGTGGCAGAACAAAATTGGAAGCAAAGGATCTTGACTCTCAGCTCATCAGTCTAATCACAAAGCTTCAGTCTTGGAGCTTCTGCATCAGTCTCGTGTTCCCAGTTTAACCAAGCAAGCACTGCCAGCCTGCTGAAAATGGGCCATTTTGAAACTGTAGAAGAGTTTAAACAAACCACAAGAGTTTTTATGATCAGAATAGATATTTTCCTTATTATTTCAAGATCAAGGATGACTATAGTGGAGCCAGATGATCCTTAGTAAATCAGCTGTTGGAAACAAAATCCTTTGCTGAAATACGGTTCTGGTGTTTCGGCCTCCCTGCATAAGAATGTAATACATACTAACCAAAGCATCCTTTTGTCTTTGAAAAGCAATGTATAGTTCGAGTGTAAGCCGCTATTCTGCTGGCATTTAAATGAGATGGAAGTTTAATTGATAAATAAAAAGTTGACATGTACTTTTATTTCCCTGTTCAAAGGGACACAATAAATCTGCAAAAGCTGTAAAAAGGCAACGCAGATGTTAAGAAGCTAAGAAATGAAAGAAACATGAAATGAGAAGCAATCGTTTATGGTGCGAATTTTGTTGCCTGTAGAATGAACCATTCAATAGATGATGACGGCAGTGGCGTTCCACACAAAGATGTGTGTGGTTTTGCTTTCCAGTGCTTTGCTGGTCATGTGCCCTGAAAAATGCAATGAACTTTTTGCAAAGCAAACTGTAATGTGAGTTTCCATTCACAGTATAATGAGCACGCGAGTAAGTGAAAAGGAACACCTTTTAGAAATATTTGAACTGGGGAGCCTGTCCTGAAATGCTACTGACATCAGCAACACTGGGTTCATCTGCACGTGCAATTAATGAGAAACAATAAACTCTGGAGCAGCTTGAGCTGGAACAAACTACTCCCAGGTGCAGCACCTACATGTACGCCCAGAACAGCTGCAATGTGAGCCAGGGTGGAGCAGGCCTGGGCTGGCAGGGAGAATGGGAGCTCAGCCGTGGGCTCCAAGTGGCAGTGTTGGGTGGCAGAGGGGCTGGCTGGGGCATAAGAGTGCTGAAAGTGCAAACCTGGGTGGCTAGAAGTTTGGCCCCTGGGTTTACCAGGCGCAATTTATACCTGCGGATAGCAACTACACGTGTGTTTAATTGCAGTAAATTACCCTGGTGTAAAATAGTATTGTCCCCCACAGTGCTGTCTTACTGTGGCATTAGTTTACTGCAGCCTAACACCATCGCATGTGTAGACAGTGATGCTTTACTCTGCAGCTAATTAGTGTACTCTGCCACTAAACACTTAGGTAGACACGATGAGTGATATTGAAATGATACCCTGTTTTACATCTCCTTCTCTCCAAGGCTAAATAATGCTCTCTCCCTGCAGGTCCACCTTGGATGAGGACCCAAGTAAAGGAGAATCCAGTACTTCATCCCAAAGTGTTGAGGGAAGTCAGATACAAGGAATTCAATCCCTTGACAAGAATTGGCCAAGGCACTACAGTATTATCCCAACCCCACAAAGGTAGTAACCCTGGTAACTCCAGGGGCCTGTTACTAGTCTGATTGGTCATCGGTCCCAGCTATTTCCTGTGGACTGAGTTATATATTCTTAAATCAGAGATGTGCTCCAGCATGGGTGCTTGGTCAGCAACAGCAGGGAAGACACAGGGGTGTGCTCCTTCCAATTAGAGGAAGGGACAACTTGCCATTTTTGCAGCACACCCAGGATAGCAGCAGCCATCTTGGCAGCCAGAAGAAAGGGATGCATGGTGAGGCTGATTGAGGCTTCTGATTGAGGCTGAGGCTCATAGATTTGCCTGTTAGAGATGCACTTTGAAGAGGTATAGGCGTCTCTCATCTTCCTCTCCAGGGAGACTGCACTTGGCACAGGCTCCTAGGACTCACAGCTAAATGGGCTGAGTTAGGACAGACCTTTGCTTGCAGAGGGATGGGACAGCAGCAGGACCCCTGGGAGGGATTCTACATCAGGAGGAACAGGTTTTCCTCCTGCTCCCTTGTGCAGGGGTAGCGTGTCAGAACGACTGACTAGTTTTGCAAGTCAATGCCAAAATGGCGAGGGAGGTATTGACTTTGCCTCCTCTCTGTTTGGGGTGTAATGTCCTCTTGGGAAAGTTAGTGTGGAGAAATCCCTGAATTCCTCCTCTCCTAGGATGGCAGAAACTTAGCCTGGCTTTTCTCAGGACATGTGCAGAAGGGCTCCTTGTTCTTCCTCCTTGCTGATGCAACCTGAGGCTATTAGTTAAACACTAAGGAATAAGTAAAGGAAAATAACTCAAAGTTTCTGTAACAGTTTTAATAGATGATAGTTGTGGTTGTGTAGTTTGGTTTGGGTCAGGTCATTTGTGGTGAAATTTACCCTGTATGGGGGCCCAGCACAAGACATACATCTCACTTAAAGCCCATAGGGTCCTGACTCCCACCCTTGGAGAACACTTGACTACAGGAAAGCAGTAGGTCTGTGCAAAGTGGCTAGTATTTGCTACTGGTTCAGATCCGGCTGATTCGAATCACAGTCCCAAACCGATTTGACCGGATCTGATTTGACCGCCAAATCGGCTGAATCTCCAAATTGGTCCCATCACCTGCCCATTCTCCCAGCCCCATGAATGGCTGCCCCACCTGACCCCAGCTCCCGGCTCTTTAAAAAAAAAGCCTGGTATTCACGGGCTGCTGCCAGGCAGGGGGAAGGGGGTGATCCCTGCTGCCCCCCCACTGGCATATGGTGTTTGGGGGGCTCTGTCATGGGTCCCCATCCCCTGCTTACTCTCACAGCCCCAGCTCCAGGCTCTTTAACAAAAAAAAAGGCCCCACTCACTGGCTCCTGATGGGGGGGGCAATCCCATTGCACACTACTGCCCCACACCATGTGGGGGGCTCTGCCATAAGACCCCCCAACCCCCACCCACTCTCCCAGGCCCCCCATGGCTGCTCTGCCTGCCCCAGATCCTGGTGCTTTGGAAACAAAAAAGCCCACCCCGCATGGTCCCCGCTCCCCTCCTCTCGTCCCCCCTCCCTCGCCCTGTACTCACCAGCACGGAGCCCGGGTCCAGCTCCCGGCAGCAGCAGGTGGGGACCGCCTGAATCTCTGAAGCTCTCTGAATCTTTTGCAAATCGGTTTGGAGAGCTTTGTATCATTTTGGACCTTTTAACTGGTCCCCCGATTCGATTCGGATTCAGAGATTTGGCTGCCAAATCGGGCCGAATCTCATCCAAATCGAATTACCACCCAAAACGTCGCACAACCCGAGAAAGCAGAGCTATCTTGCCACAGCAGAAGGCCTCCTACCTGTGTTTTCCCTCTGCTCAGACTTCAGACAGAAGATGCAGCTGAATGAAGGGAGCAGGGGTGGCGGCCACCGCTTCAAAATGAAGAGAAAGGAAAGAAAAAATTCCAACCTTATCCAAAAAAAAATATGCGTGGCTTTTATTGAAAAATGAAGCTTTGCCTGTGGCAGGAGAATAACTGCAAGGTTAAAAAGTGGAGAGCCAATTAAGGGCTGGAAATGTTTTGATAACAGTCTTCACGGGCTTAAAATAGCAACTGTTCCTTCCTCTAAGAGGCCGGCACTATGTACCACATAAGAGATCTGCAGGCAGTGAAGCTTCCAGAGTGGAAACACTTTAAAGTATCTACTTTTTTGATAGCAGCCTGCTCATCCACAGCGATTTTGAGTCAGATCCCTTTGAAGATAACAAATCATCTATTTTTATGCTCTGTCTCCAATCCCAGAGGACTCCAAAGCACAGCCTAATTCCGTGAGGAGCCAATCCAGACCCTATATGCGTCAATGAGATTCTTTCAAATCAGATCCTAGACGCACTTCTGGATGTATCAAGAGAACTAGGCAGTAATATATTCATTATAACTTCCCTGGGTTTAAAATTATAATTAACCAATATAACTGGATGCTTTATCAGTCAGTTCTTATTTACTTAACGTAGCATAATTGCCGTATTACATTAAAAATGTAGGAACTTAATTTGGTAATTTTTTCTCTTTCATTACTGAGATCCTTGGTGATTTTTTTTCTGAAGTAAATTTACCATTCTGAGTGAATAATATATTAAAGAAGTTAACAAGGAAATGTAGGAAACATAAAAATGATAAAACATTTTAGGAAATGGCACTTCTGACTGTAGCGCAGAGTAGTTGTGCTTCCTTGGCTCTCTGGGTATTACAAGTATTTGAATGTCATAATGGAGTGAAATAATTCCATGATGGTAAGACAACTTCCATGTATAATACCCTATTGAAACTATAGGGTCTATGATATAGACCTCATTGAACATGAATGTCAGAATGTTTTATTGCTTTTTTGCAGTGGGCTTGATCCAGAATTTGCTGAAGTCGAAGGAAAGACCCATTGCCTTCAGGTCTGGATGGGTTTGCAACTTTTCAGAAATTGGTGAGGCACCAGCATGCACCAGTAAAATGTTCATGCCGTGTCATAAAGCAAGACAGAAAGGATGGTCTGTTGGTTAGGAAGTCTGTTTAGGGTGCAAGACCCCTGAATTCAATCCTGAGTCCTCGGAGACTTGGATTCTAGTCCTGAGGTTATACTTCAGGCAAGTTCTTTGCCTTTTGTTTCCCTGTATGTAGAATGGAGGTAATAGCCCCTTCATATATATGCGAGTGGTTTTGAGAGTATGAGTGTATCAACATCTGCAAGGTACTTGGTTACTGCAGTAACAGGAGGCATACAAGCACCTCAAGTAGATGGATCGTATCACTGCACAGCTGGCCCTTCATTGCCTCTTCATTGCAAATTTGGGCTAACTTCACAAAACTATCACATTATTCCAAATGTGATGCAGCTGTTAAAAGGGTTTGGCACAAAAAAAATAATTTAACTTTATCTCAGTTTGATGCACAGTTCGCACTTTCCAAACTGAGATCAAACAGCCAAATTCTGCTTTTGGTTCTCTCCATGCAAGCCCACCTTGCCTGGGTATCCGACTGCTCCATCTTACACTTCTATGGCTGTCTCAGACTGGGTCTCAGGAGATGTGACTAGTTCCTGGCTCTGCCCCTGCACTTGCTGTGTGACTTCAGCCAGGCTGCTCAATCTCCCTTTCCCTCAGGTCTACAGCTAGAGGGGGGCTCTGTCCATTGTTTGTAGCACAAGAGAGCCCTGATTTTGGCTAGGACATAAAACCCCCAATGTAATATAACAAATACAACACTGCACCGTAGAACAATGATTGTCAGAAGCTGACTTTGTACACAAGGTTATACTTCCCAATTGGCGTAGCTATTTCATGTTACTGTAGCACTGGTGTAGTTCGATAGACTGTCCTCAAATGTGTGCAAGAAACCGTGTAAATAATGTGGCAGTATCATCTAAAAATCTGAAGCAAACTGGAAAGGGAAGGGAACCCAGGCCATTTAAATCTGTTATGGAAACCTGGTTCTAGCTAGCAAGTAATAAGGTAGCACTACATTATAAAGGATGCAGCGGAGTTTTTAAATTTCTTTTTCCCTCCTTCATTTGACCCTTCCCGTAGTTAGCAGTCACAAAGTTGCCCATCATATTTCCAAGTTTTAAAATGTCAGCCATCATTTCCTCTGGACCTGCAGAAGACAAATTTCTTCTCCAGCGCAATGGTTGAAATACAGGAGGGCACTTGCATTCATTAACAGGTTGACAACATAATTGTACTAAGTCCTGCCAAGGTTTATTTATTGCTGATTATTATTCTACCTTCTCCTCTACTTTCACCTCACATGTCGAACACTCCTTGTTTCCATGGGGATGCTGCACCGTATTAGTCTAACTTTAGGGTAGCCTTGTAACCTTGCATAGTTTAAAATACTTCAGGTTTCTTAGCAACTAGGCTGAATCTCTAGATCATTCAGCTATGCCTGAAACCAAATTGCTGGATGAGTTTACTACCCCCTGAGCACAGAGGATGCTTAGTATCCTGTCCTAAAGGCCTAGGAGAAGGTGAGAACTCAAGTGAGTAATCCATATTCACCTGAGTGCTCCTACTCAGGCTTAGGGGGCTGCCTATGTAAGCTTGTGTTCAAGTGAGCCATGGTTCAAGGCTAAAGCCGTAGAAGGTAATAGGATGCTTAGACTGTTGTAGCATCCCCTCTCAGGGGTGCCAACCATCCATAAAAATGTGGTTAAAAATACTTGTCCCTAAAGTCCGGGAGTACAGGTCTGGCTACCAGGGAACATGTTTGAACACCAGGGATGGGATTCAGAGTTCCCTTGTCTCTCCTGCCCACCTTGTGGAGCACACATATCCCGAACTTCCCTTTTGGTGGTGCACATAGCTCACGGCCAGCCCAGGGGAGGAGTGAGGCATTTCAGGGGCTGGACAAAAAGACCTTGCTATCATGGCCTGGGAGGCAGCAATGCCCAGGGAAGAGTGGACAGACACTGGAGTTCAAGCTACCTCTTGGTGAAGGCACCACTGGGCTTTGCACAGGCATCCCAGCACACTGCACAGGCTCCCCACAGGGCACTATTAGCCTAGACACCCTCCTAAGGGCTATGTCTGGAGCTAGGCTCCAGCACTGGCTCCCCTTACAGTAGCAGGCAGTTGTTGCTTGCATCCCAGAGTGATGTAGCTCCTTTCCGTGGGCTGCACATATCATGGCAGCTCTGGGGCAGCCCAAGATGCAGTGGCTCAGTCAGAGGATGCTGGTGCCGGAAGTGCATGCTGGGAGTACATAGAAGTGACTCACAGGACTACTGGGTTCCTTTGGCACCAGCCTTCTCAGGGATCCCCTACACTACATCCCCTATGGGGAAGGGAGGCCACACCCCTCCATGGATTCTGTGTGTGTATGTGTATGCACGAATTCAGATCAATTAAATTATGAAACATTATTTTTAAAATGTCAGTAAAAAGTTTGCAGACTGTCAGTAAAAAAAAAATATATTATTGGGTTGGCAAACCTGACATCAGGTCACAAGAAAGAGAAACTGGACACATCTACACCTTCATTAATGTGCCTTTGCTATTGCACATTAAGTTTAGTAACTCAAATATGAGCTACTAAAGGCACAGTAGATGAGCTAATGCAAAGGAAAATGTTTTTTTTGTGATGCTTAATGCACAGTAGACTAATTCTACTATTCATTAATGCATTAGCACAGTTTTTGCCGTGACATGCTAATGCACAGTAGAACCGCCCACTGCACATGAAGACATCTCATGTCAATGTGCCCACCGAGACTAAAATAAATTAGTATGTAAGCTTTTAATATCCACTAAGGCAAAATATAGAGAAACAGAGATTTGATTTGAATGTTGAATGTACATTCACTCCTGAACCTGAACAGTGTTTAAGAAAACTGAAGTTTAGAAATGTCATAATTATTACTTTTATTAATTAGTTGTCTAAGAGGCCTGAAAAAGATGATAACTGTTTTAGGACACTGAATATAAATTCCTTCCTCATGTACCTAACTGGAGACAATACAGTTATATCAAGAAATAACTGTAATTAATCAGTGCCATATTGTAAGTCTCCTTTTTGAAATGCAAAGGTCATTTTCTCCAACATAAAAATGGTTGTTGGATTTTCCCTGGGAAAAAGGCTTTCATTCTGCAACCCTAAAGATGTACAAGCTCATTATTCCATACCCATGAAATACTTGTGAAGTACCAATAAAACACTCCCCCCACCCAGACAATCAGGGCTAATTCAAGGTAATTTCCTTTCAAGCTTTCTGTGTAAATGAACGTGCTACACCTGTTTTGATGCAATTCAACACCTGGGTCAATCAACCCTGGGTTAAACCCAGCATCTGTTTTAGCTTTAGATAAGAGATAAAAAATATCCTGAGTTCTTACTCAGTCTTCTCTAGTCTCTTTCTTTGGGTTTGAGATTTTATCTTCCCTGGAAAACATTTGTCTCCTAGAAACATGTACTGTGGATGTAAGGACACAGGTCAAACCATTGTCATGTGTCTTATGATGGTGTCTGTGTACTACGTTTTTGACAACTTTAGGGGATGTGTCTTGCTTCCCTTGAACTCATATATGGTCCTTTTTTGGTTACAGTGGGAGGGACACATGAATAGAAACTATTCAGCCAGTTGCCTGGAGCTCACCTCATGGAGAGGTTATTTCCTCTGGTTTTTAAACCTTCTATCCGAATCCCTCCCTTCCTGATGGTCATTTCCTGCCATGAGAGCTCCTGGAGGAATTTCTGCAGTTGTTGGAGCAGAGAGAAACATGCTGTAGAGAAACTAATCCATCTCTCCTCCAGCCTTGGTGTCTACCTGGACTAGTTTTCTTCTATCTGTTCCAAGTCAAGAGAAGCCTATGGCCTCATAGCTTTCAGAGGTATGTAGTACCATTTCAGATGAGTGGAATTCCAGAGGTATCTAAATACCTCTTTAAATATGACCCTTTGGCCCCCTATACACATGCAGATAAATTTGTGAATGGATCGAAAGCATGATCCACACAATCCTGCCTCCTGCCATGCCACTCCCATTACTTGGAGCCCCTTTTGATGAGGAGCTCCCAGATGTGCGTGTCATGCAAAACCAGGACTAAGAGGCTCCACAGCATGGACTGAGAGACCCTGCAGAAAGGTGGAGGCCTGCTAGTTGTGGGACCAAGAACCTCATGTAGGCCTGGGGGTTTCATGCACCCCCATGCCCTGGGGATCATGGGATGCCCTGCTACAGGCACAAATTAAAGCTTAATAACAACCAGCTATAAACTTATTACATGTTTTTGAGGTCTAATTTTAAAGCAGGTTGGAGGTTTTTATTGTTTAACAGCTAATGTAGCTGGTATCAAGGTAATTGTGCAATTAACCAGCTAATTGCATGATACCTGTAACATGTAGAGGGGTCCTCTATGCCTGATCCTGTACTATGAAAGTGATTCTCAACCAGGCTGCTGGAGAACCCGGGGTGCCATGAGATCCTTTGAAGGGTGCATCAGGAAGTGCGAGAAGATAAGGAGATAAAGTCAGGCTTGGCTTCAGGTGTGAGGACATAAGCAGAGAAGGGTAGGCTCAGGTTCTCCCTGCCTCCCTGTTCCCCTTGCTTCCACTGCTTCGTCCCTCTGCAACGAGGCAAGTCCTCTAATAAATTAACTCATTTTTGATATGGGGTGCTGCTCAATTCACAGAAGATATGGAGGGGCGCCTTGAGTCTAAAAAGGTTGAGAACCGGTGCATTCCAGCCTATGGAGGCTGCGTCATTGGCTTCATTTCCTTAGTGATTAAAAACCAGTTGAGTTTGTTGTTGTTTTTCGAACAACTAAGCTCTGCATTGGAAAAATGACCTTTTATGAAAACTGACTGACAGGATCAACAGTCCCTTTTGTGATTTATTTTAAATTGAAAGAATTAATTGTTTCCCCAAACCATTATTAATAAAAATCAGAAATATGGAAACTGTTAGAGAAAGGATGATAAAATTTTTTGGTTTGCCCTGGCTTTTGGTAAGCAAAATTCTAGTAGTCACCATTTTAGGAAAAAAGTTCATTAAAGGCAAAATGGATCTATTTTAATCCCTATACATGAAAAACAACTTCAAATGTCTCCTTTTTTCATTGTTGCCCAGCTCTATAAAATGACTTCCTTTTCTCTTTTTTTTCCTTTAATGCATGGCTTACTTTGCATCAGTCAGCTGCAGCTGCTCTAATCCCTAGCTTCCTGAACATTATCTAAAAGACTGAGTTGTCTTAGAAAAATTCAAGAAGCTCCTAAGAAACAGGTGTTCCTAAATCCAAGGTCCCAAACAACAACTGCTTGCATCTACATTCATCTCCTACCCATTCGATTTTTATTCTGTTAATGAAGTTAATTAGAGAATGTGATGAGACTACATCTCTTCTGTCCATGTCTTTAAATTCAAGCTATTGGGGTCAGTAGTCATGCTTTCAGGGGAAAATAAAAAAGATATGCAGAAGGGAATGCCCACTGCAGGGAAGGGAGGGTAGACTCAAAGGATAGGGAGCTTTTAGAGCCAAGCAGTAACAACCAAGGTTTTCCCACTTGTTTTTCTTGGCTAAATACAGACAGTCAAAAAGCCCAAGGCTGAATTGATTCAGTCTTTGCAGTCAAAGCTGCAGGATTTGAACCAATAAGCAAATGAGCAGACAGTAACTTTTCAGTGAAGAAATGCAGTCACATGCCTGCAGTAGCTCAAGCCAGAAGTTGGGGGGGCATTAGAGGATGCCTACCAACCACTGCTAAGGGGAGGAGAGAGAGAAAGCCCTGATGGAGCAGAGGAGGCCTGGCCAGGCCCCAGCCCATGCTCTGCTTGGGGGCGGGGGGGGGAAGTAGTGGAACTGAATTCATAAAAGCTTGAACAAGAATAGTTCTTTCTCTGAAAAGCTGAAACAGTCTGAGCTTAATTCTTCCTGATGCTCCCAAGCTCTCTGGGATTTGCAGTCACAATCACTGGAGCAGGACTCTCCAGGTGCCTCGGGGATTTGTAGTCCACAGTCACAGTCAGCAGTACATTTTAGCAGAGCAGCTCTGTACTCAGGAGAAGGTGAGTTTAACTCTCCTCCCTGGCCCCAGACCCTAATCAGAGTTTGCCTGGGGGGAATGGGGGAGCAGTGGGCTGGCCAGTGAACCAGCCCTCACTGCTCCAGCCCATCCCAGGGCTGTAAAGCATGCTGGGATGCTGGAGGACTCTGATTTAACTTGAACCAGAAAGGGGTCTAGGACAGAAGTTTCATAAACCAGTTTGACCTAAATCAGTTAAGTTTGATACTACATTCAACCAGGTTTATCTTAAACCAGTTTTAGCCATTTTGAAACTAGTTTATGTGCACTGAACTTCTGTTCTCTTACAGGTTTAAATTAGTTTCTGGTCACTTAGACTGGTTTATGTGCAATGTCTGTCCCTAGCCCTTGAGAATTTTACAGATCTGACTAAGGCTAACCCACAGCTCTGAGAAAAATTAAGCAGCTCTGAGAACAGCTTTGAGGAAAATTAAACTGTTAAATGCAGCTCCAGAAAAGTATTATTACCCAAGAGAGCCAGCTTGGGTATTAGCCAGATTCACTGCTCCCTAGAATATACCTGTCATGTGTCTTCCCACAGGTTTGATCCCATTCTTTTCCTCTCTAGACTGAATTTTCCTCTGTATTTCATTTGGTAAGTAAAAAATAGGCAATAGGACAGCAGTTATTCTGTCCAAAGCTTCCAGTGGGCGGTGTCAGCTTGATAGACAACTGATCTCTAGAATATGTCTTAGCAGACAAAGGCAAGCAACCTTTATTTCTCATTGCTGTTTAAGAATTATTGGGACAATTGCCTTTGTGATACCAGGAG
>JAGPOW010000261.1:13023342-13035565 GCA_030014935.1 Caiman crocodilus
GAGCACTGTCCCATCATGAGGTTGGTGGGGTCTTACATGGATCAAAAAGGGAAGAATCTCCCCTACTTCCTGGTTTGTATTATTATTTTTTTATAATGTCATGGGAAAATGAGAGGAAGGCAAAATGATTTAGGAAAAATCTAACCCCATGTCAAATGAAGCTTCTATTACTTTTTAAGGGTGTTGATTTGAATATTTAGCACTACCCCTTGCCCCTTATCCTTGAACTTTGTCTTTATGTTTGAAAATCCAAGAAGTCGGACAATCTGTTAAGCTGGCAACTACCTTCATCACTCATGAATTTTGAGTGGAGCTTTTCAGAGGCCACTGATTTGTAGACACAGAGCAAAGAAGAAAGCATCTGTTTAAAATCCAGACATGCAAAAGGCAAAACTAAATGAGGAGTATAAATAGTTACATGGAATATTCTGGCATAGGAAAGCTGTGTCTGTTTATACGAAACTGAGATTCTGGGAAAATAGCTCCCACAATTATGCAGTTTTCAGTTGATTACATCTGTGGATAGCATGAGAAGGCCACTGTGAAATACAGTAGTTCTGAAAAATGAACTACAGTTAATTAATGGGTTATGGTATTATAAAGGTTTGATTCACCTTCCTTAATATCCAATATGCTATGGCACTGAGAATTTCTAAAATTATAGCTGCTTCCTCTGCCTTTATTGAAATCCACTATTAAGGCCTGTTAGAGTTCATGACAAGGAAATAATGGGTTTGGGAAAGAAGGACAGGGTATGGGAAACGTAGAAAAGTGGTGATAAGTACTAAAACTTTCCACTGATTATTCAAGTTGAACCTGCAAGTTTCCCTTTCTGTAGTAAGAACCAGTGTGTAGTTCTCAAGGGTAATATTTACAAACCTGCTGCATGTAGAATAGCTTAATTTAGGAAGCTTAGGTCTTAAAGTGGAGCGCACTGAAGACCACTCCTCAAGGTGTAGGCGTCTGACCAAACTAACACACAGATGTTTACAGATTGGTGCATTGGCCAGGAAAGACATTACCGACCCATACACAGAGGAAGAGCCTGACATGGTATTAAACATGCTGGCTGATGTGGATATATTGGGCCAGGACCTACAAGCAGTGAGAAGTCTTAGTGGTATAACAAAAGCAGCCTCTACAGCAGCAAGAATGACTGCAACACAATTGTATCTCATTTAAGATGCATAAGATGACTAAGGACGATGACGTGGAAACCTATATTGAGGCCTTTGAACATACTGCCTTACAAGTGGGTCTAGAAAGACCTCAGCGAGCTAGTCAGTGAGCTGGGGGCACTCTGATAGGAAAAGCCCTGGCTGCCTACACAGCACTTCCTCAGGAAGAGGCCTATGACTACAAGAAAGTAATTTATTACTTTCTGTTATTTTGTATAGACTGGAGATCACACCCAAACACTATTGGAGATTGTTTAGGGCCAAAAAAAGAAAGAGAAAGAAGAGGCCAAGGGTGTTATGCAGCTCCTGAAGGTTTTGTTATATAAGTTGGTACCATTATCGAGTTACAACCACGATGGGTTAGTGAACTAGATGTTACTGGAGCAATTTGTAAATGATTTGCAGGAATGCACCCAGAGATGGGTTACACTTCACCTTCCTAGGACCTCTGAAGAGGCTTGCATTTAGCAGAAGCTTTTGTGGCCTCAGAAGGAGAATATGGTAGAGAAAGAAATTATAAAGATACTGGAGCTAATGGACACTCCGATGAAGAAAGACAAAAGGAAATTAGTAAATCTGGTGTGAGAGGCGCCATATGTTATAGATGTAATCTACTGGGACTTATCGCTTTGGAGTGTCCACAAAATGTTAATGAACATTGGAAACATGATGTTATCACACATGTTCCTTGGGAAAGAGCAGCTAAATCAGAGGCGGTGGAGACCATGGGCTGCAGTTTTCACTGTGGTGGTGAAGTTCCAGTATGGGACCATCCAGTAGTCATGACATGGATCGTGGGGAAATGGATACAAGCAACATTAGATATGGGTTGCTCCCAGACACTGATCAGGGCTGATTTGGTACCTAGAGAAAATGTCCAATGGAGCAAACCAGTTTGTGGAGATATATCCATGGAGCAAACCAGTTTATGGAGATATATCCAGATTTTACAAAGCCTTTTATTCTGCAGACCGATGCCTCAGGCACCGCTCTGGGTGTGGTACTTACCCAAGAACAAGGAGGAGTGGAAAGACCTATCGCTTATGCAAGTCAAAAACTAAATGTGGCCAAAAAAGGTATGCAACAATTGAAAGGGAACGTTTGGCAATTAAATGGGCCATGCAATATTTCACATATTACCTGATGGGGAGAGAATTTCACATAATAACAGGTCATGCCCCCTTGCAGCTGTGTAAGACCAGAACAGACAATGCCCAAATCACAAGGTGGGCATTGGCATTACAGCCATTCAAATTTTCAATTGGTTAGAGACCCAGCACAGCTCATATAGTGGCAGATTTCCTGTCCAGATGTGATGAAACATCAGATCAAGGGGAGGAACTGGACACTAGACACAAGAGGTATTTGGAGGGATGTGTCAGTGGTGATGGAAAAATACAAATACCACAAGGCAACTGGGGAGATGTGTGGCAATGAGAACCAAGCTGCCAAGGCAATGAATGGCCCAGAAGCACCGACAGACTCACAGCCTTGAGTCTTACCAGCCAGCACATCAGTGGCATGGCCACGGGAAGCCCCGGCACAATTGCCGCTGTGGTTTATCAGGGTGTGCTGACCCTGGCTGGTGAGGCACATGCTGGAGCATGTCATAAAGCTGCACCTGGCCCCGACGGGGAAAAAAACCCAGAAGAGGAAGCATGGAAGGGAAGAAGCTGGCTTCCAATACAGCATGCCCTGGCAGGGGTGGGTGGGAGGAAGTGACTGCAGTTCCTGTATGTAAAGACTAGGAGGAGTCTTTGAACCTACCTAAGAGATGATGAAAGAGCAGTGAAGAGCCCTCACCGTCCTGTGGAGACAAATAACTGTGAGTTTGAGGTGTCAAGGATTCTCTGGCAAGCCTCGAGAACCTATAGAGTGTGGAGCCATTATGAATTTAATGAGAAGTGAAGCCCCATCTAGGGGCATAGGACCATGAATAGAGGTAGCTGACAGCCTGGAGGACTGAATTAATTTGGGGCTTTTGGACTTATGCTGACTACGCATCAAGGACTCGGGAACATTATGGTGCATTAGTGAGCCTGATAACCTAATTCATAGTATCATAGTATCATAGTATCTAGTGGTCAGAAGGGGCCTAGAGCAGGCCATCTAGTCTGACCCCCTGCCAATGGCAGGAACGAGTGCCAGGGTCACAGGACCCCAGCAAGTACCTATCCAATCTACTCTTAAAGATGCCCAAGGTAGGAGCAAGAATAATGTCCAACCTAACCCTGCTCTCCAGTAACTTGTGACCATTGGTCCTAGTTACCCCTGGTGGTGCCCAGGAAAAAAGAGCCTGCCCTATTTCCTGCTAGTTAAGGTTGACAACATCAGGTTGGCACTTGGATGAGGTGCTAGGGGAGGCAGAGCCCCAAGGAACACCGCTAGACCAAAACAATGCCTGGTACAGTAACCTCCCTCCTCTTTAATATGTAACACCAAAGTGTGGCAGGAAAAAAGAGGGCTTGCATCATTAGAAGTTGGCATCTGTGGTCAAACTGTCAGGCCTTAAAGGTGGGAGCACCAAAGACCATTCCTCAAGACTTAGGTGTCTAACTAAACTCACACACGGATGTTTACATACGCCTATTTCTAAATTATAGCTGTTTCCTCTGCCTTCATTGAAATTCACTATTAAGGCCTGCTGGAGTTCAAGACAATGAAAGAAAGGATTTGGGAAAGAAGGACAGAGTATGAGAAAGGTAGAAAAGTGCTGATAAGTACTAAAAATTTCCACTGCTTCTTCGAGTTGAACCTGCAAGTTTTCCTTTCTGTAGTAAGAACCTATGCGTAGTTCGCAAGAGTAATATTTACAAACCTATTGCATGTAAAATAGCTTAATTCAGGTTAATTAATACCAGTCAAGCAAAGATCACCACTTTTAAAAGAATTGTTTTGGCAAAGTGTGCAACTGAAGTAATAAAAACCCACCTTTAACATTTTAATGTTGCCTCCTTGGGTGAGCTTTCTAATATAACCTTTTAATAAAAGAAGTTAAACATACCATTTTAAGCAATTCATTCTCTGCACCAGATGCAGACTTTCTGTAAGTGGAATTCTGCTGAGATGAATAGAACTATGTTTGCTAATGTTTGAATTAGGACTGGTAGATCCTATTTCTGCAAAGTATACACTTTGCCACTAATAAGCATGGAAGTACAGAAAGAAGCATATTTTACCTTGCTGTAATTCGAGCGATTTCATTACAGTTAGACTCAGGGTGCATTTCCTCTGAGGTTATATTGCAGGGGGTGAGCAAGACAAATGTAAAGTGAGCTAATTGACCAGGTCTGAATTGCATTCAATATAATTAATGGAGAATCAATGCTAGAGCTCCATGAAAGAATCCTAGACAAACTGCAAAACATGAAAATACCCACTTGGTTTTGTTAAAGCTCCCAGATCTGAACAAGTCCATAATAAGCTTTGCTAAAATGTCATACTTTTCAATCAAAGCCCCAGACCTGGCCCAAAGTAGCAGAGGCAGGACACAGCCCTTCCCTCTGCCCCATTATTCTTGATGGGCAGGTGGCTGGTTATAAATAATCTTGATCAAATTCCACATGCTATTAATAGTTATACTTAATATATCATGTCATTATTATATTATCAATAGCACTGAAAAATTATCAACATTTTGTCTCACTCTGGAACAGTTCTAGTTCTGTCTTCATTGAGCCTCAATGCTTTTCTTTTCTTGAAAAGTTTAACTTAAAAAAAGTGTAATTTTCATGAAAACCATGGTAAAGTCTGTACACAAGAAACCGTCTCTTTATGGTGACTATCTTGCTAAGCATAGACCAGTATGTAATTCTCAGGAAACCTCATTAATAAGATTGAGACAAACCTTACAATAGCTTTTGTCCTTAGATTTTCTTGAGGGAAGACAATAATTTACACCTGGATATGGGAAAGAAACTTATTGCATACTTAGTTAATCTTCTTTTAGTAATGAATGCAGTAAGGCACCAATTCTTGGACGCCATAAAGTATAGCACAAGCTTTTGTTGACAGATGTGCAGTTGTCCCAAGGTCAGTGTACTTTAGTGCCCTGAGCATGGATTAGGATGCTGGAGACAACTCAGAAACCAACTCTGTTGGTTGATGTTGGGCAAGTCACTCCCCCTTTTAGTGCCTCTTGTTTTCATACCTGTAAATTGGGGATAATGACACTTCCTCTGTAAAGTACTTTCAACAGCATGGGTGAAAAAAGCCAGCTGTTATTATCTAATGGTTCTACACAAATCCATCTGGGGAAGTCAATGCTTCACTTTGTGCAGTGCTGCAAATAGTTGCAATAGTCCAAGTCAAGTGCTTTTTCCAGAAAAAGGATTAAAAGGAATGATTAATTTTAACCCTTTCCTTTGGGTTTCTCAATAGATCTTGTTTTCACTTTGGCTGTGTTGGATAAAGAGAAAGAAACAAAGGATTGGAAAGGCCTCCTAGGCCACCAAGTCCAGTTCCCCAGACATACCTAAGTCTTTGCAAGATTGGGCTCTCTATGTAACTTGTATAAGGCTGAATATCAAATCAGGGCCTGTTTTAAAATCTATGGAAGCTAGACTATCAACCTATATTAACACTGTTCCTAATTTTATGCAAAAACCTGGCGTTACATGGCATACCTCTACACTGCCTCCATGGTGAGCTGGGGAGGGTTACCCAGAAGTTTGCCCCTTGTGATTACGTTCACTTGGTGTGCATCCAACCCCCCCAAATTGGACAATATAGTCACTTTAGTGCAGCTTGGAGCATGCACCAATTGTATGTCCGAGATGGAGTGAGGATCTGGATGTGTGCTTGGGACTTCGCTAAGATGTTGATATTCTGGGCTGAACAGGAAAAAGTAGACAAGATGAGCTCCAGAGAAAAACTCCCAGAAGTATTGCAGGCTGGTTCTGAGGTCTTCACGCTTCCTGGGCAGTTAATGTAGAACTTCTCCTGTTCCAGTGCTACAGATCTGACCCTCCTCACTTACCCCAATATAGCTAAAGAGTAACACAACTGAAATCGATAGAGAGGGGTGAATTGGAGCCCATTTGCTCCGAAGCTGGATTAGTCAAATCACACCGTACAGTGGAGAAGAGTATTGGTTCAAAATCTTTTTTTTTATTACTTCCAAAACAAATAAAGCAGGCCAGACAGACACCGTCTCTGAAAACAATTCTTCACGGTCATACTTTCCCATTGTTATAAATAATATAAGTGAGAGTACTATTCTATGAGCTGCGTTCTTATTGCCGAGAGTACAACAGTTATTTATCTTCCCAGGAGACCATTTAGTCTCTTAGTGACTGCCATTCCCTTTATATAAAAAGTCTGCTTGTTAAATGAAGGTTTTATTCATTCCCCAGGAATGGGTCAGCACTCTTTCTTGGCACCAGTTCCATCTGCTGTCGGGTTCATTATATTAGTTTATACTTAAAGGCAGATGGAGACGGTATCCTTCAGGAGTCCATAACTCTCTCATTGTAAAGCAAAGGCTGGTGGTTTAGGATGTTGGCAGCTTATTTTTCTCAGACTATTCTTGGTATGGTGCTAGGAGATGTTTCCATAAATATTCTGTGATTTGAACTTCAGTCCTAGCGTAGGGAGGTAAAAAGGGAAGAGACATTTTAAATTATCTCATAAGCAAAGAGTCTCATAGAACAACCTACTTGATTTACTGGAGTTGTGCTGTCCATTTCTCCTACTCTGTCTATAAAACTAACTTCTCGAAATCTAATCTTGCAGAAGTTATATAACTGCTAAATGGGACCTGGGTTTAGCAAATCTCTTCCATCTCATTCAGATAATTTCTTCAAGAAAACTTTTCTATCAGTAATTCGTTAAGCGGGCTTCATCACTGCCATCTTTCTTAATCATCCATCAATGGTTCTGTTTTGTGAGTTTGGATCTTAATCACAGAATCATAGAAGTCGGGTCGGAAGGGACCTTGTAGATCTTCAAGACCCCCTGCCTGGGCAGGAGAGAAACTGGGCTCATGTGACCTCAGCCATGTAGGCATTGAGCCGCTTCTTAAAGACCCCCAGGGTAGGAGCCAGCACCACTTCCCTTGGAAGTTGGTTCCAGATCCTAGCTGCCCTGACTGTGAAGTAGTTTTTATGGGTGTCTAATCTGAACCTACTCTCCAACAACTTGTGGCCGTTGTTTCTTGTTATCCCAGGGGGCACTGGAGGAAACAAGGTCTCCCCCAAACCCTTCTGGTCCCCCCTAGTGAGTTTATAGATGGTCACCAGGTCCCCCCTCAGCCTTCTCTTGTGGAAGCTGAACAGGTTCAGGTCCCGTAGCCTCTCACTGTAGGGTCTGCCCTGCTGTCCCCGGATCATGCAGGTGGCCCTCCTCTGGACCCTCTCAATGTTGTCCACATCCCTCTTGAAATGGGGTGCCCAGAACTGGACACAATACTCCAACTGTGGCCTGACCACTGATGTGTAGAGGGGGAGGATCACTTCCTTGGCCCTACTTGAGATGCACCTGTGGATGCACGATAGGGTCCAGTTAGCCCTGCTGACCGTGGTCTTGCATAGTCGACCTATGTTCATCTTGGAGTCAATGATGACTCCAAGATCCCTTTCTGCCTCCGTGCTCTCAAGAAGGGAGTTTCCTATCTTGTAAGTGTGTTGCCAGTTACTACTGCCCAAGTGCGGCACCCTGCACTTGTCTGTATTGAAACACATCCTGTTTTTGTCAGCCCACCCTTGCAACCTATCCAGGTCTTTCTTCAGTCTTTCCCTCCCTGCTAGCGTGCCCACCTTACCCCAGATCTTGGTGTCATCAGCAAATTTGAACAAGTTGTTTTTCACCCCATTGTCTAAATCACTGATAAAGAAATTGAACAGCATGGGCCCAAGGACCAAGCCCTGGGGGACTCCGCTGCCCACTTCCCCCCAGGTCGAATATGACCTGTCCACCACCACCCTCTGAGTATGACCCTTCATCCAATTAGCCATCCATGTGACCGTGTAGGCATCGATGCCACAGTCGCCTAGTTTTTTAACGAGGATGGGGTGAGAGACAATGTCAAAGCCCTTGCGGAAGTCCAGAAAGACTACATCCATGGCGACACCTGCATCCAATGCTTTTGTGACCTGATTGTAAATGGCAATCAGCTTGGTCTGACATGACCTGCCCCTAATGAAACTGTGCTGGTTGCCCCTCAGCATCACCCCTGATGCCGACCCATCACAGATGTGCTCCTTGATGATATTCTCAAAGAGTTTCCCCAGGATTGAGGTAAGACTGACGGGCCTATAGTTGCCCAGGTCCTCCTTTCTCCCTTTCTTAAAGATGGGGACCACATTGGCTATCTTCCAATCATCTGGCACCTGGCCCGAGCACCACAAGCACTCATAAAGCTGTGCCAAAGGCCCTGCAATAACCCCTGCCAGCTCCCTCAACACCCTGGGGTGCAGAGCATCTAGACCGGCTGACTTGAACATGTCCAACCCCTCCAGAAGTACTCTGACCTGGTCCTCCTCAACCTTTTGTCTTGAGGCATTCCCCCTGAGTCCATCTTGAATCATGGTGGGGGAGTCCTGGTCCCTGCCCAAGAAAATGGAAGTGAAGAATTTGTTAAAGATGTCTGCTTTCACTTCTGCCATGACCATCAGATTGCCCAGCGTATCTTGCAGGGGCCCCACATTTCCCGGCGCCTTCTTCATCCTCTCTATATATTTGAAAAAAGACTTTTTATTATTAATACTTAGATACAGATACGTGGACAATATTTTTGGTAGACAGTTTTGCATGCATTTAATTAGAGTAAAAGATAAGAAGTGTGTGTTTTATCTAGCAATAAAATAAGTGACCTGGAGCGTGTGATTGTATTGGAAAGGGAATGGAAGGAGATCATTTCTTTTTCCACAAAAATATAAAATAGTAAATGTAATAGAAACACATGTCTTAGCTTGAGGTTTGCCACAAGATAATTTTTACAAAACCTAAAGAAAAGGTCCAGTCACAACAGCAGTCTTGTTTTCTCTGCGTTGTTAGATTGCTCTCTAACTTAGACTTTGCCCATAAGTTAGACTGACACCCACTCATAAGCACAAATCTGGAGCTCCTATTAAACGGTCCTGTTCCTGCTATTCAGAAGTGATGGGAGGGCCATGAAGCTCAAGGGATGGTGACTGCTTGAGCTTGTCATGCCAACGGGGATGAAGTGTTATGACTCACCAGCTGCTAATTCTGATCATCCACCCATTCTGTGACACTATTCAAATCATTCTGTGACCCCAGAGTGGCTGCTCTCCCTTGGGATAGGCTAGCTCAAGTGGAGTTAGAAATGTATACTACCATGAGCTTAGTGCTGCAGTAAAGGCAGAGCCATGCATCTGATGACAAAAGCCTGCACTTCTCTTTAGCCTGAGTAATGGGTGGCTAGGCATTGTCAACAGGCCCCATTAGCTCCCCAACAGGGTTAGGAAGTCACAGCAAGGGCTGCATTTTGGGGCATGGTTCCACAGTGCTCAGTACCTTAGGGCAGACTTGGGCAGGAGATAAGACGACTCAGCATTTTAACAAATTTAAGCTTTTAACCACACACACGCATGCATGCTTGCGCGCGCCACACACACACACACACACACACACACATACACACACACACACACACACACACACACACACACATTCAATCTCTCACTCCCTTCCTGCAAAAACAGCTCATAATAGTTGTCACTTTCTCACAATGTTCCTATTAAAATTCTCCCTTAATTAATTCCAACCAAACTTTTAGTACCATGTTTCTCCCCAGGGTGTCATTAGAGCCTTCTCATGTTGTGTCTGATGTCATATTCTCCTCTTCCTCATTATATTTCGCAAATGTTTCCTGTGCTGCTTCAGCCAGCTCTGGTCCCATTAACTGGATGGAAATATTATTGGCTTCATTTAGATTTCCCTAAAATCATCCTATAAAGTGAAATCTTTACAAAAGATGAACAATTAGTACACCTTCCCATCCAGTCTGATAGCAGCTTTCATGTAACTCTCACCAAAATATTGCTGTCTATGGAAAACGTGGTGCCAATCTTCTAGTGTATGCTGTGGAAATGGCCTTTTGTGCTTTTTTCAATTGAATTCTCTTAGTGCTAATACTCTTCACATCATAGTACTTCAATTCTTTTTTTGTATTTCATTCTTAAGACCAGTAGACGAGTATTTTTCTTGAGTTTTCTTTTCAATACTTCAACATTTATGGGAAAAATGCCTCTTCATATTTATTTTTTGTTATCTGCATACACTGAAAAAGGAAGGCATGAACAACATGCAGGGATTTGTTTGCAGTGGCAGACTGCATTTTCGAGATGCAGTTGTGTTCCTAGATAGGATTTGATCCCCTGAAGTGTAATGGGGCTTGTGCTGAAAAGTCACTTAGGTGTTTTTGAAATGGGCCAGATTGTGAGAATCCAGTTAGGTGATTGGCTGGAGCTGAACTGTCTTTTCCAGGTGTACGACGCTGGAGGAGACTTAATTTCAGGAAGCATCAGCATGACAGAGCTGGCAATACGACATTGAACCACTGAGATGGACACCTTGGAAACAGATATAAGTACTCGTAAGGGAGCCCGGGAGTGTAGCATAGATCTTTCTCTCTCATGCCTACTCCATGTGATGTTCTATACATTTCTAGTGATAGCTGTGCCACAGATCCTACTTGATATGCCTGCTACAGATTCAAGTAGCAGAGGGTGCATCTATATGTGTGCTTACTGCAGAGTTGACTAGTTCTACAATAAGCGTCACCATCTATACATGCACTGGGATTAGGTTGCAGTAAACTAATTAACTTCATCATAAAATAGTACTGTCAGGGACTGAACACTCATGTAGACAGTGACTGAAGGCAGTCAGCCCAAGCAGGGAGCCAGACTCCTGCCAGCTGCCTAGCCACATGGCTCCACATTTGGCACTCTCATGCCCCAGCCAGCCTCTCTGCCACCTGAGGCTGCCACCCAGAGTCTGGGGCTGACCTCCCAAGCCTGCTGCCAGCCCAGGCCTGCTCCTCCTCAGCTCATAGTGCTGCTGGCCTGGGCACATGTGTAGATGCTGCGCCTGGGAGCAGTGTATATCAGCTCAAAGTGCTTCAGAGTACATTGCTTCACATAAATTGCATGTGTAGGTGCACCCACAATGTCTCATTTGGTTTGGAAAACATCTGCTATTTCCTGTGAAGTAGATGACAGAGGTTCAAACTTCCTCTGGGTAAGAGAGATGCTGGGCAAGTGCAGTAAGCAATAAGCTACTGGCCTTAAAGGTGGAAGTGCCTTCCTCCAGTGTTAAAGAGTTGCTACAAGACTTACCCAGAGTTACACATCTTCCCAGGAAAAACAGGATTACAGGAGAATGTAAGGGTCCACAGTCGATCCCTTCCAAGCCTGCTTAGTGGGATAAGGCAAGCTACACAGGGGGAGCAGGATATAAAGTCCTTATAAATGCCCCTGAATGCCACTTATGCAGATCACTTTAGCTGCATAAATGCTAGTCAGCTACCCGAAGGTGGAGTTGGATTAGACCAAAAGGTCTAAACTATTCACATCACATCTACAGGAAATGTTGGCAGCTGACAGCCAGGCTCTTTCTTTCAAAAGCCTTGCTGGAACCACTGGACTAATGACCTTCATTGTTTCACAGGCAAATTTGAGTTTGTGAGGAATTTCCCTGTCAGCCTGTAATAGGGGCATATTTCCAGTCATGTTGGTTCAGGGAATACACGAAAAGCAATGTTCATCTGTCTCTTATTGGACTAAGCAATGTAGTTGGGAGAGATATCAGACAAATGTTTGGTTGCAAAGCCCACGTCTCAGAAAGGGCATCTTGGTGAAGGTGTAGCAGGAGATCTATGCTCCAAGAACTGCAATGGAGTCCCTGGCAGCCGCATAGCTTATCATAGTATGATAGTATCCAGGGTCAGAAGGGGCCTAGCGCAGGCCATCTAGTCTGACCCCCCCGCCAATGGCAGGAACAAGTGCTGGGGTCACAGGACCCCAGCCAAGTACCTATCTAATCTACTCTTGAAGATGCCCAAGGTAGGAGCAAGAACA
>JAGPOW010000261.1:13035665-13047296 GCA_030014935.1 Caiman crocodilus
TCACCTGGTCATAGAAGGCGACCAGGTTGGTCTGACAGGACCTGCCCTTAACAAACCCGTGCTGGTTGCCCTTCAGCATAAAGTCCCCTGCCGGTCCCTGACAGATGTGGGACTTGAGAATTTTCTCAAAGATCTTTCCCAGAACTGAGGTGAGACTGACAGGCCTGTAGTTCTCTGAGTCCTCCTTCCTCCGCTTCTTAAACATGGGGACCACATTGGCCACCTTCCAGTCCTCCGGCACTTGTCCAGAGCTCCAAGAGCGCTCGTATAACCGAGCCAAGGGCTCAGCAACCACCCACACCAGCTCCCTCAACACCTTTGGGTGCAGGTCATCCGGACCTGCCAACTTAAAGACAGCCAGCCCTTCCAGAAGCCCTTCCACCAGGTCTACCCTCACCCTTGGCCTAGCAGTGTTTCCCAAGGGGGAATACAGGCTTCCAGCGGGAGGGAAGTCCTGGTCCCCACTTAGGAAGACCGAGGTAAAGAACCTATTGAAGATCTCAGCCTTACCATCGACTGCGAGCACCAGGTTGCCCGATGAGTCCCTCAGGGGCCCGATGTTGCCCGGGGCTCTTTTTGCTCCCCACATATTTGAAAAAGGACTTCCTGTTCTCCTTGATCCTAGCCGCCAGGCGAAGCTCTACTCCCACCTTGGCCTTCCTAATAGCCCTCCTGCACTCCTGAGCACAAGAGCCATACTCCTCCTTGGAAACTGCTCCTCTCTTCCAAAGGTTGTATGCCTACTGCTTAGCCCTCAGGGTCCCCTGAATATTAAGCCATGGGGGCTTCCGGGCACTTTTGCCTATCTTGCAACGGGCAGGAACGGTTTCCCCTTGGGCTCAAAGGATCGTCTTCTTAAGGAACTTCCACCCTTCGTGGATGCCCATGTCCTCAACCCTACAGTCCCACAGCGCCTCCTCAACTAGCCTCCTGAGCTCTCTGAAATTGGCCCTTTTGAAATCTGGGACCCCAGTCATAGTGTGGGCCCTATCTACACTGCACCGGACAGCAAATTCTATCAGGCGATGATCGCTATCTTCCAGGGAGTCACGTACCTGGAGACCTGTAACCAGGTCGTCCCCCGAGGCCAGGACCAGATCCAGCAGTGCATCCCCCCCCGGTGGGGCCATGCACCTCCTGGACCAAGTGAAGGTCCTGCAGCTCTGCCAGGAACTTCTGAGACCTCTCGGACTTGGCTGACTGCTCCTCCCAGCAGATGTCTGGGTAGTTGAAATCACCTATGACAATGACATCTCTCATCCTAGCCGCCTCCTTGAGCTGGCCAGCAATTTGAAGGTCCAGCTCCTTCCTCTGGTTGGGTGGTCTGTAGCAGACACCCACCAATAAGCACCTTTCCCCTTGTCCTCCTTGCAGCCTGACCCAAATCACTTCCACCTGGTCCTCAGTCGCCCCCAAGTCGACGCTCGATGCAGAAACACTCTTTGACATAGAGCACAACCCCGCCGCCTCTTTTTCCCATCCTGTCCTTCCTGAAAAGGGCATATCCATCGATGCCTATGGCCCAGTCATGGGTTGGGTCCCACCAGGTTTCCATGAGCCCAACCAAATCTGGGTCTTCCATGGCCACCAGGAGACACAGCTCCTCCTGCTTACCTCCCATGCTGCGAGCATTTGTATAGAGACATTTAAGGCTACCTACTGCCACCTCTCCCTCTCCACTTGTTTCCCCAATGCTACAACCACATATCCTCGCCTGACTTACCTGGCTCAGCAGCAGAGTGTCCTCTCCTCTCCAAGCAGGCCCGTCCCCCAGCAAAACTAGTTTAAAGCCCGCCGCACAAGATCAGCCAACCTAGAAGAAAAGAAACGCTTACCTATAGGCGTTAGATGAAGTCCATCATTAGCCAGCATGCTCTGCATAGAGAAATGTGGGCTATGATCAAAGAATCCAAAGCCCGTATCATAACACCAACCCTGAAGGCGCTGGTTTACAGCTGCAATGCATGCCTCATGTCGCCTTCCCCGTCGGCTCACCGGCAGAATGGAGGAAAATACCACTTGTGACCCAAACGCCTTGAGCTGTCTTCCGAGGGCCTTGAAGTCTTCAATGATGTCCTCCGGCCGGCCTCTAGAAGCGTCGTTGGTTCCCACATGGACAACCACTAACGGATGGTAATCTGTGGGTTTAACAATCTTCTGGATGCACTCCGTGACATCCTGAACCCGCACTCCAGTCAGGCAGCAGACCTGTCAGGCCAAGGGATCAGGATGGCAGATGGGACCCTCCGTAGCCCTCAGGATGGAGTCCCCGATGACAAAGGACTCGACACTTGCTCCTCCTTTGGTACCGCTTCTTCCTCTCCACTTGCAATGAGGGCCCACGATCAGCACCACGAGGGGGGTGCTCCTGAGCAGTCTCCTCCAGGGTGGCCAGGGCCGCATACCTGTTCCCAAGTGGCACCTCAGATGCAGGCTCTGCAGCAGCATGGGTTGCCCTGGATCCAACGGGAACTTGCTGCCACCGACGAGTCACTCTTCTGGGTCTGGGGGGCTCCTCAGTAGGTTTCTGGCCCTGCAGAGAACAGAAGTACATGTCAATTTCGTCCTCTGCCACCCAGATCCCCCGTAGCCTGCTCACCTCGGCCCGGAGCTCCCACAGCCGCCCCTCCAGGGCCTGAAGACGGTCACAAGAGGGGCAGCCAGGGGATGCCCCAGGCATCTTCCCCACCCCCGGGGGCCCCGCCCAGCCACCACCCCCAGACAGGGTGGGGGAGGTGGACAGCGAGCCCCCTAGGGGCTCGGTCTGGGTGGCGGCCTCAGAGGTGCACCGGGGGGTCAGCATCAGGGAAGAGGGAGGGGGAGGGGCCAGGCCCCTGGCAGTGGCACTACGTGTACTCACCATGTTCCTAGAAAAAGTGGTCTTCCTGCTGTCGAGTCCCTCTTCTCTTCCTCTTCGCGTTCCTCCTGCGCAAACGCCAGCGCACCCTTACAGAGTGCGCTTGTTCACATGCTCGGCTCGGGAGTACGGCTCCCTGCTGGCTCAGCTATGAGCGATCTGGGAGGCTCCCCTCCGGATCAGCTGCAGGTGCCAGCACTTACCCCACTCACCTCTTCTCTGCTGCTGCTGCTGCTGCTGCTGCTTCTTCACTTGAAAGGGCTCATGTGCGGCCAAAACCACACCTGAACCCTCTCAGGGGTCTTCCTTGTCCCCCTGCTCCGCTTCAACTTCTCCTCTGCTCGGGATCCCTGCAGTCCCCTTCATTCTTTCAGCTGCCACACCTTGCTGGAACTGATTCACTTGGGACCTGGAGGCTGCCCAGGACCCCAAACAGCTGCTGGTCCACCACTGAGTAGTGCACTAGCAACACTGAACTTTATGGATCTATTTCATGATCTCCAACCTCCCCTCTAACCACACCCATAGCTCACAGATGCTACCAGTTGATATCCAATCTGGCTTTTAGCCTGTCAGTCTGCTAGCTCAGTTCAACAAGCACTCAGCCCCCAGTCCAATAACTTGGTTTATCGGGCACCCAGTTCTGATCCAATAGCTCAGTCAGGTGGGCCCTTGGCATCAGTCTCCATGTGGTGGGCACTTTGCCCCTGTCCACTTTTTCTTTGTGGTGGGCACTTGACCCCAATCAAAACCCTGTTTACTTTTTGGTTCCTATATTCTTAAGAGCCTCAACCAGCCTTTAGCCCCTCCATTCAATACAGGGCTTTTCCTGGGCTCTGTCTTTAAGACCCTCCGCCAGCCTTTGGGCCCCAGACTCCACTTCTAGAGTCCTGGCTTCCCCCTGGCTAATCCTAGATACATTCCTTGCTGGTTCAAAAAGGGTGCCCACAGACTCCAGGGCTAGAGGCAGACATTAAAGAAGCCTAAGCCTGGATTGATTCGATCTTTGCAGGTTAATCTAACCTGGTTAGGCTGAACTGGTCAGCAACTGCCAGACATCCCCTCTGGGCTGAAGAAATGCAGGCACATGCCAGCAGTGGCTCAGGCTGGAAGCCAAGGGGCACTACAGGGGACAAGGGGAAGCAGCCCTCCCTTTCCTTTCATAGCGATGAGTTGAGAGGGGTGCTCTTGATTAAGGATGTTCTTGATTAAGGAGCGGTTATGTGCGGGGCACCTTCCCAGGTGGCTGGCCATCCCTTGCTAAACTCATCCTGCTTGTATCTCCATGAAACACTGCCCTGAGGAGTCAGGTGCCTTCCCTGTGCCTTCTGCAAGGGCTTTCCATTTGGCTCACAGGTTGTCGCTGCTGGAACAGCAGCTCTTCTCTCCTCCATTCTTAGACCAGTCCCAGAGGCTATCACTGTCCCCTCAGCACAGCAGCAGCTGTCCCGCTCCATTGGCTGTTTTTACTCTGCTGCCTGCCTGCCTGCTCTGGGTGCCTGCAATATGCCAGTCCTCTGCTGCTCAGCCTCTCCAGTCTTCCAGTAAGCAGTTCCTAGCCTTTGAGGTTCCCCGTGTCTGTTTACCACCCTGTAAGTAAAAGGGCATTTTAGAGCCCCTGTTACAGAAGGCTATAACCAACCAAAACTTATCTCTCAGTCTGGAAACTACTTGGAGGTCGAAAGAGCTGCAGTGTTAGTAACAGAGTAGGGCTCATCTTTTGGAATCAAATGGGCATATCCCAGCCCATGATCTGCGGTGATAACAGCCTCATTTTTTCTTTGTAAGAGTCACAGCATCAGGTTTGGTATTTATGAAATGAATGATGTGGCTCAGCTCCAAATCTCATAGCCTGAAGCAGGAAAACAACTCAAGCTGGAGGTTTCACTTCAGTGCACTCGTGTACTTCTATTCTTGTACAGCTCTTGGCGCATCAGGAGGCCATGTACTGTGTAAGTGAAGTACTGTGTAGTAGCAGAGGCCAGATGGACAAGGGGATGTATCATTCTCTATTATGCTTCACCTTTTACTGGAGCTTAATAGGAAACTTGGGCAAGTTTTATTTGGCTATAAAAGATGTCCACATAGGAAATCGATACAAATATAATATATTAAAGTGAGCTACTAATAACAGACCTAATTCTTCCCTGGTTATTTCAATAGCCCTGCTGTTGAAAGGCATTCATCCTAATACCTACAACTGTTCATTGTTCTTGCCAGGGCTGTACCTTTTGCTAAAATGCAGAAGCTAAGCAAATGCCTGTCATTACACTGGGCAAAAAAATAAATAAATAAATAATCACAGAATAAAAAGCCCATGTGAAAAAGATTTGATAGAACAGACTTGTATTAGGTCTCTGGAATCCTCTAAAAGTAAATGATGAACTTAGAACCAAGTGAGAAAGAAGAGGAAATGGTGGAGGGAGAGGTAGGTGGCCCAGACCCATATAGACAGCATGGGGAAGGGAACTGTTTTGGGGAAAGGATTGTGTTTTTGTTCTGTGTTTCACAGTGCCTAGCACAATGGGGTTTGGTACTGCCTGGGTCTCCTATGTGCTACCTCAATAGAAAGAATAAATATTAATAAATATGTTTCCTCTGCCTTTTCTCAGCATCATATCTCAGTCCTTTGGTGAGGGGGCATTGCAGCGTAGTCATGGATTATAGGGTATGTCTATACAGCTACTTAGTGTTGCTTCCACTCCCAGATCCACCAGCCATCTGCACTTGAATTGCCTAAGTCCAGCCCTGGAAGCAGGCCACCCCAACCCTGGAATCGCTGCTGAATTTCAGTTTGAGACCAGGGATGTTCTTAGGCTGCTTGTCCTTGAAATGTGTTTGAAACACTACCTGGTCCCTGCAGGCCACAAGTGCAGAAATTCAGCAGCAGCAACCCCACGACTCCTGGCCATTGTACACCCTACTTCCTGCCTCTAATGCCCATAATTAAACCATGCACAAAAGTAGATATTGGTCAGACTGATTTTTAGAAGGACTTAATGCAAGAAACAGGAAGTATAATGTGGATGGCTTTGGGGCAGAATGAAAGTAACATATAGAAAAAGAGCAGCTTGCATAGCTCAGTCTGCCAGGAGGGTGCCCATTTGGGTCAGCCCTAATTATCACTATAGACCTGTCCAAATATCACGTGCTATAATAACTGGTTGTGGCGTCATATTTTTTCCCCATAACTGTAGGTATAGATGGATGCCAACTTGCTATTTTTTCATTCTTTTACACTTTGGTAGTCCCACTGTGCAACAGGATTCAGGCCCCATTGCAGTCAGTCATCTCATCCCTAACCCACTGTCCCCATTTGATTCAGCCGAATTAGAATTGGAAATTCGGTGCTGATTCAGACTGCCTGGGGAAGAGGCAGGCACAGCCAGGTGGCTGCAGGTTCTCCCGCAGCTCATCCGGCTGTGCCTGCCTCTCCCTGGGCAGGGGGACATGTGGGAGAAGCCCCCATGGCTGCCCTGTTGGGCTGTGTGAAAGCACCATTTCTTTTCAACTTCCATTTTGCCATTTTGAAGGGACAGTGTTTCATTTCACTGTTTCGAAGCACCGTTCTGTTTCGTTTCATCAAAACTGTTTCGTTGTTTAGATGCATTTTGCCCATAGGCTATAATAGGGAATCATGAAAATGCCTACAACATTGTTACTTCTTTTATGATTCAAATAAAAACAACAGGGATGGCAGCCCCCACCGAGGCCACAAAGCCTGCCAAGTTTCAAGGATAGAGGTGGAGGAGTTTCTGGGAAACTGCACCTCAAACTGGTTAGAGCAAAACTTGTGTCACTTGTAAGTGTGAAGGCATGGGGGGGTGAAAGCAGCAGGCATGGTAGCCCCTGTTAAGGTCACAAAGCCTGCCAAATTTCAAGGAGATAGGTGCAGGGGGTTCTGGGAAACTGCACCTCTAATTGCTGACAAGCAAAACTCATGACTGAGTTCAGGGCTCACCAGAGGGATTATGGGGCCTGGGACAGGTGTAATGTTGGGGGACCCACCGGTGCCACCTGCAAGGACCCATGTGTGTGTGTACAAAGATGGGGGACCACGTGCAAGAATTGTTCCACACACACATCACACGTGGGAATTCTCACATGCGGCTCCTCCTTCCCTTACCCTGGGAAGTGGGAACGAGCAGGCTTTCCCCGCTTGTTGCCGCAGCAAGGAGAGCTAGGCAGAGAGAATTTACCTTGGAGACAGGTTACTACAGCAAAATGACATTAACAGTTTGCAAGTGAAACATTTATTAAATGCGCTACGAAGTTAGGAACTTAAGAACAAAATGGGAAATGGAAAATTTAAGTAAAGTATTTCTTTCTTGCTTTCATGGATGCCAAGTCATCAATTACATCATCGTCATTTATTTGGTTTGCAAGTGCATTCTCCACTGAGAGCATGATCAAATGGCTCAGCCTATCTTCTCTGATTGCTGAGCACAGGTAGTTCTTAATAATTTTAAGTTTACTAAAAGTGTGTTCCCTAGATGCAACAGAGACTGTCAAGGCGATGAATATTCTCAAGCAAATGCACATCCGAGGGAACGCAGATTCTACACCTTTGCCATAAATCCGGTTGAGACGTTCAAGTGCAGTGCCCTTGGCTCCCCCAGAGGTGCACAAATTTGAGGCTTTCCTGATTTTGTAAAACAGGCAAAGTTCTTCTTGCAACTCATCCTTGTTCACATTTCGTGGGTATGTACTTGGTGCCCCCTCCAGGCTCAGGAGGCACCAGTCGCTGATCTGGGGCCCCCCCATGTACTTCCTGGCAGACCTGGAAGTGCTTCTGGTCCACTTCCAGGTCTGCTGCCGAGCATGCTGGGGAGCCCCCCACACTTCTGTGGGACACTGCATGAGCCCCAGCATTGCAGCATTCATGAACCATCTGCAACCTAGAGGTATGTAGAAAAAATATTTAAAGCTGGGTCTATGTCTGAATCTCCAAATCTTGCCAAATCTCTCCGAATTGATTCAGAGGGTTCCAGTTCAATTCAGAGAGATTAAACGATCCTCTGATTCAATTTGGATTTCAGCCACTGAATTGGGTCAAATCTCTGCCGAATTGAATCAGGGCCTGAAGCTTCGCAAAGCCCTAATAAGCAGACCCTACACCTGTTTAACAAAAAAGAAAGTAACTGCAAAGAGAACAGACCGAGGAAGGAGGATTGTCTTTGTACTGTTGCTGGAGAAGAAACTTGTATATTTAACCTTAAGCCCTTGATTAAGGGCATTGTGAGACTGTTCATATTCTTATGGGCCTTTGTAAGCAACTGCTGCTGTTTGAAGGACCAGAAAGCAAGTCGTCTCTGCAATACTGAAAGCAAGATTTGCAGCTGGAGCACAGGCTTCTTCAATCAAGGACTTTAATATTTTTTTTCCGCAAAAGTTATATAGATGCTTTACATTTAAGTACTTTCTGAAGTGGGGAAATATGTGAACCTGAATATGTGTTATGTCTATTGTTGTTATTTTCCTTGGAAAATATAGAGAAAACAATATATATCATTTTAATTATTATTTTCTTGCAAATTCATTTCTGACTTTAGCCTTTAAGAACCCACAGAGCTCACATTCACTCATGACTTGAACTCTTTCCCCTGGAGGTCTTTCTGTGACAACAGGCCTGCTCTGCCACAGATCCCTCCTTAAAGTCTTCCTTGCTCCTCCTCTCCTTGCAACAGACTCTGTAACCAGGACTACTTGGCCTAGGCCTAGGCTAGGCCAATCATAAGCCTGACTGGTCAATCTTGCCTCTATTGCTGCCAAGAGATAAAGAAAGTTGTTACTTTACCGTGACTTGGTAAGGTGACTTGGTTTAGACTCTCCCTTGGACATCAATGCAACAATCACTTAAGCCTCAAATTAGCATCTGTTTCACACACTACTCTATATAATATTTACATCATAGTCAGGGAGGGGTCCCATGATGTCACAATGACATGTTGAGAATGATTCAGTGTCATCTTACACTCTAATACACCAATTTCCTCCTTTCTATGAAAAAAAAAAATACCAAGAATTCTGGTGAGCAATGTTGCAGGGCAAGGGCCAATGGTACACACAGGAGCTGGTGCAGGAGGCCGTTGCTTTGCAGGGACCCAGGGCAAATTGCTGCCCCCCTCGGCAGCCCTAATGACTTTGTGTACTTTAAGGTGCAGTGGGATGAAAACTACAGGCATGGGAGCCCCTGCTGAGGCCATACAACCTACTAAGTTTCCAAAAGATAGGTACAGAGGTCTCTGGGAAACTGCCTCTCAAACTGTTCAGAGCAAAACTCATGTCACTTGTAAGTGTGAAGGCACAGAGAAAGCTCAGTTCAAACAATATTGCTTTTTATGCAGTTTTTCCATCCTTCCCCCAGAGCACTGTGATTGGAAGGGACCTCAGGGAAAGATCACAGTCACTGCCCAGCTACAGACATCAATATGAGAGCAGCCCTTCCCCGCTCTTCCCCCTCCCTCTCCTTAGCTTCTGTTAAACTGCAAGCAAGCCTGGGCTCGAAACTTGAAACATTTCAAAACTTTCGAAATGTTTTGAGTGTCCCTGTTTCGTTTCCAAGCTGTTTCCAAGCTTTTTGTTATGTTTTGATTTTGCTGTTTCAAGCTCAAAATGCATTGCTGCCATAGCCAGAGAGTGTAGGGTTTTTTAAGTGCTGGGAGGCTAGGGCCAGGCAAGGCAGCCATGGGGGCCTTTCCTGTGTCTCCTCCAGCTGTGCCTGCCTCTTCCCCGGTGGGGGGAAATCTGGGAAAATCCCCCATGGTTGCCCTGCGCAGCCCAACCAGCGCAGGGAGGAGGGAGGGCAGGATGCAGGCGCAGCTCGCTTTGGGTGGTATCAAGGCAGAGGCCCCTGTTCCCAGCACTACCACACCCACATCAGCACTGGGAGTGGGGGCTCTGCCCTGCTGCTGCTTGCCAGCCAGCATGGAAAGGTGTGGGATGTGAGTGCAGCAGTGCTGGGAGCAGAGACAATGCCCTGCTCCTGCTTGCCCCCTTCCACCTGGAGCGAGCCGCACCTGGAGTTAGCCATGCCCACATCCTGCCCACCCTGCCCTGCCCTGACTGGGCAAGTGGCAGCAGGGCAGAGTCCCTGCTCCCAGTGCTGCCGTACCCACATCCCATGTTCCCCTAGCCCCCACCCCAACAATGCGCCCCTCAACCCCAGCAGGGCAGCTTTTCCCAGCCCCAATCCCTCCCTCCACCATGCCCCTTCCTCCTCCCCTCCCCCAACCCCAAAAGACATACCAGCTGGAGGCAGCTGTGTCAGCTGCCTGTTTAGTCTATGGCTGACTTGCTGAAGCAGCTGAATCTTTTTGGAAGCTTTTCTGAATCAATCTGGATGCTTCAGATTGATTTGGAGCTTTTACTTGGTTTCCCAATTCAATTTGGATTTGGAGATTCAGCCACTGAATCGGGCCAAAGCTCCTCTTAATTATATCGGCTACCAAAGTTTCACACGGTCCTATTATGCAGCTTCTACAGCTCTCCTTACAGCTGCTCCGGGTCCAGGGGGTGTCTGTTGAATAAAAGGAAAATATCTCAACTTCAATTTACTCCCCTCATTGGGGAAACAGACAGACTTATCTCAGGGTTCTGCTATTCAAAAAACTAAGGAAGAAAGAAAAAATCATAACAGAAAGTTATTCCCCTTCTGGACCTACTTTATGTCCATCAAGGCCTTCCCTTGCTAAGGCAGGGACAATCTGGCCTCCTCCACAGCCAGGACTTGAGGACTCCTTCCTGTCTCTCGGGACACACTATTGTCTCTCCTACATGAGGGCCAGGGTTTCATGTGACCTACTTTGCTGCACCTGGTTCTTCTTGGCTTAAAAGTTCCTGATCTTAAAGGGCACCTATACACATGTTCCAGAGTAGGGATGGGGAGGTGTTTTAATTCAAGAGGCTCTGGGGAGCTGCTCTAATTAAAATGCCTGCAGTGTCTCATGTATTTAGTGTCCTGCATTTCAAAATGGTGGTGGGAGTGCTTTAACTAAACCTCATTCAACAAGTTTTAGTTAAAGCACCCCTACTGCCCTTCTGAAATGTGGGGACACTGAATACACAAGACGTTGAAGCACGCTGGAGAGCTCGGACTAGAGCGCTCCAGCAGACTCAATCACTTGAGTCCACTCCAACGTGTTCTAATCAGAACATGTTGGAGCACGTGTCAAAGCGCCCAAAGAGGCCAGAGACACTTTACAGTCTTTTATTTACATTTCGTAACAGAGGCATGACTTTCTGGTACACACAGGCATAATAGACTAGCCTAGGTTCACTGGATGTTTAAATAATAAGTTGTATTTTCCCAAGAAATGTATGGCTACTCTTTTAGGTGTAATCCAAAACCCACTGAACTCCATGAAAAAAAACCCATCTGACTTCAATGGGTATTGGCTCAAGACCTGACAGGCCCAATTTTTCAACCCCAATTATCACATGCTTAATTTTGAATACTTCAATAGGTCCATTAAATTGTATTAAGCAATTATCTAAAATGAAGCCTATGCAGGTCAGTCGCATCATACGCGCTTTTAACTTGTGCGAATTCAACTATACACGGGGCGGGGTGCTGGAGGGGGGCCTTGAGTTTGCACACGGTGCTGCTGCTTACCTGGAGGCCCAGTATAGCAGTGATGGCCACTGCCTCCAAAACCTCCTGCTGTCACCATGGAGCTGTGCTCGGAGATGTGTGGCTGGCTGCCGGGTGGCAGCAGCAGCGTGGTGGTGGCCGGGCAGCATGCAGCCATCCCCACCACCACCCTGAGCTGCGC
>JAGPOW010000261.1:13055602-13066413 GCA_030014935.1 Caiman crocodilus
TGACACTGGCAGGGGCAGCCACAAGGAGCCATCACCACGGGACTCTCAGAAAGCTGAGTCTAGGTGTTGTGTTACGCTGCCCCTGCCCTGATGCCATGCCACCCAACCACACAGACTACCGCTCCCAGCATGCCTCAGAGCCATAGAATCATATAAACATAGAAAATAAGGGCTGGAAGGGACCTCAAGTGGTCATCTAGTCCAACCCCTTGCTCAAAGCACGACCATCCTCAACTAGATCATTACAGTCAGGAATCTGTCAAGCCGGACCTTAAAAACCTCCAAGGATGGAGATTCCACCACCTTTCTGAGTAACCTCTTCCAGTGTTTCACCAACCTACTACAGAGAAAGCTTTTCGTAATATCCAACTTAAACCTCCCTTGCTGCAACTTTAGACCTTTGCTCCTTGTTCTGTCATCTGGCACCACTGAAAACAGTCCAGCTCCATCCTTTTTAAACCACCCTTCAGGCAGTTCTACAGCTTACTCAAATCCTCCCTTAGTCTTCTCTTCTGCAGAATAAGTAAGTCCATTTCCCTCAGCCTCTCCTCAGAAGTCATGTGTTCCAGCCTATGAACCGTTTTTGTTGCTCTCTGATGGACTCTCTCCAGCTTGTCCACATCCTTTCTGTAGTGGGGGGGGGGGGGCAAAACTAGACACAGTACGCTAGATGTGGCCTCACCAGTGTACTTAGAGGGGAATAATCACTTCTCTCAATCTGCTGGCAACACTCCTACTGATGCAGTCCAGGATGCCATTAGCCTTCCTGGCAGCAAGAGCACAGTGATGGCTCATATTCACCTTCTTGTCCACTGTAACCCCCACGTCCTTTTCTGCAGAGCTGCTGCTTAGCCAGTCTGCCCCCAGCATGTACCAGTGCATGGGATTGTTCTGTCTTAAATGCAGAACTGTGCACTTGTTCTTGTTGAACCTCATGAGATTTCTTTTGGCTCAATCCCCCAATTTGTCTAGGTCCCACTGAATCCTATCCCTACCCTCCAGTGTATCAACTACACCCCCCACTCACCACAGCTTGGTGTCATCCGTAAACTTGCTGAGGGTGCACTCCATACCATCTTCTAGATCGATTATGAAGACATTGAACAAAACCAGCTGCAGGACGAACCACTGGGGCGCTCCACTTGCCACTAGTTGCCAACTAGACATTGATCCATTGTTTATTACACTCTGAGCCTGACAATCCAGATAGCTTTTTATCCAACTTACAGTCCATTCATCCAACCCACACTTCCTTAGCTCACTTGCAAGAATGCTGTGGGAGATGATATTAAAAGCCTTGCTAAAATCAAGGTATATTATGTCCACTGCCTTCCCTGCATGCAGAGACAGAGCCAGTCATCTCATCATAGAAGGCAATCAGTTGGTGAGGCATAACCTGCCCTTGGTGAATCAATACTGACTGTTCCTAATAACCTTCTTCTCCAAGTGCTTAGAAATGCATTATTTGAGGACCTGCTCCATGATTATTCTGGGAACTGAGGTGAGGCTGGCTAGTCTGTAGGTCCCTGGATTCTTCTTCCCTTTCTTAAAGAGGGGCAGTAAATTTGCCTTTTTCCAATCATTTAGGACCTCCCCTGATTGCCACAAGATTTCAAAGATAATGGGCAGTAGCTCTGCAATCACAGCCAATTCCTTCAGCACATTTGGATGTATTGCATCCGGCCCCATGAACTTGTACACATCCAGCTTTTCTAACTAGTCCCTAACCTGTTCTTTCACCACGGAGGACTGCTCACCTTCTCCCAAAACTACTGCTAGGTGCAGTATTCTTCAAGTTGACCTTGCCTGTGAAGGTAAAAAAGGTACCGAGTACTTCATCATTTTCCTCATCATCTAAAGTAACAAGAATTAATCCCTTGCCTCACTTTATGAAGCCTGCCACTCTACTAAGGGGTGCTGGGGAAATGGGACACTCCAGGATTTATAAGATCAGATCCAGCTGTACGGTAGGTAGGGTCATGAGGTCAACTGTAGCCATCTGATTTATGGCCAAGATTTAACATAAGTGTCATGTGCTGCTCCTGGAGAGGAAGAATCAGCAACACTCCTATAGCCTGGGAGGTGCCACTCTAAGTAGCACAACTGCAGAAAGCGTTCTCGGAGTAGTAGTCGGCTCCAAAATGAACACGAGTCTCCAGTGTGATGAGGTAATAAGTGAAGCTAACCACATGCTTTCTTGCATAGGTAGCTGCAAAACAAACATGTCTAGGGAGGTGATACTTCTTCCCCTCTATGCAGCATTGGTCAGGCTGTAGCTGGAGTACTGCGTCCAGTTTTGGGCACGGCACTTCAGGAGGGATGTGGATGGCCTGGAGAGGTTTCAGAGGAGGGCCACTCATCTGGTTAAAGGCCTACAAAAAAAGCCCCTATGTGGACCGATTGGGAGACCTGAACCTTTTCAGCCTCCGCAAGAGAAGGCTGAGAGATGATCTTGTGGCCGTCTACAAACTCATCAGTGGGTGCCAGCAAGAAATAGGGGATACAATGCTTACTAGGGCATCCATCGGGGTAACTAGAAATAATGGCCACAAACTGAAAGGCAGCAACTTCAGATTGGACATCAGGAAAAAAATTCTTTACGATAAGGGTTGCCAAAATATGGAATGCGCTTTCAAGGGAGGTGGTGCTGTCCCCTTCCTTTGAGGTATTTAAAAGGAGATTGGTCATCTGACCCCAACACACTTTCCTGCCCAGGGCAGGGGATCAGGCTTGATGATTTAATAGGTCCCTTCTGACCCTAACTTCTATGAAACTATGAAACATGATCCAAAGACCAGCAGTGTTCAAGTATGGAAGCCCATGCACTGGGATGACTTCCACTAACTATCACAGTGTGGGTTCTTCTTCACTGAGGATAACAAGGTCTGACCTATAGGAAATAAAGATACTTGAGATTTCTTGATGCATTCTCTTGCCAAAGTAGGGTTGTTCACTACAGATTCAGGACCTAGTCCAATCAATTGTACTTAGTTACCATGAGTATGTTTCCATCATTTCCCTCAATCTATTCTACAGCTTACTTTGTCTCACCACTGGAAAAGGCTCCCTGAAAGTCATTTTAGTTTTCTTCAGCTGAGTATGTTTACATCCTCTCAAAAAACCTCCTCTTTGTACCTCTCATGGGTGTCTGGTGTCTCTTGAGTCAGGGGGGCATGTGCCCCCCCCGACACCAGTCAGCAACTGGGGGGCGTCCCCTGGCAGCCGATCCCACTGATAGGGGGCAGGGTCCCCCCGTGGCCAATCTCACTCACCATAAAAGTGGCCGTACCGCTTCCAGAACTCCCGCAGCCACTTCCTGCTCCCCAGTTGGGGCTTGCAGAGGTGTGGGCATTGGTGGTGCCACCTTCCCCCCGCCACTGGCTGAACAGGGAGCTCAGGCTGGCAGGGGGTTCACCGGCACTCTCACAGGGGGCACGTGCACCCCCATTCACCCCAAACGTGTCACCCCTGTACGTCTCTAAAAAATTAAGCTGCTGCAATAGAAATAGGAAGAGGTTTAGCAGGCTGGTCTCATTTGTAGCAGTTGACAGTAATCCCTGAGAAACAGCTGAGCACTCGTATGAAGCTCCACAAACTCTGTACGTACTGGGGAAGCAGGTGGGATATGGAGCAAGCAATTAAGTTAGGCCTATACCTACTTAGGATTCTCCCTGCTGGGGAATTCCTTCCTTACTGAGCGACAGAAACTATGCAAGAGGGATGGTATGGAATATGGCATCTGGGTGATGGAGAAATTAAAAAAAAAAGAATTAACCAAGAATCTAGAGGATTTTAAAAAAGACAGAAATAGGCAGAATAGTTTTTAAGTGATATGGATCAATCGCAGTATACCTATTTGTTAGACGATGTAACTAGACCATTCTTGTGTTGTTGTTCCCTTCGTCCCCTAACAGCCCATTTCTTACTATTATCATTTTTCCCCATACAACATGCCCTAAAATAAAATGCACACCTTTCTTTTGAAAGGAAGAATGAAGGGAAAAAAAGAATTTTTCCTGTAATAAGAAACCAAGTAGCAGCACCTAGGCAGTGGACCCTGCTCCTTGTTCTGCTCCTTGAGAATCCTGTGCAGATCTGACTTTCAGTTTTATCCCTAACAGGCAGCTACTGTTCTTACTGTATTTCTCATATGTAGTGCACACAGAAATTTCTAGCCATTTTTTGGGGGGGAAGATATGTGTCATATGAGAGAAAATACAGTATTTGTTATCATTTCCCTGCTAGGGGATGGCTGGAGAGGTCAAAACCTTATTTGATCTGTGTAATTTGAGGATGTTCAGGGTTGATGTTTTGACACCCACTCCTCTCAATTAAGATAGTTTGCCAAGGACATTCTGGTGATAGAGGGAATGTAAAGCAAATCTAGCTAGTCAAAGCTAAGTCTATGAAAAGTGGTTTAGCTACTGATAAATCAGATGAGTTCCGCAATAAGGTAAAGAATAAAATGGTTGTCTACATGGCATGCTGCTTCAGGCTCTGTAAGTGATCTTGAATTGGCTGTCTGTTTACATCATCCCATCTTTTGTCTTTCAGAGTGAATAGAAAAACAGTAATGCATCAATAATCACTCTGAAAGCCTGAATGTGACATCAAAGCACTGGATATGTCAGTTTTTACCTTTAGGGCTGGGATTTTCTGAATCTAAATTTCAGTAGTATCCAGGAACCTAACTTGAGAGCAATAATTTTAGATACATATATATCTATATTCTAATCTAATAAACGCCTTAGTACTTCTGTCTGTCTGTAATGCTTTGGGCCAACTGTGCACGTGTGGCCCAGAGCTTTTGGACAGAAGACAGACAGGCAGAGGTGGAGGGCTGAGGTGGGCAGATCCAGGATGCTCTCCCTGCTGCGGGGACTAGCTGTGTGGGGGCGTGGCTTGCAAGTGTGGGAGAACATGGCACCCAGCCACGTGTGGGGTTGTGGCACGGTGGGATGTGTCCCCCATGCATGATCCCCATGCAGCACCCTGCAACCACACGCCATGACCCCCCTGCATCGGGAGCACCAAAACAGGGGACGGCCATGCGGGGAGGGGGAGGGCTTGGCATGTTGCCACAGGGTGATGCAAGGGCAGTGGGTAGGGGGGTGCAGACAATGCTCACTGGCTGCAGCCCACAGCCACAGGGTGGGTACACCCCCCTCTCAGCTGCCTGCATCCACGCCCCTTCCCCCAGGTGGAGAAAGCCTGCCTGGGTGCATGGCTGCAGGGTGTCACATGGGAAGCTGACACGGGGAGCATGCCTCACACAGGAGGATCATGGCACGTGGCTGCAGGGTGTAACCAGGGCAGTGGGCAGGGGGGCATGGGCAGTGTCTGCCCAATGGAGCACATGGCCATGGGGCAGGACGCATCCCCATGCATGCTCCCTGCGTGGCACCCTGGAGACATACACCACACCCCTCCCCACACTAGGAGCACCTACCAGCTGTGGGCAGCAGGGCACGCAACGGGGATGGCAGGGTGTGCGGCTGGGTGGGTGGGTAGGAGTGTGACGTGTGGCTCAGTGGGTGGTTGTGGGTGTGTGTAGCATGTGGTGTGTGGCTGGATGTGTGTCTGGGACTATGTGTACGGCATGTGGCACATAGCTGTGTGCATGTGTGTGGTGTGTGCGGTTGGGTGGGTGTGTGGCATGTGGCTGGATGTATGGGGCCGGACACAGAGTGGGGGTGGGGGTTGTGCATGGCCAGATATGCAGTAGGGTGGTGGGTGGTGGCACTCTGTCCCCAAAGCCCACCCATCATTCTTGACAGGCACTTTGCTAGTATATATATAAAGGGCTTAGTCCATCTGTCTCTCTGTCCGTAACACCCTCAGAGCACTCTGATTGGTTGTCTTGGCAGTCAACCACAATGCTTACTGAAACAACCAATCAGCATGCTCCACACAGACAGAGTGCTCTGCTCTGCAGAGTGCCACCCTGACAGAGGGGACAGAGTGGGGGGGGTGAGGCCAGCACCCCTCTCTGCCGCCTCTGATATGGTGGCGCTCCATTGTCCCACTCCATCCCCAGCCCTAGAAGTGGCAGCAGCGTGGGGTGCTGGGGGCCAGAGGGGATGGCGGGGCAAGCTTCCTCTCCCCACCTCCTGGTCATTCTTGACAGGCAGTTTGCTAGTATTTTTAATAAGCATCTTAGGAAAGACTTGCAATTTTGTTCAGTTAATAGAATTACATTCCAATCCCCATATTCATGATAAAGTTTAAGACGTGCATGAGGCACTGAGAGGTTAAAGCCAAGAAGTCCCGCTGAAATCAATGGGATTACTTGACAAATGAACTATGGTTCCAGGTAAGCATGGGTTTTGGAGTCTGGATACCACTTTTTTTTATACTCACTACATAACTAAAGGAAAAACCATTTAACCTGAATTCATCAAGCATGCATGCTAAAATGGCACTATCTGAAGTACCTCATCTAGGTGGCTGTATGTTTTCAGGAAATGTCTCATCTTAGCAAGGCATCCTGCACTGACCAGCAGTTAACAGTGTATCAGCAATGGCCAGGTGTTCGTGCATTATCAGGATTGTTACAGTGGTATCCAAGGAGGATTTTCTTTAAAAAAAAAAAAAAGAGCGGGGGGTCAGGTTGTCCAATGGTATTAAAATATATTTTTAAAGGATTGGGATCCTACTCATATGCTTCTTTGGGTTCCTGTTGACCTATGCATTACTAATATTCTAATAATAGACTTTTCACATTCCCTTTTCTGTACCAACTACTGACAACAACATTACGTAGCCTCTCCAATACTTAGAGATATGCCTTCCTATTCCTTCTTCCTCTTCCATCTCTTTTCGTAAGCAAGATTCACCAATTCAATTTGCTTATTCTTCTGCAGTTGTAGATTCTTGAGTGCCATCATGTTCAAGAGGGAACCAAACGTCATCATCGTGACCTAACTCTCACATGGACTACATCAGAATACTGAATCCGAACGCTTTTAAACTTTAGAGAGGTTTCATTCCAAAACCAAATCCTCATCTAAATTTTATGACCTGTAACCATCGTATGAGTGTGAGTGTGACAGGCAGAGAGAGAGAGATTTAGACAGTCTGCTAGTATGTGTTATAATAGGGGTGGGCAATTATTTCGGCAGGAGAGCCGCTTACTGAGTTTTGGTGACCTGTCAAGGTCTGCAAGAGTAGCCCTGCCTCCTAGTCCCCATCTTGGGACCGGAAGTCCTGCTCCTAACTCCCCTCACCTTTGCCATTAAAGTCCCCTGCTTTGCCCCTGAAGGTACTCTTTCTGGGACGGGGGTGGTTGCCATCTTGGAACCAGAATAAAACCAAATCATATACTCAAAGTCAAGTATTTATTACTACATATCTTAATTTTATTTCAAAAAAGGATTTTTGGTCATGATTTGTGTTTGAATAGTGTCTATAGACATGATTGCATAATAGCTCAAAAATAAAGACTTACTCTTGTATATTGTGTGTGGGGGAGTGTGTAGGGTGTGGAGGAGTGTGGCATTTGTGTGTGGGGGGGTGCATATGTGGGAAGGTTGTGGGGTCAGGATGTGGGTATGTGGATTTCAGTGAGATTGGGAGGCATGTGGGGACCACTCCCACCATGGTATGCAGTGCTTGCTGCTGTGCTGGCTGCCACCCAGTGGTGCACAGCTCCAATCAGTTCCAGGATGCAGTGATCCTGCATGATGGAGCTGGTGGTCTGGCCTCCCTCCCTGCCACGTGCTGGGACCCCATTGGAAGTGGAGGGAAGTCCCACTCCCTGCTTCCTGGTGCAGGCCTGGCAGCTGCAGGTGGTGGCAAGAAGTAGGGAAGACAGCCAGCTCCATCGCTTGGGGCTTCCCCCAAATGGCATGCGAGTCCTGGGAGCTGCACATGCCCTGCAGGGAGCCCCGCACAAGACAGGTGGGCCTACCTGGCACTGCTCCTTGGCACCATGGGCAGCTCCCAGAACTGCCTGGAGTCGTGCGCTGCCAGGTGGCAGTGCCTGCATGAGCCATGAGCACCCCAAGGGCCCACTGCCTTCTGTTGCTGCTCCTGCCAGTGACAGAGAATGTGCTCCATGGGGGGTGGTATAGACTGTGTTGGGGAGTCCCTGACCCCCACCCTCCATCATCCCACTCACTCACACCCAGACCCTCTGCACTTAGACTCCACACTCCTGCTGCCATGCTGAGTGCAGGCTCCATGCTCCCACCAGCCATAGCCCCACACTATGTGCTCCCGCCCAACTGCACCCCTCTCCCCCACTGCTTCCTAGAGCGAGCACTGCACCAGGGAGAGGAGGAGCCACTGGAAACTAGATTCGTGGATTGTAAGGCCAGAAGGGACCTCAGAAAATCATCGGATTCAGCCCCCTGCACCAAGCAGGAAAGATACCAGGGGGTTGGGTGACCTCCAACAAGGTGATTGTCTAGTCTCTTCTTGAAGGTTTCCAGGGTAGGTGATTGCACCACCTCTGGAGGGACCTTATTACAGTCTGGATAGCCTGACTGTGAAGAAGTTTTTCCTAACATTGAGCCTGAATCGCTCTTCCAGGAGTTTGTGGCCATTTTTCCTAGTTCTTTCCTCAGGTGCCCTGGTGAGCAGTTGCTTACTGAGCCCTTTATGTATTCCTTTAGCGTAGCAGTAAGCTGCTACCAGGTCCCCTCTCGGATTTTTTTTCTTTATGCTGAAAAGTCTTCGATCCCTCAGCCTTTCCACGTATGGCTTATTGTGTAAGACTCTGACCATATGGGTGGCTCTTCATTGGACTCTCTCAAGTTTGTCTACCTCCTTGTTAAAGTGCAGTGTCCAAAACTGGATGGAGCACTCCAGCTGCAGTCTCACCAGTGCTGAGTAAAGCGGAAGAATCACCTCCTTGGTTTTGCTGGAGATGCATCGATTGATGCATGCCAGAGTATTATTTGCCATACTGGTTACAGCATCGCACCGCTGGCTCATATCCATACTGTGGTCTATTATTACCCCCAGGTTCCTTTCATTCGTGGTGCTAGTCAGTTTGGTGCTGCTATGCCTGTAGGTGTGTTGGGGTTTTGCTTGTCCCAAGGTGGAGCACTTTACATTTCTCAACATTGAACCTCATGAGATTGTGATCTGCCCAACTTGCTGGCCTGTCCATGTCAGCCTGTAACTGTAGCCTATCTTCAAGCGTGATGCTTCCCCATAACTTGGTGTCATCTGCAAGCTTGGCCAGTGATCCAAGCATTGCAGATAACAATCCAAGCATCCCCCAGATCCAAATCATTAATAAAGATGTTGAAAAGTACTGGACTGAGCACCAACCCCGGCAGGATACCACTGCCTACTTCTCGCCAGAATGCCACAGATCTGTTCACTACGGCTCTCTGGGTCCTATCCTGGGGCCAGTTTCTCATCCACTAGATTGTCTTGGAGTTAAGCCCACAATACTCCAATTTTCTTGTGAGGATACTGTAGGATACTGGGTCAAAGGCCTTTTGGAAGTCAAGGTATATAATGTCAACAACCTGCTAGGCAAGTCAAACAGGTTTCCTGGTGGCTGCAGCAATGCCAACTGCAGCCCTGCCCGGAACCTGTGCATGCTGGCAAGGCCCCGCTGTGCACGACGGTGAGAGTGAGGCACACGCAAGTTGGGTGCAGTACAATTAATTGGTGGGAATTCACGGGATGGATGAAATTGCCTGGTGGGCTGCATTTCACCCACCCCTGGGTTGTATCTTTGCAGTTAGCTAAAACCTGTACACTAATCTCAGAACATTATAAATTGCCAAGATCAGTAATAACTTAATATGCGGTCTACATCAGTGGTGAACAGTTTTATGATATTTATGGCCTCTGTTACCATAAATCTGAGTATCTCTTGTTATCCAGTAAATTTTTCCTCACCCAAGAGGTGCTACTAACTACATTTTTCAAAATTGAGGGCCTGACACACATGTTAACTCTGGGGTAAAGACACATGGCCTTATGACAGTGTCATTTACTAAGATCTGGTTGTCAATTTACCCCAAGAAGAAAAAGAAGTCAAACAAAATCACTGATATAATTATATATTGTATATAGTATACTGGCATAAGTGCTGTGAGTCCATAATAAACCTAGGGTACCTGTTTGCTTAGTGTAAAGTAGCTATTACCTCCTCTTGATTTTATTACCTGCATCAGCATCTCCTAGTTATCTGATGTTCTGGATCCCAGTGTAATGTTTTATGTGAATGATATCTGTGTTATGTGTCCAGGTCCTGAGGATTGAGTGACTAAAGAGCAGATCCAATGGAAAACCTAAATATCTGAAATGGTTATTAAGTGGAATTTAGAGATCAAATCCAAAAATATGATCCAAAAAACAAACACTCAGCTGCCACCTAATGCTGAGAATGCCACTTAATTAGACAGGTAGAGGGCAGCTGGCTTCTTTAGTAAAGCTTGGGTTTGGAACTAGGGATGCGCTGATAGAGATTTTTTGCACCGATACTGATGGCTGATTTTTAAAGAGCCATATTGGCCAATGCCGATGCAATTGTTGATGTGCAATCCTGCAGCATGGAAAGCAGTGGCCAGCTAGTAAGCCTGTTGTGGGGAAAAGGGTAGTGGGAAGGCAGGGGCGTGGCGGGGGGGGTGGAAATCAAGGCTCCTGTGGTGAGGAAGGGAGTGGAGCTGGGGCTAGGGCTGGCTCTGCGGCTGGGGCTGGGGCAGGGCATGGGATGGAGCCATGAGTGGCTTGTCTGGGCGATGTGGGGTAGGGGGGTCATGGCTTCTGCCACTGCATGCACCTCAGGAGGGCATAGGAGGCATGTGCCTCTGGATCTGCATGCAGGCTGAGGGCAGGCTGCTGCT